>CM076580.1:1215510217-1216110217 GCA_034641835.2 Pinus albicaulis | reverse complement strand
CAAGTACATACAATGGACCACGCTGCGGCATCAAAGGGTTTAAGATGTGCATGAGCTGACGAATCTGTTCCATACCCTGTGCACAAAGTTAGGTATCATATATTTGGAGAAAAAATTGGTTCTAAAGTATCACAGTTTTCTACACAAATATATTCAGGAGGAAATGGAGTTCCTCAACATCTCCTCGCTTGGTACAACATACTGGTACGTTGCCAAGATTGAGCAGAAATTCAAATAGAAGAAGCGAGACTTTGGATCTGCGAATCAAAAGAAAGGGAAATGTGCCCCCAAACGGTAGAACAAAGGAAAAAGGCAAGGCATGGTGGGCAAGGCAACCTGTCAAAGCCGCAAACACATAGCAACACCATGAAGCCAAATAAGGACACGGGAAAGTGGTGTGAGTTTCATAAGAGCTCCACTCACAACACAAGTGAGTGTCGAGCCAAGCAATCGCTAGTGGCCAAGATGAGGGCTTCTAAATCAGATGCATGCTCCAACTCTAAATCATAACCTAACAAGGGGAATGACAAAGGGAAAAAAATTATTGATTTGAAGCCCAATGCCATTGTTTCCACTGTGAAGATCCAGAAGGAGGAACCAGAAGATCCAAAGGAGGAGGAGCATCTCTTCAACTCCTACAAGTGGGTAAAGGGTTCCCTGCCACAGTTCATTGTCGACAATGGGAGCCAAAAGAAACTCATTTCATTAGACACCGTGAGGTGATTTGGCTTTCCGACCACAGCACACTCACAACCATACACCATCAGGTGGCTTCACCAAGGACGAGATCTCTACGTCAGCCAGCAGTGCCACCTTCCCTACAGCATCAAGCCCTTCATGGATGAGGTATTATGTGACATTTCTCCTCCTGATGTTTGTGATGTATTATTAGGCTAACCATACTTGTGGAAGAGACATGTTGTGTATGAGTCCTGACCTCACAATATTATTATTACTTTGGGAAATAAGCTATACAGGATACCAGAGGTACCATCGCCTGCCGCTATCTCTTTGGTTACTGCAAAAAAATGTAGTAAGCTCATTTCCAAAACCAGGAAATTTGTTTTCCTGATGATCCACCCTTAAGGCAAGAAGAAGATTGTGGCCGCGACCTCCAGACAAGGCTCCTCTGGACGACAATAACAAATGGACAAGGTTTTGGAGGAGTACGGGGACATCTTCACCTCACCCATTGGGGTGCCTCTGCAATGTTAGGTCAAGCACCCCATTGATTTGACCCCAGGTAGGCTGCTACCCAATGGACCGATCTATCGGTGCTCTGTTCTAGAGAAAGATGAAATCAAGAGGTAGATTCAGGAGTTGATGTAGAAAGGTCACATCTGGTCAATTTCATGACCATGTGGGAGCCCGATCGTGTTGGTATAGAAGAAGGATGGGACTTGGATACTCTGTATTGACTATCAGGTGCTGAAAAAGATCACTATCCGGAGTAGGTACTCGATCCCATGGATTGATGACCTTCTAGACCAACTCAGAGGAGTGAAATATTTTAGCAAGATCAACTTGAAGTATAGGTACCAATAGAACCCTCCGATGTGTGGAAGATTGCCTTCAAAGCCAAGGAGGGCCTTTTCAAATGGTTGGTAATGCCTTTCAGGTTGACAAATGGTCCCGCAACCTTCATGAGGTTGATATATGACATCTTGCAGCCATTTACGAACTCATTCGTAGTGGTGTAATTGGATGACATTCTGAACTTCAACCAGAGTTGCGAAGAGCACCTCCACCACATTCGATAAGTCTTTAAAACTCTGCAGCAACACAAGTTGTGTGCCAATTTGGAGAAGTGCACTTTTGACATTACCCAGGTTCAATATCTAGGATACATTATTGATGAAAGGGGGTGCATGTGGATCCAACCAAGATCCAAGTCATTTGGGATTGGCCAGCCCCAACCACTCTAACAAAGGTTCACAGCTTTCTGGGTCTTGTTAATTTCTACCGTAGGTTCGTGTTGGGATTATCTCATATCACTTGACCCTTGAGTGAAGTCACCAAGGGAGGAGTGAAAGAAAAATTCTTTTGGTTGGAATCTCAACAGAAGGCGTTCGTAGAATTGAAACATCGCCTATGTTTTGCCCCAGTGCTCACATTACCAGACTTGCAACAACCATTTGAGATTGAGACGGATGCCTCTAACTATGTTATTGGGGCAGTTCTTACTCAATAGGGGCATCCAATGGCATATCACAGTGAGACATTTTCTGACACAGTCCTCAAGTATCCCACTTATGACAAAGAAACGTATTCCATTGTGCAAGTTTGTCGACAATGGAATCATTACATTTTGGGGAAGGAAACAATCATCAACACAGACCACCGACCCCTAAAGTTCATACAGACACAAGGGAAGTTGCAGAATGATCGCCATCAGAAGTGGTCCACATATGTACAACAGTTCCATTTGAACATCAAGTACAAGAAGGGTAGCACCAATAATGTTGCACACTGCCTCAACTAACCACTGATAGTGGAATTAACCACCGTTCTCAACTCTTGTGGGCATGAGACTTCTGATTGGTTGATTCTTTATAAGAGCGATCAAGAATTCAGTCACACATACAAGGAACTCTTGGTGGGTATGCAAGTTCCAAATTTTCACCTCTAAGATGCATGTTTATGTCACCTGGGACACCTTTGTGTTCCTTCAAGCGAGCGTGCCAAGATGATATGGGAAGCACACTACAGTCGAGTCATTAGGCATTTTGGGGTCGAGAAAATAGTGGTAGTACTGCAAAATTATTTCTATTGGCCGGACCTTCGACAGGATGTTGGGAAGTACATCAGATCCTGCACTACTTACGCCATTTCGAAATTGACCATCAAGAAGCAAGACCTCTATACTTCGCTACCTACCCCTAGTTGACCTTGGGAATCCATCTCCATGGATTACATGTTGGGCCTTCCTTCTACTAAGTATGTAAACTACTGTTTTTTCGTTTTCATCAACATATTCTCGAAGATGGCCATTATGGTAGCTTGCAATAATAATATCACAGCAGAAGCCATTGCTAAACTCTTCTTTGAACGAGTGTGGGTGCACTTTTAGATCCCATAGTCTATCATCTAAAATCGGGACAACATGTTCCTCAACACATTTTGGTGTAGCCTCTGGTCAATGCTAGACACCAAGCTCACTAAGTCCACAGTTTTCCATCCCCAAACTGATGGCCAGAGAGAGGTCATCAACAGGATGATTGTACACATTCTGTGCATGTACAATTCAAAGCATCCACGCACATGGGATGAGAGCCTCCCCTATGTAAAACACAGTTATAACCAGGCTCTCCATAGCTCAACTAGCCACATCCCCTTTCAGGTGGGCTTGGGATTCCTGCCATTATGTCCCATTGATGGAGTTATGCCATTTGTGGCTACTAAGGCCAATTTGGCTCATGTCCATTTTGAAGCTGAGAAAGCGAACAGCTTCATCAAGCACATTCAACACATCCGCTGACAGGTTCATGAAATATTGGACAGAGTCAATGCTAAGTACAAGCAACGACATGATCAACATCATGTGCCACACAACTTCCATATGGGCTACAAAGTCTAGCTACATTTGCAGAAGAAGTGCCTCACTGGAGCCCACTGCAAGCTTCACCCACTCTGATATGGGTCATACACCATTAGCAAGGCTGTAGGGAACAATGCCTTCGAGCTCAGTATTCCACCATTCCTTGGGCTGCACCCAGTATTCAATGTGGACCGCCTTCATCTCTACTTCCCACCTCTACTAGACACCTCTGATATTGCAGAACAACTCACACCAATAGAGTTTAACCCAAACTGCATGGAACATGCCACACACTATTAGTACCACAGTTGGTCACAAGCATTATAGGGTATCTCTATCCTCAGATATTCATTTTTTATGGTTCTAGTTCATCAACAAACCCACACTTCATCGAAGTCCATTTGCTAGGTCGTACACTGTAAGTATCATAGTTGGTCACAAGAATTACAGGGTATCTCTATCCTCGGATCTTTGTTCATCACAGTTATAGGTTCACCACAAAAAACCTTCTCTTCAGTGGATCTGCATATTCAACAAGGGCTTCTCATGAGGAGGCCATTGCTTCTTAAGGAGGGAGGAATGATCCAAATGAAAAGTGGCCTACACCCATGGTATTCATCCACCCATGGTATTGTAAGTGACATCTATCCATGATATTCATTTACCCATGGTATGTATCCACCCATGGTATTCATCCACACATGGAATTTACCCATGGTATTGTAAGTGGTCTCTACCCACGGTCTTGACCCATGTTATCCAACTATGGTATCTACCCATGGTATTGTAACTCAAAAAAAGGCTATAAATAACAAGCCTCACTTTGTAAAAGGACATATTTTCCACCACAATGTAGCTTCTATAGTTATTGGTTGTTTTAATAAAACAATTTTCTTTGTTGTTTTATTTGCTGTGTGTTCTTTTTTTTTCTGGCATTCTAATTTTGCATATCTTGTCAGATCCATTTCAATTTTTTAGATCTTAGGGGCTTCCCCCCAAGATTTGGATCAATGGCCCTAGTAACCTGAAAGGGAACATTGCTTCCTAAGGGGGGAGGAATGATATAGGTGGATATTGGTGGCCACCCACCTATTCCATTTGGACCCGCACCATAGGTTCTTTCAGTTTTTCACTTTCAACACATCTTACTATCTTTAGCACGTTTTTGGGTAATGAACTTCTGGAGTCGTTTTGGGGCCCTAATGATCTAGGTGGATATTGATGGTCACCCACATATTCCATTTGAACCCCCACCATCAATTCTTTCAGTTTTTCAATTTTGGCACAACTTACTATTTTTTGCAGTTTTTCAGGTCCATGGACAGATGTTGCTCACACCAAAAAGTTGTACTCCTCGGATAAATATTTCTAATGAGGTATGGTGCGTGTCAAATAGAGATCGTATGCCAAATTTACGTCCCTAGGAAACTGAAACACCAATTTACCCAAACAGGGCCCATAGTTTTGGTGCTTCATCTCCTAGGGTTAGGTTTTTGGATGTTTAGGTGTTTCCATTGTTTCTAAATAGATAAGCTACCATTGCCCTAACTAGTATATTTCCATTCTATCTATAAACATATTTTAGTTATTTGATATTAATGAAATGAAGTATTATTGTTGTTGCATCTTTGTGTTTATGTCTATTTCTATATTTTTATGCGTTCCTACATAAGTCTAGATCAGTCACTGATCTAGATTTATGCAGGAACACAATAGAATACACATATAACCATAAATACAAAAATGAAGTGGAAATAAAACTCATTTCATTAATATCAAAGAACTGAAATTTGCTTACACACATAATGGAAATAAACTAGCTAGGGCGTTCGTAGCCTATCTCTGAGAAGAGATATGGCGGCTACATGCCTCAAAAATCTATTTTACAATGAGGATCGAAGGCCTATATATTATTGAGAAAAAACGCAAAACCATAAACATCCAAAAACCTAACCCTAGGAGATGAAACACCAGAATATGGGCCCGTTGGGATAAATTGGTACATCAATTTCCCGGGGTTGTAACTTTGGCATACTATCTCCGTTTGACGCACATGATACATCATTAGAAATATCTATCTGAGGACTAAAACTATTGACCGTGAATTTAGATTCCATAAATTCTAGAATGGAATCATATTAGCTGGAAAAACATTGCCCAAAAAAAGTTATTTAGGGCCTCAAAATGGCTCCAGAAGTTTAGGACTAGAAAAACTACTAAAAATAGTAAATTGTGCCGAAATTGAAAAATTGAAAGAGACACTGGTGGGGCCCCAAGTGGATTAGGCGGGTGGCCACCAATATCCACATGTATCATTCCTCCCTCCTTAGGAAGCAATGGTCCCCATTGTGTTGAGTTCCTCCATGAGATGAGGAAACTTCTGTTGAACTTGGTCCCTAGTGAACCACTTGCCTTGGTGCAAGAGTGGGCCAACTTTGAAAACCCAATACAGTTGGATCTTCTGTTGGCGAGTGTTCTTGATTTTTATGTCCATGATAAAATCTTTGGTGGCCTGCTCGACGTAGTCTGGGTTTAACTCTATTGGTGTGAGTTTTTCTACAATGTTAGAGGTGTCCAGTAGAGGTGGGAAGTAGTGATGAAGGCGGTCCACATTGAATATTGGGTGTAGACCAAGGAATGGTGGAATACTGAGCTCAAAGGCATTGTTCCCTACAACCTTAGTGATGGTGTATGACCCATATCGGAGCGGGTGAAGCTTGCGATGGGGTCCAGTGGGGCGCTTCTTCTGCAAATGTAGCCAAACATTGTCGCCCACCTGGAAGTTATGTGGCACCCAATGTTGATCATGTCATTTCTTGTACCTAGCATTGGCTCTTTCCAATATGTGATGAACCTGTCGTTAGATGTGATGAATGCGTTCGATGAAGTTGTTCGCTTTGTCAGCTTCAGGCTGGACATGAGGTGAATCGGCCTAAGCAATCGCAAATGGCAGGGCTATGTCAATGGGACATAGTGGTCAGAATCCTAAGCCCAAATAAAAGGGGATGTGGCCACTCGAGCTATGGAGAGCCCGGTTATAAATTTGTTGTACATAGGGGAGGCTCTCATCCCATGTGTGTGGATGCTTTGAATTGTACATGCGCAGAATGTGTACAATCATCTTGTTGACGACCTCTCTCTAGCCATCATTTTGGGGATGGAAAGATGTGGACTTGGTGAGCTTGGGGTCCAGCATTGATTAGAGACTGGACCAAAATGTGACGAGGAACCTATTGTCCTGATCTGAGACTGATATATTGTGGGTGCTGGTAGCTTATCTCTGAGAAGAGATGTGGTGGCTACATGCCTCTTAAATCTATGTCAAAATGAGGCTCAAAGGCCTATATATTATTGAGAAATAATGGAAAACCCTAAACATCCAAAAACCTAACCCCAGGAGATGAAACGCCAGAATATGGGCCCTGTCGGGTAAATTGGTACATCAATTTCCCGGGTTCGTAAATTTGGCATACTATCTCTGTTCGACGCACATGATACATCGTTAGAAAGATATATCTAAGTACTACAACTTCTCACAACAATTGTAGATTCTAGAAACTCTAAAACGAAATCATATTCGTCAGAAAAAAGATGCCCAAAAAAATTGTTTAGGGCCTCAAAATGGCTCCGAAAGTTCAAGACTCGAAAAATTGCTAAAAATATTAAGTTGTGCCGAAAATGAAAAACTGAAAGAGACAATGGTGGGGCCCCAAGTGGAATAGGTGGGTGGTGACCAATATCCACCTGGATCATTCCTCCCCCCTTAAGAAGCAATGTTCCACATTGCGTTGAGTTCCTTCATGAGATGAGGAAACTTCTGTTGAACTTGGTCCCTACTGAACCAATTTCTTTGGTACAAGAGTTGGCCATCGTTGATAACCTGATACAGTTGGATCTTCTGTTGGAAAGTGTTCTTGATTTGTATGTCCATGATACAATCTGTGGTGGCCTGTTCCATGCATCATGGGTTTAACTATGTTGGTGTGAGTTTTCTGCAATGTCAGAGGTGTCCAGTAGAGGTGGGAAGTAGGGATGAAGGTGTTCCACATTGAATACTAGGTGCAGACCAAGGAATGGTGGAATACTGAGCTCAAAGGATTTTTTCCCTACAACCTTGGTGATGGTGTACGACCCATATCGGAGTGGGCAAAGCTTGCAGTGGGGTTCAGTGAGGCGCTCCTTCTACAAATGTAGCCAGACTTTGTCTCCCACCTGGAAGTTATGTGGCACCTGATGTTGATCATGCCATTGCTTATACTTAGCATTGGATCTTTCTAGTATTTCATGAGCCTATCGGCGGATGTGCTGAAAGAGCTCGATGAACTTGTTCTCTTTGTCAACTTCATACTGGACATGAGCTGAATCATCCTGAGTAGCCGTAAATGGCATGGCTACATCAATGGGACATAGTGGTTGGAATCCCAAGCTCACCTCAAAGGGTTTGTGGTCGGTTAAGCTATGGAGAGCTAGATTATAACTTTTTTGTACATAGGGGAGGCTCTCATCCCATGTGTGTGGATGATTTGAATTTTACATGCGAATAATGTGTATAATAATCGTATTGATGACCTTTGTCTAGCCATCATTTTGGGGAAGGAAAGCTGTGGAATTGGTGAACATGGTGTCTAGCATTGACCAGAGGTTGGACCAAAATGTGCTGAAGAACCTGTTGTCCCGATCTGAGACTGATAGACTATGGGCATTGGTAGCTTATCTCTAAGAAGAGATGTGGTGGCTACAGGCCTCTAAAATCTTTGTTACAATGAGGCACGAAGGCCAATATATTATTAAGAAACAATGGAAAACCCTAAACATCCAAGAACATAATCCTAGGAGATGAAACGCTGGAATATGGGCCCTGTCAGGGTAAATTGGTATATCAATTTCCCGGGGTCATAAATTTGGCATACTATCACCATTTGACGCACATGATACATCGTTACAAATATCTATCCGAGGACTAAAAATTCTAACCACGAATGTAGATATCTGAAATTCCAGATTAGAATCATATTTGTCGAAAAAACGATGCCCAAAAAATATCTTTTAGGGCTTCAAAACAGCTCTGGAAGTTCAAGACCCGAAAAAACTACTAAAAATGGAAAGTTGTGCCGAAATTGAAAAACTAAAATATATAATGGTGGGGCCCCAAGTGGAATAGGTAGGTGGTCACTTCCTGGATCATTCCTCCCCCCTTAGGAAGCAATGGTCCCCATTCTGTTGAGCTACTCCACGAGATGAGGAAACTTCTGCAGAACTTGGTCCCTGGTGAACCACTTGCCTTGGTGCAGGAGTTGGCCAGATTTGAAAACATGATACAGTTGGATATTCTGTTAGCGAGTGTTCTTGATTTGTATGTGCATGATACAATCTGTGGTGTCCTGTTCCATGCAGTCAGGTTTAACTCTGTTGGTGTGAGTTGTTATGCAATGTCAGAGGTGGGAAGTAGGGACGAAGGCGGTCCACTTTGAATACTGGGTGCGGACTAGGGAATGGTGGAATACTGAGGTCGTAGTCATTTTTCCCTACAACCTGGGTGATGGTGTACGACCCATATCGAAGTGGGCGAAGCTTGCGGTGGGGTCTAGTGAGGCGCTCCTTCTGCAAATGTAGCAAGACTTTTTTGCCCACCTAGAACTTTTGTGGCACCCGATGTTGATCATGTCGTTGCTTGTACTTAGCATTGGCTCTGTCCAATATGTCATGAACCTATCAGCGGATGTGCTGAATGCACTCGATGAACCTATTTTCTTTGTAAACTTTAGACTGGACATTAGCTGAATCAGCCTGAGTAATCGCAAATGACATGGCTACGTAAATGGGACATAGTGGCTGGAATCCCAAGTCCACCTGAAAGGGGTTGTGGCTGGTTGAGCTGTGGAGAGCCCAGTTATAACTGTGTTGTACATAGGGGAGGCTCTCATCCCATTTGTTTGGATGCTTTGAATTGTACATGCGCAGAATGCATACAATCATCCTGTTGACAACCTCTGTCTGGTTATTAGTTTGGGGAAGGAAAGTTGTGGAATTGGTGAGCTTGGTGTCCAACATTGATGAGAGGCTGGACCAAAATGTGCAAAGGAACTTGCTGTCCCGATTTGAGACTGATAGATTGTGGGTGCTGGTAGCTTATCTTTTGGAAGATATGTGGTGACTACTGGCCTCTGAAATCTGTGTTACAATGAAGCTCAAAGGCCTATATATTATTGAGAAACAATGGAAAACCCTAAACATCAAAAAAGATAAGCCTAGGAGATGAAAGGCTAGAATATGGGCCACGTCAAGGTAAATTGGTACATCAATTTACCGAGGTCGTAACTTTGGCTTACTATCTTTGTTTGACGCAAATGATACATCATTATAAATATTTATCCGAGGACTACAACTCTTAACTGCAAGAGTAGATTTTGGAAATTTTGGAACAAAATCATCTTTTCCAGAGAAACGATGCCCAAAAAACATTGTTTAGGGCCTCAAAACAGCTCCAGAAGTTCAAGACATGAAAAACTGCTAAAAATAGTAAGTTGTGTCGAAACTAAAAAACTGAAAGAGACAATGGTGGGGCCCCAAGTGGAATAGGCAGGTGGCCACCAATATCCACCTATATCATTCCTCGCCCCTTAGGAAGCAATGTTCCCCATTGCGTTGAGGTACTCCATGAGATGAAGAAACTTCTTCTGAACTTGGTCCCTGATGAATCACTTGCCTTGGTGCAGGAATTAGCTAGATTTGACAACCCAATACAATTGGATCTTTTGTTGGTGAGGCTTATTGATTTGTATGTCCATGATACAATTTTTGGTGGCTTGTTCCATGCAGTCTGGGTTTAACACTATTGGTGTGAGTTATTTTGCACTGTCAGAGTTGTCCAGTAGAGGTGGGAAGTAGGGACGAAGGTGGTCTACATTGAATGTTGGGTGTAGACCAAGGAATGGTGGAATACTGAGCTTGAAGGACTTGTTCCCTACAGCCTTGGTGATGGTGTATGACCCATATCAGAGTGGGCGGAGCTTGTGGTGGGGTCCAGTGAGGCACTCCTTCTGCAAATGTAGCCAGACATTTTCGCCCACTTCAAAGTTGTGTGGCACCCGATGTTGATCATGTTGTTGCTTGTAATTAGCATTGGCTTTGTCCAATATTTCATGAACTTGTTAGAGGATGTGCTGAATGCACTTAATGAAACTATTCACTTTGTCAGCTTCAGACTAGACATGAGCCAAATCGGCCCGAGTAGCCACAAATGACATGGCTACGTCAATGGGACATAGTGGCTGGAATCCCAATTCCACCTGAAAGGGGATGTGGATGGTTGAGCTATGGAGAGACTGATTATAACTGTAATGTACAGAGGGGAGGCTCACATCCCATGTGCATGGATGCTTTGAATTATACATGCATAAAATGTGTACAATCGTCTTGTTGACGATCTCTATCTGGCTATCAGTTTGGGGGTGGAAAGTTGTGGACTTGGTGAGCTTGGTGTCTAGCATTGACCAAAGGTTGGACCAAAATGTCTTGAGGAACCTGCTGTCTCGATCTGAGACTGATAGATTATGGGCACTGGTAGCTTATCTCTGAGAAGAGATGTAGCGACTACATTGTTGTGTAATATCTGGGTCATATTGTATCTCACGAGGGTGTTAAAGTAGACCCTAAAAAAATTAAAGCCATTAAGGAATGGAAAATTCCCACAACCATAAAGCAGTTGCGAGGATTTCTCAGGTTAATAGGGTATTATCGCAAGTTTGTTAAGAATTATGGGAGAATAGCAACACCTCTGACAACATTATTGAAGAAAGATGCATTTTCATGGACTCCTGAAGCAACTAAGGCTTTTGAACATCTTAAAGAGGCAATGTGCCTAGCACCTGTCTTAGCTATGCCAGACTTCACAAAATCCTTTATTGTGGAATGTGATGCATCAGGAAATGGAATTGGTGTTGTTTTAATGCAGGAAGGAAGACCAATTGCTTTTGAAAGTCATCCAATCAAAGGAAAGAATTTACAGAAACCTATTTATGAGAAGGAAATGTTAGCAATACTACATGCACTAAAGAAATGGCGAACTTACCTAATGGGAAGACACTTCAAGGTCAAAATTGATCATGATAGTCTTAAACATTTTTTGGAACAAAGACTATCTTCAGAAGAGCAGCAAAAATGGGTCACAAAGATGTTGGGTTATGACTTTGAAATAATCTACAAAAAAGGAAAGCTTAATGTTGTTGCAGATGCACTCTCAAGAAAGAATGAAGAGGTGGAAGCATTGCTTCGTGCCATTTCTATTATCCAACCAGATTGGATAACCGAAGCAAGAGATGAATGGAAGAAGGACAAAGATGTATGGACACTCATTCAAAAGTTGCAGCAAGATCCTAGTACATCTGATACATTTAGTTGGAAAAATGATTCCCTATGGTACAAAGATCGCTTATATCTTTGTAAGAATTCCCAACTAAAACAAAATATTCTTCTGGAATTGCACACTTCTCCTTTAGGAGGACACTCAGGATTTTTAAAAACTTACCACAGGGTGAAGAAAGAATTCTTTTGGGATGGCCTTAAATCTGATATTCGAAATTTTGTGGCGGAATGTTTGGTTTGCCAGCAGAATAAAGTGGAAACAATTAAGACCCCAGGACTTCTACAACCTTTATCCATTCCAAGTCAACGTTTGGAGGAGATTTCAATGGATTTTATCACAGGTTTACCTAAGTCCGAAGGAAAGAGTGTCATCATGGTGGTAGTTGATAGACTTACCAAGTATGCACACTTTTGTGCTTTATCTCATCCATTTAAAGCAAGTACAATTGCTACTACATTTATGGACAGAATTCAAAAGCTACATGGAAGCCCAAGGGTTATTGTGAGCGACAGAGATCCCATTTTTACTGGAAATTTTTGGACGGAGTTATTTTCTTGTTTGGGTACTCAATTAGATCATAGCTCATCTTATCATCCTCAATCTGATGGTCAAACTGAGATAGTAAATAAATGTTTGGAAGGATATCTTCGTTGTTTTGTAACTGATAAACAAACACAATGGGTCAAGTGGTTACCTCTCGCTGAATGGTGGTATAACACTTCCTTCCATACTGCAGCAAAAATGACCCCATTTATGGCACTTTATGGATATCATCCACCATCGATCACATCATCTTTAAGGGAAAATTCGAAGGTTCAAGCAGCGGAAGATCACATCGAGCATCAGCAAGAAGTTCTCCAACTCTTAAAGGATAACCTGAATTTGGCACAAAATCGAATGAAACAACAGGCAGATCAACATCGCAGCGAGAGAAGTTTTGATGTAGGAGATTGGGTATTTTTATAGCTACAACCATACAAACAAATGTCCCTCAAGCAAGCTAAGAAGGATAATAAATTATCACCAAAGTACTATGGTCCTTACAAGGTGTTGCAAAAGATTGGTACTATGGCATACAAATTGGAGCTTCCTGCTTCTTCGCGAGTACATCCAGTTTTCCATGTCTCATGCTTAAAGAAGTTTATAGGTGAAAATCCTCCAGTTCAAACAATATTGCCAGAACTTGATGAGGAAGGAAAAATCATATTGGAACCTGAAGCGGTCATGGAAACAAGAACTCGATAGCTACGGAATTGATCAATTTCAAAGTATCTCATCAAGTGGAAGAACTTACCCACTGAAGATTCTACATGGGAGGATGAGAATTTTATACAGAAGCACCCAGAGCTACTCAAGCATTGAGGAAAACACTTTTTTGAAGGAGAGGGGCATGTTAGGTCCCCATATCACTAGTATAGTCCCTTAGTCCCTCTTCAACGCCTTAGAAATAAGCCACTTCGAGGGGGAAACCTCCAATACATTACATGAATGAACAATTCCTGGATGTTTTTGCATATAACTTATTCTCCTGCAATAGTTTGAGCACCCTGTCAACATGTTCAGCATGATCCTTCCAAGACATGTTGTAGATTAGTATATCGTCAAAAAATACCAACACAAATTTTCTAAGGAAGGGTTTGAAAATGGAATTCATCAGCCCTTGAAATGTAGAAGGTGCATTGGTAAGGCCAAAAGAGTTCGAAATGTTGTTTTTCGAATATCTTCAGTCTTCATTCTAATTTGATGATATCCTGAACGAAGATCCAACTTGGTAAAATAATTTGCTCTATGTAATTCATCCAATAATTCATCAATCACACGAATGGGAAATTTATCTTTAATGGTGAGCTTATTGAGCTCCCTATAATGCGGACACATTCGCCATGATCCATCCTTCTTGTGTACCAATACTACAGGAGCAGAGAAAGAACTTTGAATAGGTTGAATTATACCCGCCTCTAACATTGCAATCATACGTTCAATTTCGCTCTTTTGGACGTAAGGATTTATATAAGGCACGATGTTTGGAGGAACACTTCCTTGAATCAAATGAATAGCATGATCATGATCACGAATAGGTGGGAGTCCTTTGAGAGTTTC
This sequence comes from Pinus albicaulis, assembly GCA_034641835.2. Lineage (NCBI taxonomy): Eukaryota > Viridiplantae > Streptophyta > Pinopsida > Pinales > Pinaceae > Pinus > Pinus albicaulis. The sequence continues at coordinate 1,216,096,214 of CM076580.1, read as the reverse complement.
AAACACCTTGGAATGATTGTCCAATACTTGTTGGAGATCTGCAGGAATAGATGATTTTGATGTTGGAACTTCTAGTGAGCATAATTGTGCAATTACGCCTTGTTTTTCTTTCTTTAGAAGCTTTTTCATGACATTAGATCTTATTATCCTTCCTGGCTTCCCTGCAATACCTCGTAATTCAACTTCCTTTCCTTCTGAAAAAAATTTCAAGAAAAGTTCTTGAAAATTAAAAGCTACTGTCCCCAAATATTGTAACCATTGTACTCCTAGTACAACATCAACACCTCCCATTGGGATGGAAAGCATTGGACTATTCAATACATATTCCCCCATGGCTAGCTTGATATTATGGCATTTTCCAGAGAAATTTATAGTTCCTCCATTTGCAACCATAACTTGACATTCTAGTGCTAGGTATAGGAAACAATTCAATTCCTTGGCTACCTTACAATGAATAAAATTATGGTTACTACCTGAATCAATCAATACTATTACCTTTTTCTTCTTGATATGTCCTTCTATCTTGAGAGTTTGAGGAGTGGTAATTCCTTCCAATGCATTAAACGATATGGTCAGACTCATTTCTTCCTCTTCTGGGCCGGTTCCTAGTGTACTTATCCTATTCTTGTTCATTTCTTCTTCTTCTTCTTCACAATCTATGTAAAATAATTTCTTTTCAGCACTTATCATCTTTAGTGTATTTTCTATCACAACTATAGCAAAGCCCTTTTACTTTTTTTTCTTTCAATTGTTGTGGTGTCAACCTTGTAGGTTGTTGAAGTCTAGGAGTAGAAATACTTCCATCTTTATAGATGTGAGTGGTAGTCTTCCTTGTCGCCAGAATTTTATATTCAATTTTTCTTGCCAATTTGAATGCCTTCTCCAATGAATCAGGCTCCCAAACGCGAACTTCATGTTGGATGTAAAAACTTAGAGTGCACATGAAAGAAGACAATCCACGTGTTCCTACGGAATATCGGTTACTCCTCGGTATGCTTCCCCACTAAACCCTTTTGTTTGAGATTTATCAATTGGCTAAAGAAGGTGTTGCTCTTTGTATCCTCATAATGTGCTATCATTTCCTCTGTAAAAATTGACCAAGTGACAATTTTTTTACGAGAGAAAAGCCATAGATACCATACAAATGTATTTTTTTCTAAATGTAAAGTTGCAATGCGTACCTTTTGTGTGTTTTGCATGTTATGGAGATCAAAATATTGCTCCATCTGTAGTATCCATGTTACAGGATCCTTTCCATCAAACGTCCTCATATCCATCTTTGGAATATGGTGGTACTTTCCGCCAACATTAGAGTTTATGAAATCACGATTAACATTTATTTTTTTCTCATCATGAGGTTTTTCTACTATATTTTCACCATTAGGAAACATTTCTTGTATCAACTTTGTCAAACCTTCCATGTCTGCTTTTAGAAAATTCTTCATGTTTTCCATTTTCTCATCGATCTTAGCTTCCATGTCATCCATATTAGATTCCATGCCAGCCTCCATGCCATCAATCTTAGATTCCATGCCATCTATCTTAGATTCCACACCTTTCTTCAAACCATCCATCTTAGTTTCCATGCCTTTCTTGAAAACTTCCATGTCATTTTTTGTTGCCCTTTGCGAGAGCAAAATTTGTTGCACTTTCTCTTGTAATTTTGATATGTCATGTTGCCATTCTTCATCTTCATGAGTCATAGTAGAGCTTTCCAAAGGCTTAATGGGTGTTGAATTCTTTTTAGGGGCCATTTTATAATCCAATACTAACATCTATTCTACAATATGCCCTTGCAATCAATTCAACTTGATTCTTCAAACAAGACTTATGCAATTCGGAAAAAAAATACACACCTTTTACTTTCTTTTGAGGAGCTCGATATTGAAATTGTATTATCTCTGTGATTTCAGCTCTTCAATAAATTCAGCACTGAAGTAGCCCTCTGAATTCTCTTTTGAATGCCACAGGTCTGACTTGATTTGGATTCTCCAAGACAAAGTTATGTCCAATCTCCCACAATGACCTAATTATGGACTGGTTCAATATAGCGAAATTGTACGACTTTCCACGTGTCACTATTTCGTCCTTAGCCTATGAAATTGATAGCCAAGAAACTACAGTCCATTTACTTGTGACCACTTTTTACGGCACTCTAATCCGATGCTCAGAGAGAGAGTTATTGAAATTTTCCCACGATCACCGTTTTGAGATGAAATTCAGGAGCCTGAAAAATCACTACATTCCATAGATCATATCTCCAAAAATGTTGCGAACCAAGCTCTCAAATTTTTTTACGAGTTTCCTTAGGATTTCAGCTTCTCACCATACAAATTTCAGATTTTGAACCTCAGTAGAAAAAAAGTTATAGCGCAAATGCCACGATGACCTGTTTAGGAGCCTGAAAAAAGACCTAACTTCCACAGATCATATCTCCAAAAATATTGCGAACCTAGCTCTGAAATTTTTAGAAAATCTTCCTCAGGATTTTGGCTTTGCACCTTAAAAATTTCGGCTTCTGAAACTTCGTAGGAAAAAATTTATAGCGAAAATTCCACGATGACCTGTTTGGAGTAGCGAAACCCTAGAATCCAAAGCTCTGATACCAAATGTTGTGTAACCAACTCCAAAAATAGAAGAAAAGAGATATCAACGCCTTATAAATAAGCCACTTTAAGGGGGAAACCTCCAATACATTACATGAATGAACAATTCCTGGTTGATACAATTTACAAAACCTCCTTTCTATATATAGGAGTCCATGGGGCCATAATGTAATCCTAGTGGGCCACAATGTAATCCTAGCCGACCTAAAAATAATAATTTAAGGGCACAATAATAACAAAATGGGGGTTACAAGGGTACAATAATAACAGTAAGGGTTTTACACTAACAATAATAAGGGACTATACTAGTGATATGGGGACCTAACATACATGCCTTTGAAATCTATGTTACAATGAGGCTCGAAGGCCTATATTTTATTAAGAAACAATGGAAAACCCTAAACATCCAAAAACCTAACCCTAGGATATGAAACACCAGAATATGAGTCCCGTCGGGGTAAATTAGTACATCAATTTCTCAGGGTCATAACTTTGGCATACTATCTTCATTTGACACACATGATACATCATTAGAAATATCTATCCGAGGACTATAAATGTTCATCGTGAATGTAGATCCCAGAAATTTCGAAATGTAATCATATTCCCTGGAAAAAATATGCCCAAAAACCGCCATTTAGGGTCTCAAAACGGCTCCGGAAGTTCAAGACTTAAAAAAATCCTAAAAATAGTAAGTTGTGCCGAAACTGAACAAACAAAAGAGACAATGGTGGGGCCCCGAGTGGAATAGGTGGGTGGCCACCAATATCCACCTAGATCATTCCTCCTCCATTAGGAAGCAATGGCCCCCATTGCGTTGAGTTCCTCTATGAGATGAGGAAACTTTTGCTGAACTTGGTCCCTAGTGAACCACTTGCCTTGGTGCAGTAGTTGGCCAGCTTTGACAAACCAATATAGTTGGATCTTCTTTTGGAAAGTGTTCTTGATTTGCATGTCCATGATTCAATCTATGGTGGCCTATTCCATGTAGTTTGGGTTTAACTCTGTTGGTTTGTGTTGTTCTGCAATGTCAGAGGTGTTAAGTAGAGGTGGGAAGTAGGAATGAAGGCGGTCCACATTGAATAATGGGTGCAGAAAAAGGAATGGTGGAATACTGAGTTTGAAGGTATTGTTCCCTACATCCTTGTTGATGGTCTACAACCCATATCAGAGTAGGCGAAGCTTGCGGTGGCGTCCAGTGAGGTGCTCCTTCTGGAAATGTAGGAAAAATTTTGCGCCCACCTAGAATTTGTGTGGCACCCAATGTTGATCATGTCATTTCTTCTACTTAGCATTGGCTCTGTCCAATATTTCATGAACCTGTCGATGAATGTGCTGAATGCGCTTGATGAAGCTATTCACTTTGTAAGCTTCAGACTGGACATGAGCCAAATCGACCTCAGTAGCCACAAATGGAATGTCTACATCAATGGGACACAGTGGTTGGAGTCCCAAGCCCACCTAAAAGGGGCTATGGCTAGTTGAGCTATGGAGAGCATGATTATTATTGTGATGTATATAGGGGAGGCTCTCATCCCATGTGCATGGATGCTTTGAATTGTGCATGCGCAGGATGTGTGAAATCCTCTTGTTGGTGACCTACGACCTATGTATGGGCATCTATTTGAGGATGGAAAGCTGTGGACTTGGTGAGCTTGGTGTCCAGCATTGACCAGAGGCTCGACCAAAATGTGTTGAGGAACTTGTTGTCCCGATCTAAGACTGATAGATTGTGGTCGCTGGTAGCTTATATCTGAGAAGAGATGTGGTGGCTACAAGCCTCTGAAATCTGTGTTACAATGAGGATCGAAGGCCTATATATTATTGAGAAACAATTGAAAACCTTAAACATCAAAAAACCTAACCCTAGGAGATGAAACGCCAAAATATGGTCCCCGTCTAGGTAAATTGGTACATCAATTTCTTGGGGTCGTAACTTTGGCAAACTATCTCCGTTTGACGCACATGATACATCATTAGAAATGCCTATCCGAGGACTACAATTTTTGACCACGAATGTAGATTCCGAAAATTCCATAACGGAATCATATCTTCCAGAAAAAACGATGCCCAAAAAACTTCATTTAGTGCCTCAAAATGGCTCCAGAAGTCCAGGACCCGAAAAAATGCTAAAAATAGCAAATTGTGCTGAAACTGAAAAACTGAAAGAGACAATGGTTAGGCCCCAAGTGGAATAGGTGGGTGGCCACCAATATCCACCTAGATCAATGCCTTAAATTTTATGGGAGAAATGTCATGTACATGGCTATCCTTAAAGTTTGCCTTGAGTTTATGGGAGAAATTTTAGAAATAACATGTACATGGTTATCCTTAAAGTTTTCCTTAAAGTTTATGGGAGAAATGACATGTACATGGTTCCAAAAACACTAGAAAATTCCTTAAATTAAGGTTTGCCTTAAAGTTCATGGGAGAAATGACATAGAAATGACATGCACATGGTTCCAAAAACACTAGCAAATGTCTTAAAGTTTATGGGAGAAATCACATGTACATTGTTACCCTTAAAGTTTTCCTTGAGTTTATGGGAGAAATGGGACAAATGACATGTATGTATGGTTATCCTTAAAGTTTTCCTTAAATTTTATGGAAGAAATGACATAGAAATGACATGTACATGGTTCCAAAAACACTAGAAAATGATTTAAACCATGTGCATAAGCTTAAATTGGCATGTTTATTTATGAACTTAATCGAAATAAATATGCTACTAGAAATGAAAATATAATGATAAGTTCTACAAGATGGATGTAGACTAATGTTTAATTTATGCATGTATGCATGTATGTTTGGTGGAGTTGTTGTGTGCATGTGAAAGTTGTGTGAAGACAATCATCCTGCACACATAAATGAAAATATAATGATATGTTCTGCAAGATGGATGTAGACTAATGTTTAATATATGCATGTACGCATGTATGTCTAGTGGAGCTATTGTGTGCATGTGAAAGCTGTGTGAAGACAATTATCCTGCACACTAGTATTACTCATGATAGGCTTTACAAGACGGATGTAGACTAATATTTAATATATGCATGTATGCATGTATGTCTGGTGGAGATGTTGATTGCATAAGTACGTTACCACAAGCAACAATATTAATTTCTTGGGAGAAGAAATTAAAAATTAGGTAATCAATATAAATCTATATCTCACTAAATAGCAGATCAATATTAATCTCAATGCATATCCAAGTTTGATAAAAAGAAAAAGGTTTGAGAAAATTTTACATAATCTAAGTACTCAATTAAATTTTCAAAATGTTAAATCTATTTCTAAAACAATATTTCATTGTATTAACCAGAAATAAAATAATTACATTATACCAGTTACTCTACTAACTCAATGATCATGTACTAGTACCAAGCAGTTGTAACCATAGAAGCTTCTACTTGTTTACCATTAGTACTACCCTAATTAACAGTAAGTTGCCTAATACATAGTCTTAGTTACCTATATGATTACATCTCTTAATGGGAACATATCTAACAGATAAGTGTAATAATGGGAACATATTTAACAAATATTAAGTTCTTGGGAGAAGAAATTAAAAATCAGGTAATCAATATACATATATATCTCAATAAATATCAAATCAATATTAATCTCAATGCATATCCTAGTCTACTAAAAAGAAAAAGGCCTGAGAAAATTTTACATGATCTAAGTACTCAATTCAATTTTCAAAATGTTAAATCTATTTCTAAAACAATATTACACTATATTAACCAAAAATAAAATAATTACATTATACCGACTCAATCAAGCTCAATTATGGAAATCCTCAAGAAGTCACACTATGAAAACACATTTTACACACTACGTTTTCACCAACAATAGTTTTATCATTGTGTTTTCATCTAGGATAGAGAAGTATTGATCTGCGATTGTTTTCCATTTTACTGTTGTGGTTTGCTGAGGAGATAGGTGGTGTAAATACGTAGGAAGACTCACTATTTAGAGAGATTATATATTTTTTTTATGCAAAAATTGGGTGAAGAAAACAGTATTACAGTGGACTGATGTGGATCTGCATCACATTGGCTGCAAGATTGAGAGATACACCCTGTAGAGCGATGTCACTCTCAAGACTAAGTAGAGATTTTTTCCACTTCTGTCTCGACCTCATTAATATGGCACATCTGTAAAGCTCATGACGTCAGGAATAATACTTGTTGACTCCCATAAAACAAATACGACATCAGTAACCATACTTATATCTATAATATAGATAAGTTATGGCAAACAAAGCATGTTGAGTTCATATGACAGGACCAGTATTATCAATAAATAAATGAAATTGGTATCTAAGCTGGAATTACTAGGCAATTACAGAGATCTTAAGTGTAATGAATCAACAACATCAATGATTATTGGTTACTATCCACGATAATGGTTACAGATTCTATGACTTATTTACTTGCCTCTAGGTATCTCCTAGCCAGCCAACAAAATCCAATCTAGTTTTAGGTCTCATGAGCATATTAAAGGAAGTAAGAAATTAAATAAGTTTGTCAATGAAGCAAAGGATACTGTTTTCCAGTTTACGTTTGTGGTTTTCTGAGGAGATAGTATATCTAAATGCGTAGGAAGACTCACTGTTTAGAGAAATTATATTTTTTTTTATGAAAAAATTGGGTGAAGACAACAGTATTACAATGGACTGATGTAGATCTGCATCACATACTGAATAGATATTTTTTCAAAGTATATAACGACATCATTCATCCATGAAGAAAATGAATCACATGAAGGAATGAAGGGTTTTTTCTTCTACCTGGAAATTCAGAGACAATGAGATAGTTAGACGATGAGGCCAAAACGAGACATCGATATTAGAAAATTTACACCTATTCTAAATCCTTTGAAACTATTTCTCATTGTTTGTCCTACAACAATGAGAATGACCAAGGTTATCCTTCAAACCAAAATGTGAATTTCTCATTTGTATTAGTTTATTATGAGAAAATGAGCTGCATTCAAAGACTAGAGGTATAATTTGCAAGGGAGGCAGTATTATAAAGAAAATCAAGCAAGCGACAGGTGAAAATATCAGAATTAATGAGGGTGTTCTAGGCTGCGAGGAGAGATTTATTGTTATTGTAGCTCTAGAGAAGGATATAAAAGGAGACAAGGAAAAACCTTTTGGAAGTGATGATAATGGACATACAAAGAAAAATGATGATGAAAGTAGTGTTGCAAACGAACGAGAGAAAGGAGTTGGAAGTGAAGAAGAACTTGAAAAAGGGAGATGTATTTCTCCAACACAAGAAGAACTTCTTCTTGTTCATGACAAAATATTGGAAAGTGAACCTTATGTAAAGGTGAACGAGGATACTGATAAAAAGATAATTCTGACAGTTACTAGATTGTTGGTGCCTATTAATCAGTTTGGTTGTGTTCTTGGAAAAGGTGGAAAGATTATCCAACAAGCTCGTATAGAAAAAGGACTATACGTTGTATCTGATATTTTTTCCAAGTATATAACATCACCACTCATCCATGAAGCAAAGGAATCACATGAAGGAATGAAGGTTTTTTTCTTCTACCTAGAAATTTGGAGACAATGAGATAGCTACATGATGAGGACACAACGAGACAACGAGATGACTAGTGCGCAGATCACTGAGGGCGCAGATTACAAATAACCTGCAAACACAGAAAATAAAAATAAAAAACTAGAAAAAAACAATAAAAAATAAAAATAAACCATAAATAGAACAATTATCACTTGCGCTTGCTCCCCTCCTCGCCCCTACAACAAAAGACATAAACAGAACAAGACAGACAAAAAACAGAGCGAAACAGACAACAACGTTAACTAACTAAGACAAACAACAAATTGGGACAGACAGAACAGTTACAAAATCAAAACTTGTTTCGGTTCCGTATATTTATAAGAAATAGTTTGGCCGAATTATTTTCCACGGTCCGGCTGAACTAATAGTTCGGTCAGAATATTAGTTTGGCCAAACTTTTGTTGTCATTTTTCCCATCTCTAGCCAAAAATCTATTTACCCACACCATCAGTATGATGTCAATGTAAACAGCTGAATTATTTCAGCCGAATTAATTTCAAAAATTCGGCCGAAATTTATAACAGTTCGACTGAAATTTTATAAAAGTTCGATCAAATTTTTGGGAAAATTAAATTTCCAACTAGGTTTCTCACGAAAGTGTAACCCACCTTCGTACTTTTACCCTTAGTTCAATTTTAAAATCAATCTCCTGCTTTGGGGTAATTCCTGAGATAGTCTTAGGAAACACATCCAAAAAGTCTTGGACTACTGGTATCTTTTCTAACATGGTTGTCTTGCCTTTGGATTTTAATTATCCCACTTGAAGAACATGTATTAAACACCCTTTTCTTACACTCTTGCCTAACTGAGAGGCAGTGATGGAGAAAAATTTAATCAGTTTGTTAACCCCTTGGAGTTCTTGTTTGGTACCATATTCCGTTAGATAACTAATATACTTCTCCTTACAGTTTACTAAGGACCAATGTCCTTCTATCCAATCCATCCCAATCAACATGTCGTATGAACCTAAATATAAGATATTTAAATGAATTTTAATATGTTGGTTGTTTACATAAACAAGACAATATGATACCTTAGCAGTCGCCCTTCTTTTAGTTCTAGTGGCTAGTTGCACTAGCCAAGGATGCTTAAATTTATGAGTATGTAGGTGACATTTTTCTACCATTTTATTACTGACATAACTTAAACTAGCTCTCGGATATACTAAAGTAGATATAGTTTGATTAAACAATTTACCTTCTAGCTCAATCATAGTAGGTCAATAGTATGCTTGATGGTCCTCCAGAGAAACATTTATCTGGGGCATGCTCCTCACCACCTTTCCAACTTTGGAGGCTTCTTGTATATTAGCAACATGCTCAGGTCGAACAAAACAGGGGAAGTTCTTTTAGTAATGAGGTTCACCGCAGCCCGAACACTGAAGTGGAGGCTTCTACACTTGACTGGGCTCTAGATTGCTTGATGCTTCAGTCTATTTAGATTCTATGTTCCATTTGGTTTTTTGTTAATTTCTTCCAAATTGTTAGTTTGGCTTATTTTTCTGCATGTTTTTAAAACTAACATACTTCGTATCCTTGTTACCCTGATAGCTCTTTTGCCCATTTTTCTTAGGCCAACCTTTACCATCATCTCCTTTCTGCTTCATCTGCATATAAAAAATTTGGGCTCTGAATTGCGTCATCCATGGTATTGGGATTATCAAATTCAAGCCTCTCCTTCATATATGTCATCAAACTGCTAAAAAAACATTATACTTTCGCACTTTCCTCACGTACGTATGGTACATACCTTTATAAGGATGTGAATTTTGTTACACACTCATCTATAGTTTACTATCCGAGTCTCAATTCATGAAATTCCTTTTCCTTCTTGACATAGAATTTTTACATTAAATACTTGTTTGTGAAGTGATTTTGGAATTCTTCCCAAGTTACCCTTGTTACCTCAATTCCCTACACCAACTTTACTTCTTCCCACCATAGGGTGGCTTTGACCTGAAGCTGATAAATGACTAGTATGGCTTTAATATTATCATCATAATCATAACTTTGATAATTTTTATTCATATTAATAATATAGGCCTCGACAACCTCCTTTATTTCACCATCAAACATTGGTGGTTTAATTTTTCTGAATTCACCTTGCAATTCTGTCTTTGGATTTTTAACTCTTTTGTGGTCAGAAATATCTCAACACTCCTCTCCATTGTCTTCCTTGGTATTTTCAGTTCTGTGAGTAAGGATTCTCTTGGGCATATCATCATTTCCTCGTTCAGGTTCTTCATTCCTGATTTCATCTTCGGGACTAGGTTAATTATGTCTATCTGAAAAGCACTTCAAAATATGTTCTTGATCCCTCATTAACCTTTCATTGTCACGTCTTACGCGTTTCATTTAATATTTTAGTTCCTGGATAGTTTCTAATAGTATTTCCATTGGTTTTTTCCACTCTTCTCCTAGTTGAACCCATACCTCAGGGTTTTCTCCCAAAACAGGTATAGAACTTAATTCTACTCCTCGGTGCCGTGGTGGTAAAACCTCTTGCTCCCTTTCTCATTATGCTTCTCCCTTTTGTGCACACAATCACATAAAATCATTGCCTTATTTTCCCAAGAAAGTTAGAGTGTTGTAACGTGGCTCTGATACCACTTGTGACGTGGATACACAACACTACATGACTGGATAATTTTTTTTTAACTCCTGTCAACATAGGAGATTTTAGCACAAAACACAATATACATTTAATTATTTATCCGTATAACTACACTAAGAATTTAACCATTATCATAGCCAAATAAATCACACCACAATTATATGTATATGTGTTTGTTAACTCATTCATATATTAACATTGTCGCTAGTGACATACTCATATTTATTTTAGTTGAGGTTCCAAAGGAATTCATCTGATGGGCCATTGAGTTAATGCGCTTATTTCTGTTTAACTCTTCCTATTTAATTTCTGAAATTAACTTAGGATATAATTTTCATTGTTAATACTACTGAATACATTAACTTAGCTCTTGTGGGGTGCGTGGGCACCAACTTTCCCACAATACCCTTTACTAAACTGGAAGCCTCTAGCATCATAACACCTAGAGTTGAGTCTACTGTTGATCCAGTAGGGATGCAGATCTATGACCGTGATCATTTTCCAATGGATAAGATATATTCGCGAGATTCTTTCTTGAAGTTAGACTCTCACTCGTCAGTGGAGGTATTCTGGGATTGCTTTATAGCGATATTGCAGGTCTAATTCATTTCCTTCCTCATTTTTGTCTTTCCTTCTCCTGCCCTCAAAACCCTATGTTTGAATAAAGGATTTGAATAGACTTCCTCTTCCAAGGATTTGACATTCGTCTGGGATTACTTCCATCTCATTCTAGTGACTTTGCAACCGCGATTATCCAACATTGGGTTCCAGGTGAGCTGGAAGGAGGTTGTTTAGTTTTTTAATAGTGTTACCTTGGAAATCCTTATTTTTCAGACACAACAAGGTTATTTACATGGAATTCCCTTTAGGTACAACCTTACCATGGAGTTAATTCCCATACTGCATATGTATATAACCCTTCCAGGCATTCAAATAGGAGTCATTGTATATTCACTTGCCCATAGGTTAAACCTATATTGCGACTAACTCTTCTTTGTTTGTGGCATAGGTACAACGTGGGTTCATTTCTCCTTCTCTTAACTACCCAAAAGGAAAAGAGGTACCTTAACCAAGTCTTATTTCGTGACATATACGGGCATGATGAACTTTTTGGTTAGGGTTTGATAGGAAAAAGGATTTTCCTTCTATGCAGAAATTAGGGTCGAATGCAAGCGTTCTTTTTCTTACTTACTAGTTCTGGGTTGTAGTAGTTTTATTCCACACAGTTGATAAAATATTTCTTTCGGTATTGTAGAAATTATACAAACAATATGTATACCAATTGATTGAATATGATCATGCAATATACTAGAGAAAGATACTGAATCATTATACAATTAATTTGTAGAAATTAAACACGATCACACAATCACACCAAGTAAGAGAAAGAAGCAAATCAATCGCACAACACAGATATTTTTCCTGCGGAAAGATTGTTGCTCAAAACCCCTCTATCTCTATTGTATAATGAACCAAGGAATCATGAAACAATACAATTCATATGTGCTCATCACAACCTCATACACTTTACCAACTGTCTCAAACTGATTCGGACAAAATCGACCAACACTTAGCCAATTTCCTGCCTCTACTAAGCTCGCCTTGCTTGCGCAATTCTAAGAGAATTAAATCCCTATTAATTATGAAATTCAACCTTCCAAAACTGCACAATACATCATGGGCAATCCTATGGTTGTATAACTGCATCTACACAGTTTGCTAAAAATACAACTGATAGATAACATCCCTTTAACCTCTGTCTCAAATGGGTCTTCATCAGAACTGGCATGCATGCATCTATTAATAGTAAATCATTAGTCACTTGACAGATCATTGCATGTGAATTAAATCTGATTTAATTCACTCGACCTCTAACTACTACAACAATCAGTTACAACTAGTTACACTCACTTTAACTCACTTAATTGAGTTAATTGATTTCTCATGCATTAAACTAATACGCTAACTACAACTTGGACTCTAAAAAAAATAGAATCACTCTACATGCCTCATCAACCACCCTTAACTCAAATTTCTTGAGTTAACTGAGTCTATCATACTCAATTAACTATTACAAGAGATTATATATCTCAGCGCAGAACTCAAGATTCTTTTTTTTTATTTGAACAAAGTTATTGGTGGTTGTTTTCCGTGGTGTAGAATTTGTTTTTTTTTTTTGCACTCTATTTTATTTCAAAAAGGTTTGATAGCGTAATTTTATGTGACATGACTCCCAAAACTGGAATGGTTTGGAACCAATGATACCTTTCCAGGTGGCCTCCTTTCCAGCCTCACGTGGAGACTAAACTTATTCAGGGTAATCTCTTAAACAAAATGCTTCTCGAAATGGGCAAGAAAAAATTTGTCAAGGAAATAACCCCTTCCTACTTGCAGTTTAACAAACACATCGTTCTGAATTCTTATTTTACAACATTTCTTTCCAACATTTGTTTAGAGAACCAATTTTATCATTATTTCTATGATCTAGTTTTATTACAGTCTAGGCAAATTACTTCTAGGACATGTTCACATATCTAATGTAATGAATTATTTTCCTTCTCAACCAAACCATAACTCCTCTAATACACATAAGTAATTGAAAAACATGTTTGTCCTTTCATTGCAGTAAAAAATAAAGTACAAATGAATAAATGAAAACTAATGTTGAACCCCTTGTATAGTCATCATCCATTTAGCTCCATCCTGTCATTAAATATTCTTATAAAACTTAAATAGTTATTTGAGATTCAGGTCATAAGAAATCCACGAGGTGTCCAGACTACCCAACTGCAAGAGATGACAATTACGTTCTTCTCTCTCCTCCAAGCATATTCAAACCAAAACAATCTGAAATACCAGTAACTCAATCCGAGTGACTTCACAAGTATCAGAATGCCAATGTTCGACTTGAAATCAAGAGGTTTGCATTGGCTCTAAGTCCAGCTCTGGAATTCACTCGACAACATCATGCCTTTCCACAATAATCTCTATGTATTATTTTCTTTTCCTAAAAACCAAGATCCCCCTCCTCGAGATAATCTTTCTTATCTTCCTAGAGAAAAAATATCAACTAATTTTCTAACAGTGTAGTAAAAAAAATTTTAATTTTTTATCTCATGGCTTTCCTCTCGATTTCGAGATTCCCTCATCCATATTTCCTACCAATTTAAAATTAAAAGAAATGAAATTAAAAACACATAACTATCATCTAATTATCCTAGGTTCACGATTCCACTCATCCATGAAATTTGTGTTTACATCATAGAAAATTAACTACAATTACAAATAAATTCACTTACTTGAGGATGTTAGAAAGGTACAATTCAATGGATTAGGGAGAGTGTGATCTTATGCTTTGTTGGGTTGCAAAAGAAGTTATTGATCACGTCCGATAGCAAACTACCCATTAGTTTATTTGGTTCAAGTTATTTCAACCCTCCAATAAAGAGAATATAAAAAGGTTCTCAGTCCATGTCTTATTAACATAAATACTTTACACTAAATAGGAAAGGAATTTGTTAATCTATTTCGAACTTTTAATAAATAAACATGCATAATTATATATATATATATATATATATATATATATATATATATATATATATATAATTTTCAATGTTACTAAAAATGGTAAATTAAATATAATTTATATAGGAAATGTTTAATGTAGATATTATGTAGTATATTATATTATTTTTGTTTTAAAAATGTGTAATGAGGTGGAAAATCACTTTTTATGGATTATAAATTCATTTTGTTAATGATATAAAAAATTAGTAAAGTTTAATAATTAAGATATGTGGTAGGAGTAAAAATTCATTGATTATAAATTATTATAAAGATAGGTGTGTTTTTTTTTAATAAAATTTGTAAAATTTTAATTTAATTATAAATAATTATTAGATAGACAGTAGGGATTTAGTTTATGTTGTAAAATAATTATATTAATATATGCAAATTAAAATTTGATATTGATCATCTAATAGTTATGGTCTTTGTGCTCTTTTAATTAAATAAATTAATCAAAATAAATTGTAATATGAACTAGTGAGTCATGAGTTTTTAGGCATGTAGTATTGATAAGTCATGGTATAATTCTTATTGAAAAATTAAGAATCTCTATGATAAAATGGAATTAAATCTTCATGAAGAAGAATCTTGTTCCATGTCTTTTTAAATGTATACATGTTTAAGTTATATAGTAATTATTTTTATAACTAATGATGATTATATATATATATATATATATATATATATATATATATATATATATATATATATATATATATATATATATATATATATATATATATATATATATATATATATATATATATAATTTAATTATTTTTAATGTTTTTCTTTTAAATTTCAGTAATAACATCTATAACGAAATGTTTTGATGCTTATTGGGTTAATTCCTCTAAATGTTTACCAACCATTTAATTCATATTGTTGAACTAATTTTAAATGGTATGTATTTTATTGAATAAATATAATGAATTAATTTATACTAACAATTATCAATCAAATGATTGTCTCTATTATTTTTTTTCTTTAGTAAGAATTGAGAATATGTATTATATTAAAATGCAAAGCTCAATTTAGATATGCCATTTACATAAACAAGTTGAAACTAGTGGACATGCTTAATGGAGTATGTATCAACTACCATCTAGAGAATTAAGGCCTTGAAGCTTTTAAACAAAATGCTATAATATTTACAATATTCCACTTGTACATTAACCAATATTCACCTAACAAAAACCAAAATTTATAAAGCATTTACCACTTGTGCCCCTCACCAATCTTCACCTTGATTGAGCCTTGACCCTAAATTAGCCATGTGATCAACCTTGGAGTTGTTTGATCTCAAACTATGGAGACATTTCTACTTGGAGCATGGAGATAGAATGATATAACTAAAAAATTATTTTGAAAATCCAACTGAACTTTGTATGTAAGGGAAGATACCCTAGATATAAATAGTGAATTATATTCAAGAAATCACCAAAGACAATTAGCTCCTAATTATCAAATTCACATTTATCTCAACCCAACCCAACCAAACTCATACCACCTTTATAATTGTCTTTTTTATTTATTAAAAATAAAACATAATTATTGATAAATTATTTCACATCAAATAATAATATTTAATGATAATTATGAGGCTTAATTTTTTAATAATTAAATTGTGATAACAACAACACAATAGAAAATAATCACACAATATTTAATATTCGTTGAATAATAAAATTATGAAATTAAAGTAACACATTAATTTCAAAATCAGAGGATAACACAATAGCGTTATAATGGAAGGTGTTGCGTTTAAAAATATGTTGACTGGAACTAGAAAGCGAGGCAGTCATCGCATTAAACAACACCAAGTCTATGATCTTCACCAAATTTAGTCATTGCCAACAGCTTCAAAATCCCTGCAAAAATCAGAGTGGCTTGTATTTCATTTTTGGAAACCGTGACAAGTACATTCACCGTGCTATAATGTTAATATGTATGATTGACAAAGAGACGAGGCTTTATTACAAACTCCACCGCAGGTTACAAAGACAAAATTAAAAGTTTCACTGCTGCATCCACCGTCTTAAAAGGAAAAGTTTCCCCCACATGCTTGTTGGTTTGCCCTAACTGAGAAAGTTAATTTGCGTTCATTTTTCTTGCCACCGACAGGTATCCAGTTGGGTACTCGTCATCCTGTAAAGTTGTGGTGTGACTTGACTATGGCTCTTCACATGGCAGCACACTGATAAGTGAACATCCGTTCGTGTAAATGGATTCACAGAGTACGGCCAGTGAGAGTGTGAACGTCTATGCTGGCGTGGTTGGGTTGGGTTGTCTCCCACATAAGTTATCCAACATTGTAAAGTCCATGGAAACGCAATCACGCCCATGATTTAGTGTGTCAGTGATCAGGCTTTTTGGACGGCCAATAGTTTGAGTCAACGTACATAGTTTTCGTACTCTAACTAACCAGAGGAATCGCCCTGAAAATCATGAAAATTCCCATAAGATTTTCAGAAAATCTGGCAGGAATTTTTCTAAATCCATGTTATAAGTATCAAATTTTAATATTTTGGGTGTCCTACAGGTTTTTGATGGTGCTAAATCCATTTCCAATGTCAAAATCAAGATTCAAACACTGTTTCTGCAAGATTCTTTAAATTTTTTTGGCCCGGATTCCGGCCAATTTTGACCGTCCGGGCAATTCCTCCGGCTCGTTAGACGACTCCGTTTTCGTAGAAATTACACCCTACTGCGCGCTGCCCTCTGATTGCGGTGGCCTAGCCGTCGGGGTCTCCTGTCTCAGAAAACGCGGGAATCCGGGCGAAATTTCGCGTCAATGTGGACTACAGTCTTTCATTGTCGAGTATTCAGGTAGTCGACGGCCGTACAAATACCATACGAAGTATTTGCCTAGCCGAGGCCTGCCACAATTTCCCTTGAAAATAATAGAAAGAAATTTATGCAAAAGTTTGATAAAATCTCTTAGAAATATGTGGGATCTAAGTTATGTGGTCAAAGTTAAAAGATTTGGGGTGTTTATGTTTTTAAAAAAAATAAAAATTTTATGGTGTTGAATCAATTTAAAAACAATTAAAACATTATTATAATTAGATTTTTGGGACAAAAAAAATGACTGATTTTACCTAAAACTAACCTTCTAAGTAGAATTATGGCCTCAATAGACAATGACCAAAGTATTTGCATTGGATTGCATGGTAGAAGTTAAGTACTTGTACGAAAATTGCAATTTTAAATATAATTTTCAGTATGGCTAATGAAAGGAAAATTGGGGGTCATCTTTTGAGAAATTTAATTATCCAAAGGCATTGTCTAGGGATGCTACAAATTTGCCTAGAGGGAAGATTTATTATTCCTAAAAAAAATTCAAAAAATCATAATGTTGGAGTGTTTGAATTGTTTTTTTATGGTGGAAATGGTTTCAACACCATCAAGAATCTCGAGGGTGCCCAAAATCCTGAAGTTTGACAGTTGTAACCTAGATTTTCAAATATTTCTGCCTGATTTTGTCATAATCTTGCCAAAATTTTCATTATTTCCTGGGCTAATTTGTGTGTTACTAAGCTTTATCGAAAGGACTCTTAGTCAAGTTTTTCACAATAGTAGCTATATAATTCCAATAGTGGGTAGATTTTTCTTACATCCAACACTAAAGATGGTGTGGCATCATAAGAAGAAAGAAAAAAATGGAATCCTGTGTTTATCATAATTGTATATATGTTTTAATGGATTTTTATATATGTTCTAATGGAAATTTTATTTATTTATTTATTTATTCATGGTGGTTAGAAATACTCACAAGTTTTGAATCAATGATATTCAAATGCCTCAATCACCATCTATATAATATTTTAAATAAATTTATTCAAAATGTCATTGTTTAAATATTATATTTTTTTTTTCAAATCTTGATCTTTGTTATATAAAATTAGCTTTTGATTGCATATATGGATTCAACAACATGAAACTCTTGGTTCACTCGGATTGTGGAGGGTTAAAAACTCAAATTTGTAATTCCAACCAATCCCTCATAAATTTTAGGCAAATTAGACAAAAAATATATAATAAAACCCTCAAAACCTCAAATAGAATATGGCATTCAAAGTTATAAAACACTTTGTTAAAAATGGAAGAAACCTAATATATTCAGAAACTAGTAGCTCACAGGTGTGCAAGCTGCACCTGGAGACTACATCAAGCAGAACACTCTACACATTAATCATTAATCATCAAGAATATACAGGTTTACATGACAATAGGAGAGTTAGAACTAACTCCTAAAAAGTAGGAACTAATTCCTAAACTAGGACACACACACAACTAATGAACAAACTCTCTCCAATAATACATATGTTGGAATTAATGGAGAATATGTTATATTGGAGAGAGTTTGTTCATTAGTTGCGTGTATATCCTAGATTAAGAATTAGTTCCTACTTTCTAGGAGTTAGTTGTAACTCTGCTATTTTCATGTAAACCTATATATTCTTGATGATTAATGATCAATGTGTAGACCGTTCTGCTTGAGGCAGTCTCCAAGTGCAACTTTCTCACTTGTATGCTGTTAGTTTTTTAATATATTATGTTTCTTCCATTTTTAACATGGTATGAGAGCTTTAGGTAGATTGATTTGCCTGTAGGTTGAGTTGTTTGTAAGCTGAGTGTGCCACTTCTAGTTGAGTGAGAGAGTTGGAGTCGGATTTCGAGCTCCCCACTCCTTTGTCGAGCCAAGTCTGTTCGAGTTTGCTTCTGCTGGAATTGTCCCAGATGCACTGGCCTACCGAGAGGTTTAGCTTGGAAATTCAATTGTCGGAGGAGAAGAAGCACTGGCGTATTGAGAGTGTGGAGTTGTTGAGATCAACGCGGAGCTCTTAATTATGTGATGGTAAGCCTGGCCCAGAAGGAGATCAACCACTATGGTTTGACAATGGAGATCAACTCGCAATGTCATCTGATGGCATATGCAACAGAAGCGCGGTGAGATTGAACCTGAACGTTGGTTGCAAGGACGTGGAGTATGGAGAAAATCACAACTTGTGTGTGGAAAATTGATAGTAGTTAGCGTAGTAGAATTTGCGTGGAACTAACTGTCTCGTAGATGAATAGTGTCAGTGCCAGCGCTAGAGTGGAGCCAACGTCAAGCACAATGTCGACTGGGATCTAGAAAATTTGTTGGTTCTTCATGGTATGTAGCTTCAGATCGTTGTCTATTTTTTTTAAAGCCTCATAGAAGAGGTACAAGGCGATCATAGCCCAAATATGAGATGACGTATTGTTAATTGGGCGTGATATGTGTGTTGGCCTCTGTTTTTCTCTATCAAAGATGAGTCCGTTCTGTCAAATGTGTACGAGTGAGTTGTGAGGAGGAATTGACACCGTGTATTTGGTAAGGTGACTATCACCATGTGGAGGCATAGCTTTGCAGGCCATTGAGTTCCAAACGTGGAGCGGCGAAAGCAATAGAGCGGTCTAGGTGCTTTGGTGGTGCATTTGTGTGAGGGAATCATTGCAATGTAGAGTGGCCCATGTGCCTATAGCTAAGGTGCCAAAGCCCGTAATTGAGGTGATGTAACTCTCAGCTTCTTAGCATTGTTTTTTTTATTGATTCGTTCCTCAATTGTCGAGAAGGCTGCCATCGTCTATGGTGTAGTTTTGGGAGGCTGACTGCATGTTTCCAATCGAGTGTGGAGCTACCATCTGTTGAAATATTAAATCCAACAGCAGTTAGAGCCGAAGGACAACAACAGCACATCCAAGACCGAAAGCATCTTCATGCAACCACAGAATACAAAACCCATTTCGCAGCTTTTATCACTTATCTTTCTACACTGTCGCAAGTTATGCTATTTCATTTGGGATGCGATATCGCCGCTATCACATATCGCATATGCATGCGTAAAATATTAATTTTATCACCCGAACCGCCCACAGAATAAGTCATATGGATTGCGATGCGATAAGCTCCATGTCACTATCACAGTCACATAGATTTAAGCTTACCTGCATTCCACACAGTTAAATATTAAAACCATCGATCTGCGAAATAGAGCTGGACACAAAGAGGACAACCAGATTTGATAAAATATGAGTTCCGCTTTTGAGTGTTGAACACGTTCTTGCATAGCTTTACTGTGTATTTGGTATACGGCCTGTGTGCTGACTTTAATGAAGAAATGGGTTTGTCTGACGGCCCAAGGAAAAATGTAGTTACACGTCTATTCAGAAATTAATTCCAGTTATTCGATTAGGTTTAGAAGCTACGAAGTGTAGAGTATGGAGTGTGCTAGGTAAGTGCAGAGTATGTAGTATGAGACTCTGTATGAAAAACAGAGTTGACTGTGTGTATTTTTTTATGCCCGAAGGAAGAATAGAAAAAGACAGAGAGTGAAGATAGTTTTTTTTTTGTAACACTGCGTGTGCTGCAGTTGTAAGAAGAGTTTTGAATGTAATCCAGAACTCAGAAGTTCTGAAGAAGACTGTCATTTTGAAATATCTTTTATGCTTAATGAAATTGTTTGTTTTTGTGCAATCTCTATCCAGAATTTTTACATTAAATCTCTATGTTGAAGTTGGGGAATTTCATTTCCTTTATTGTTCAGAATTGTTCAGAAATTCCAACATGGTATCAGAGGTAGTCCATGCTCTCAGTATTTACTGAAAAAGCTGAAGGAAGAAGGAGTTGTTGCAGCTTTTCTCCAGCAGAGTGAAGGCTCAGCAAAAGCAAGGTATTTACCTCAAAACAATGTTTTGTTTTTAAAGAGTGTAGTCCAGAGACAAAGTTTAATCTCTCAGTAGTGAGAAGGTTTATTTAAAGACACAATTAAGTTATTTAAGCATAGTTTAGAAAGCTAGCCATGGCAGGAGCCAACACAAGCATGAGTATGAGAAATACTCAACTCCCGCAGTTCAATGGGAAGAACTATTACTATTTGGCAATCACAATGAGAGCCATGTTTGCCTCTCAAGATTTATAGGAGCTAGTTGAAGATGGTTTAGAAGAACCAGCAGATGAAAATGCATTTAATTCCTTAACACAGGCATAGAAGGATTTGCTGAAGAGTAATAGAAATAAGGACTCAAAATATCTCTTCTATCTCTTTCAAGCAGTGCATGAAAGTGTATTTTCAAGGATTGTAGTAGCCAAGAGGTCCAAGGATGCATGGGATACTCTCCAGACAACCTACCAAGGTATGGAGAAGGTAAAGACATCAAAGCTTCAATTAATGAGAAGGGATTTCGAAATTATTTGCATGAAAGAGTCTGATACAAGAGACTCATGCTTTACTCTATTGATTGGGTTGGTCACCCAAATGAAATCTCATGGAGAGACAGTAGAAGAAAGAAGAATAGTGGAGAAAGTATTGAGGAGTTTACCCTCAAGGTTTGATGTGATAGTCACAACCATTGAAGAGACAAAGGGTCTCTCAAAGTTTACTCTTGATGAGCTTCATGCATCATTGATGGAACATGAAAAAAGATTGGGTAGAACAACAAACTCATCTTTGGAGCATGCCTTCAAGACCCAAATGTCGTTTGGAAGAGGAAGAGGTCAAGACAGAGGAAACCATAGAGGAAAAGGAAGAGGCAGAAGACAAAACAGAGGAGGAAGAAGCAGCCCTGCAAATACAAGTGGAAGGGGCAGCAGTCAAAATCAGAACCAATGCGAAGGCATCAGCCAGCAAGGTGGACAAAAAAAAGGTATGATAAATCCCAAGTCCAATGTCATTACTGTAAGAAGTATGACCATGATGCCAATGAATGTAGGAATAAACAAAGTGACATGGGTAATAGACCTAGTGGTAATTTTACTAAGGAAAATATCAGTCAAGAGAAGTTGTTTTTAGCATGAAATATGGCTGAAGAGAAAAATAAAGATATATGGTTTCTAGATTCAAGATGTAGCAATCATATGACTGGAAACATTTCTATGTTTTCCATTTTAGAAGAAAATGTAAAGTCTCAAGTAACATTGGGGATAGACAGTAAGGTCTCTTTCATGGGAAAAGGTAGAATAAATGTTTTGACAAAGAAAGGAGAAGGAAGATCCATATTAGATGTAAACTGTGTGCCTGGTATGAAGTGTAACCTTTTGAGCATTGGACATCTCATTCAGAAAGACTACAATGTTTTCTTTGAAGATGATGTATGCACCATCATGGATAAACCACCAAGCAAGCAGTGCATTGCATAAGTGAAGATGACAAGAAGCAAAATGTTCTCTCTCAAGATGAGAGAAAATTTGAAGAAAGGAGCTGAAATGGCAGCAGTGACACAATAGGATTCCAAAGAGAAGCAAAAGATGAAAATTGGTTATGGCACTTGATATTTGGACATCTCAACTTTGAAGGTCTAAATTTGTTGCATATGAATGGAATGGTAAAAGGATTTCCATTGATTGAAAAGCCAGACAATGTATGTGAAGGCTGCATCTTGGGAAAAAAACACTGAGAAAGCTTTCCATCAAGAAAGAGCATAAGGGTAAAGGCACCCTTAGAAATAGTCATTTTACATTTGTGTGGACCAATGCAAACACCATCATTAGCAGGCAACCACTATATGCTGACCTTCATTGATGATTTTACAAGAAAAACTTGGGTTTATTTCTTGAAATTTAAAATTGAATTGTTTGAGAAATTCTGCCACTTTAAAGCTCTTACAGAGAACCAAAGTGGGAAGCATATTAAGGTCTTAAGAATAGACAGAGGAGGAGAATACATCTCCAAATAATTTCTCTATTTTTGTAGAGAAAATGGCATACACAAGAAATTTACAGCAAGGTATACACCGTAGCAAAATTGAGTTGCTGAAAGGAAAAATAGAACCATCATGGACATGGTAAGAAGTATGTTGAAGGAAAAACATTTTCCAGATGAATATTGGGTTGAAGCTGTACATTTTGTAGCATATACCTTGAATAGATGCCCAACCAAAGCTCTGATGAAAAAAGTTCCAGAAGAAGCATGGAGTGGCATAAAACAATTTGTCACCCACATGAAAGTTTTTTGTTGTGTGGCTTATGCACACATCCCAGATCAGCTTAGGAATAAGTTGGATAGTTAGGGGGTCGAAGTGCATATTTATTGGATACAGTGAAGAATTAAGGGCATCCAGATTGTATAACCCATCCAACAAGAAGTTTTTTATAAGAAGAGATATACAGTTCATTGAGGAAGAATCTTGGGATGGAAACATTGAGAAAACAATGAATGTGAAAAGTTGTTTGTCTCATGATGAAGATGAGGACGAAATGGCTAAAAGGCATCCCTCATTAGTAGCACCACCTTCACTAATACAAGGACAGGAAGGGATACCACAAATAGGTATGAGAACACCCTTGATAAGTAATGACAGTGCTTCTCCAAGCACATCACAAGGAGTAAATTTGAGTGCTTCTACAAGCACAAGTACACCAAGTGAAAGAGGAATCAGATTCAGAAATATGAATGAAATTTATGAGCAAGAGGCGTAAATGAAGGTATACACTTTTTATTTGCATTGTATTGTCATGTAGAAGATCCTATTAATTTTGAAGCTATAAAAGATAAGAAATGGACAGATGCTATGGATGAAGAAATGAATGCCATAGAGAAAAATAAGACATGGGAATATTTGATCTCCTAAAAGACAAGGACTTTATTGGAGTGAAATGGGTCTGCAAGACCAAAAGCAATGCTGAAGGTAAGATTGAAAGACACAAGGCCAGAATTGTTGTCAAATGTTACAAGCAAAAACAAGGAAGAGACTATGAGGAAAATTTTGCACCAGTTGCAAGAATGGAAATAGTAAGAGCAGTGTTGTCCATAGCAGCACAACACAAGTGGAAGGTTTACCAAATGGATGTGAAATCAACATTCCTAAATGGAGTATTGATGGAAGAGGTTTATGTTGAACAACCTCGAGGCTATGAGAAAAAGAGCCAAGAGCATAAAGTATGCATATTGAAGAAAGCTCTGTATGGGCTGAAATAAGCACCAAGAGCATGGTACAATAGGATAGATGCCTATCTACTGGAAAATGGGCTGGAGAAATGTGAAGGAAAACCCACACTATACATCAAAGAGAAAGATGGTAAGATGCTGATTGTTGTTTCATATGTTGATGATGTGATCTTTACAGGTAATGATTCTTACCTCATTGAGAATTTTAAAATAGTCATGAAGGATGAATTTGAGATGGCTGATATGGGATTGCTAAGATACTTCTTACGAATAGAAGTAGAGAAAAATGAAAATAAAATTTTTATTTCTCAAGCTAAATATGTTAAAGAAGTTTTGGAAATATTTAACATGCAAAATTGCAAGGCAACAATTACTCCTACAGTAATGGGATTGAAACTGAGCAAAGAAGACAGCAACAAGGATTTTGATCCAAATTTATATAAGATCATAGTTGGCAACCTTATGTATTTTACTGCAACTAGGCTGGATATTATGCATGTTGTGAGTTTAATTTCCAGATTTATGGAAAGGCCAAAGGAGACATATTGGCAAAGAGTAAAAAGAATTCTGAGGTATGTGAAAGGAACAAAGAAGTATGGAATTTTATACACTACTTCAGAAAATTTTGAATTAATTGGATATACTGACAGTGATTGGGCTGGAAGTATAGATGACAAGAAAAACACCTCTGGATATGTTTTTCATATGGGATCAGGAGTCATTTCATGGGCTTCTAAGAAGCATGTAATTGTGGCTTTATCAACAGCAGAGGCAGAGTATGTGGCAGCTACAGCAGCAGCATGTCAATAAATTTGGATGAGGAGAATGTTGAGGAGTTTGTGTCATGAACAAGTAAAAGGCACAACAATTTATTGTGATAATAGCTCAGCAATAGCATTGTCAAAGAATTCTATGTTTCACAAAATAAGGAAACACAGTGATGCCAAGTATCACTACATTAGGGAGCTAGTGAGAAATTGTGAAATTGTTTTGGCTGATATATTGACAAAACCATTGGGTTAGAAAAGTTTTAATTATTGGAGATACAAGACAATGAAGCAGTTGAATTTAAGGGGGAGTGTTGAAATATTAAATCCAATAACAGTCAGAGATGAAGGACAACAACAGCATATCCAAGGTTGAAAGCGTCTTCACGCAACCACAGAATGTAGAACGCATTTCACAACTTTTATCTCTTATCTTTCTACGATGTTGCAAGTTATGGTATTTCATTTGCAATGCGATATCACCGCTATCACATATCACATATCACATGTGCAAAATATTAATTTTATCACTCGAACCGCCCACAGACTAAGTCATATGGATTGCGATGCGATAAGCTCC
Organism: Pinus albicaulis; assembly: GCA_034641835.2. NCBI lineage: Eukaryota > Viridiplantae > Streptophyta > Pinopsida > Pinales > Pinaceae > Pinus > Pinus albicaulis. The sequence continues at coordinate 1,216,070,567 of CM076580.1, read as the reverse complement.
ACGTCACTATCGCAGTTGCATAGATTTAAGTTTACCCGCATTCCACACAGTTAAATATTAAAACCACCGATCTGTGAAATAGAGATGGACACGAAGAGGACAACCAGATTTGATAAAATATGAGTTTCGCTTTTGAGTGTTGAACAAGTTCTTGCATAGCTTTACTGTGTATTTGGTATACGGCCTGCATGCTGACTTTAATGAAGAAATGGGTCTGTATGACGACCCAAGGACAAATGTAGTTGCACGTCTATTCAGAAATGAATTGTAGTTATTCGATTAGGTATAGAAGCTACAAAGTGTAGAGTATGTAGTGTGCTGGGTAAGTGCAGAGTATGTAGTGTGGGATTCTATAAGAAAAATAGAGTTGACTGTGTGTATTTTTTTTATGCCCAAAGGCATAATAGAAAAAGACAGAGAGTGAAGACAATTTTTTTTTGTAGCACTGTGTGCAACAATTGTAAGAAGAATTTTGAATGTAATCTAGAACTCAGAAGTTCTGAAGAATACTGTCATTTTGAAATAGCTTTTATGCTTAATGAAATTGTTTGTTTTTGTGCCATCTCTGTCCAGAATTTTTACATTAAGTCTCTGTGTTTAATTTGATGAATTTCATTTCCTCTGTTGTTCAGAATTGTTCAGAAATTCCAACATCATCTACTGCACAACATATAACGCATAGGAGTGTTGTTTGAATGGTGAACTCGATAGATTTGTCGAAGATTGGTGATAAGAGAATGGTAATCTGTACCAAAGGATCTAGAGGATATCCAATTTGATTTTGTTGTTATTTGGGCTGCACATGTTTTGATCCATGTCCTTGAGGTATTTAACATTTGATAACGTAAGAGTGCAGTTGGCAGATTTAGAGAGGATGGACCAGAGTAGAGTAAGCACAGGCGTGTCGTGGCTTGGGATTGGAAGTGGTCGTGTTTTTCAGTGGTGCAGAGGTTGTGTTTCGATGGAGTCAGTGAGAACGAAGTACTGACATATGTGTGAAGTTGCCTCACCCCACAATAAAATTTCTTGACAAAGCACAATAAAATATCTCTCTACTCCTGGTAAGGGGTAGTAGACAAGGAGTAGTATTTTTTGTTCCTCTGCCAATCCCGTCTAGCCTGTGCCACCATGGAGCTTGTTATGTCTTGGGAAAAGGTGCGGTAAGCGTTGCAGAAGGGTGTGCTCGGGGAAGCATGGAGTTTGACCGCTGGAAAAATTATGAAGAGAGAGAAATGAGAATATTGATATTGTTCTAAAATGGTGCCTATGTGGAGTTCCCTAGAGAAGTGTACAAATGTGTGTAGCTCAGTTGAGCCCAAAGACTGTGTAAAATAGTGAGAGCATTTTTGTAACAATAATGGATGAGAATATGCATAGAGAATAGCCACGAATTGTTGGTTTCCTTGTCGATTTTCCAATATCTTCAACTCACTAATTTGTTGTCTACTGGATCCACAAAGAGCTTAAGAGAGTTGTAGCCATGTGTGATCCAGTGGACTATGTGATGCAGCTGAGTGTTTAAAGGCCACCGAATTTGGTTTGGTGGTGTACTAAGTAATGGGTCAACAAAGGAGACTGAAATAGTCTCGAAGAAAACTGAAACATATGGGGAAAAAGCATCAAGAGATAGGTGTGATATATATTTCATCTGAATTTGGTGAAGATTTTCAAGTTGAAGTTGATGGATCTATAGCTGATCAAGTAAAGGATTAGAATGAAAATATGGAATTTGGTGAAATTGTTAAGAGGTTAATGTCAAATCTACCCTCTTTTCTCAGGTATAGATTATGAAATCTGGGGAATTGAAATGAAAACCATATTATAGAAGGTAGATTTTTTAAATTATGTTGAAGATTATTTTGTTAAATCAAACCATGGTATGAGTACAGTTGCATTAAAAATACACCTTATAACATTTGCATTAGATGAAATAATCTTATTCATTATACTACATGAATATGGTGAGATTCAGAGTGCAACAATATTGTGGGATATTTTAGAAATGAAGTATAGTTTGAATGAGGTTGAAACTTATGAAAGTATTGTCCTTGAAAATGATGATTGTGCTTTCAGTATCATAACTAGGTGTGAAACTAAAGATGACAACATTGAAGCTGAAATGATGGATGATTAATGTGTGTCTGTAATTGGCATTGAAACATGTAATGATGAAGAAACAACCATTGATGTAGAATCTGAAACCTTTTATGAAGAAAGCTTCCCTGAAGTCAAATTTGATGAGAAATATGTATCTCATGATGAGTGGATCAATCTGATGCATGAAACATGTCTTATTTATGAGTTGTTGTTTGGTGAGAAGAAAGGCCTATCTCCATATACTAATCAAATGCAAGACAACATTTTTGCAACAACACTAAGTGATTGGGGCAGTAAGGAGGGAAAGTATTAGTGTTCCTGGGAGCTATATAGACTAGAATTTCAGCATAATTGAATAAAGAGGTTGAAGACATACATCAACAAACAATGTCAGTAGAGAAAGTGAAATAAATGAAAGCTCTCTTAAAGGAGCGGAATGACAAGATCCAATATGGCCCTCTTTATTAATCTATCATTATTTTTAAGTATGCAGTTATTGGTAGACAAGAAGAAGCAATTGAAAACATTAAGGAAAAGTATAAGTCCCAAGAACCTGCAACACTAAATACAAAGAATGTTAGCCTACAATTAAGATCAAGAAAGAGGAGATTAAGAGTTCAAGTGTTTTACCTTTGGTGTAGAAAACGTAAAAAAGAGGAGAAGCTCCACCACTTTCTTATGGAAAGAAAATTGAAGATAAAAATTCACCAGCAAATGAACAAGCATGCGCTCTTTAACAAAAAGACAAAAATGAAAGCTCAGTTATCAAGTTTTTTTTAATGTATGATTGTAAGCCTAGCTGAGACTCAGACCAACAGGCATATGCCCCTTGGAATAATTAAATTTAAATTATTTGGGGAGATGTTAGGAGTAATAGTGAACCCTTTATCCATTAAGGGGGAGTGCTAGAATTAATGATGAATATGTATTATTGGAGAGATTTTGTTCATTAGTTGTGTGTGTGTGTCCTAGTTTAGGAATTAGTTCCTACTTTCTAGGAGTTAGTTCTAACTCTTCTATTGTGATGTAAACCTATATATTCTTGATGAATAATGATCAATTTTTATAGCATTATTCTTGAGGCAACCTTCAAATATAGCTTGCTCACTTGTTCACTTATAAACTGCTAGTTTATGAATATATTAGGTTTCGTCCATTTTTAAAACACTTTTTGTGATATCATTCTTGCATTAAATTTATGTCATACATCAAATTTATGTTTTATAGTAGAGATTGTAAATAATTATTTTGAGAAATGCTAATCATCTCATTGTCAATATTAGTGTTTTTAGTTGCCACTTTTAATTTTCTTAATTATGCTAATGGGTATATCTATTTAGAATTATGGATGGGGATTTGGAGATTTTTGTTTTTTTTAATTAATGGACAATATTAGAACTTCACGGAATATTTTCTCTGATAAGCCCATGGAACATTGTGATTTCACGTTACAATGACATCTTAGTTGTTACAATGTTTAATAAATATTTTTTTAATGAGTAAAATCGAAATGACAACAGTATGTGCGTTCCCCACACAATTGATTGCACCTTCGCTTATTAATGCGGCTTCATCACACTGGAAGTGGAAGAGCCATCACTTGCATTCTCTTCCTCCATTGGTTAGATCATAGTGGTTCCATTATCTTCTCTTCATTAATACCACGTTCTCTTATTTTTTTGGTTAGATCATGGCCGTTCCATTCTCTTCTGAATTCAACACCAAGTCATTGAGGAATTTTGTCATTGAAATGAGTAGTGGGAAATTAGAAATCACCTCATGGTTGTGCTTCACAATACCTTCCAACAATGCGAGCTTGTAAACCTACATGATATTCTACAAAGTTTTCATTTGAAAACATTCGCAGAGTTATGTTCGGGATTGATCTTGGTTGTCTCCATACTTCTCTGTCGAGGAGAACAATTGCATCAAGCATAACAAAATCAAGCCAATGCATATCATTTTATAGAACCGTCTTTCAATCTCAAATATTATGGCTTAATATTGTAAGATAGTGAAATAATATTTCACTTTCAAATAAATATACCATATTTAAGTGTTGATGTGGCAATGCTTTGGTCACTAGTGAAATTTTGGAACTTTGAATTATCTAACATGTGATTCTTTGAATTTGATACCACATTAAATACACCCAATAACATTGATTGCTTATGGGAAATGTTGGAATTAATAGACAAAGTCATAATTAGATTATTGTTATGATGATGATAGGATTGAGATGCTAAGATTAGATCTCAAGTCCTAATATCTCGGGAGTGGTTGAAACCATCTCGTTAGTGTGAAAGCCTATATAATTAAGGCTCATCTGATTCAATGAATAGAGTGTGTGTATGAGTGTTTGTACACTCTCCAGGTTCTCACCTGGAGAGTCATTTAGCTAATGTAAATCCGTTTCTTAACAGGAAATATTAATGATGTTGACGCATTTTGAAAACTTGCATTTCATTTTCATTTTATGAGTATTGCTTATCATTATGCCACAAATATTGAGATAAAGTTAGAGTCATTTGCTTGCAGTTTTTTTTAAACCTTCGTTAGAATTTTTGAATTAGCATTTATTCATTAAATAGGTAACCTTCAAGAATGATAATATTTAACAACTAGGAATATATGTGAATTTATTATTATTATGTTTGTGTTTCAATACTGAATTTATTATTATTATGTTTGTGTTTCGTTGTATTGATTTATGTAAGTATTGTTGTTGACTAACACTCTTCTCTATACTTCTTCCTGCAGTTTCATGGTCCTCAGCAATCTCTAATAATAGGATATTATGGAGATTTTATGGAACTATCTATCCATCTTAAATATTATGGATGATAAACTATAGTATAATATTTAATATTTAAATTTGGTATTAAATGAATATGGAGGAGATGGAAGGCTTTTAAATCTTCCTTGTCATAAATTATAGTATAATATATTATTTTTTAACCTTTATGTGTTTAAATAATTGAATGAATAACTCTGTATATAGATGTTAAGAAAGGGTTAGTTCTAAAATAAATTATGTTTGTTGTATTTGTTGTTTATTACTATGGTTATATTTATTGTTTTTGTCAAAAGACATGTATTCAGGAAAAATATCTCAGTCCTCCATTTAACATTTGAATAAATTTTAACAATTTTATATAATTGTGTTGCTGTTGATAAAACAATTTACATAACAATTTGTTTTCTTGTGCAAATTAAGTCTTAATCCTCAAACCATTGGATTAGATAGTTTCTAAGTTTAAACAAATTTTGAGAGAGATAAGAAAATCGTGATATTTCAAACTAATATGCTTTCATTTAGACATCTTGTCTTTGTAGTAAGTATATAGACGAAATAATTTCTATTGGTGCGGTGGCTTTGGATCCAACAGCAGAGCCGAGCTTCTGGCAATATGGGGAACTCTCATGTGCACTAAATATCTCGTCATAGAGGAGTTGGTTGTTTTTGGCTACTCTAAAATTTTTCTAGATGTGATCATGCAACGTATCAGATCTTTGATAGGATCCTTTCAAAAAGTGGACTTCAGTCATTTTTCTTGAGAACGTAATTCTATGGCAGATCTCCTGCCCAAGAAGATTTTTTCCTAAGTGGCATGAAAACTTTTCTACTCTTCATTTCACAACAGTTTTCTATTTAGTTCAAGAGTTTTCAATTTTTGAATTCGTATGGCGCCACTCTCAATGTTACTCTCAATGTTCCACTCTTTTAGTTGGATATGTTTCTTTTTTACACCTTTCTCTTATCTTATTTTGAAAAAAGGGGTTTTTTTTTTTTCAATTTAAATTTAAATTTGATCATTTTTTTTGGTATGGTGTAAGCTCATTGGTGGTGAAAGTCTATCATGTTAGATCTTATTAGTTACTAGTTTGAGCCTTTATTTTTGAACAAACTATAATCTACCATGTGAAGCTCGTTCTTGAAATTCACAGATATATGTATCCAATTTTAACAAAATTTTATTATTAATGAAAATATGATGTTTTTTTTTCTCTCCAAAAAAATAGAGAAAAGGTTGATGCATTTCTTCATTCACACATCTTGTTCTATTGTGGATATAAATCTTGGAGTACTTTCTTGTAATAATCGAGTTAGCCCAGCAATGTCCAAGGCATCACTTCCCCATCTTTGGCGTTTCCAAATGAATATGTAATGATTAGACTTCTATTTCTACTTATTGATTGATAGAGCTAGGGATAGATTGTTTTGACTAGTTTTTAGTGCTACTAAAATATTGGGGCATGAAGAGAAGTGTTTGAGAGGAATTACGCATGTCAAGTGCCTCAATTTCCTTACTGATTTCTCCTGCATGTGATCCCTGTTGGAAATTTTTGATAATTTTTTAACACACAAAGGAAGTAGAGTTCCTCAACTAAACACAGAGATTTAATAATAGAGACGTAGACAGAGAGATGAAGTAAAACTCTATTTCATTAAGCATAAAAAAAAAATTGTTACAAAATACAATATTTCATCAGAACTACAGTTTCGGATTTAATAAAAAAAAATACTCCTCATTGTGTTTTTCATTTGTTTCCTTCACACAGTGTTTTGTTGTTGCTACACCCAGTTTCTGTTGCAGCAACACCCAGTTTCTATTGCGGCAATATTCAGTCTTTGTTGCTGCTACACACACAACGTACTTCATTGCTACACACACAGTGTCATTTGTGGCAATGCACACAATTTCAGTTGCGGCAACATATAACTAGTTGCGACAACACACAGAGTTTGCTGCTACAAAACACAACGCTTCAAGCTTTCTCTGTTTTCTGCTCTCTCTATCTTCACTGTTTTTCACACAGTCTCTCTCTTCTTCTGCATACACAACACTTAACAACCCTAAGATGATACTATTGTATATATCATAAAAAATATATGACCTAAAACTTTTTAAATTCAAATTTTGTCCTTTCGCACTTTTTTCAAATGCAGTTAGGTGACAATGTTACGGCGGGAAGTAACGTGGCACAGACCATGACTTGATGTATCGGGAGATGGCTGTGGCCATGCTGCTGATGCAGGGATTGAAACCCATAAATTTAATGTGTGGTTGAGTGTAAAAATAGACCAAGACTTTGCTGCTCCCATCAACTAAAAAATTTGAAACTTGTTGTCTTGCTGCTCAGGTTTGCAGTTGGAATTAATTTCCAACCCTCCCCCTTAATTACAACTGCTGCTATCTTGCATACCCGTAAATTTTTTGAGATAATTAAAACTTTTCTGCCCCACTGGTTTTGTTAAAATATCAGCGAATTTCTCTTCTGTTCTGCAATGTTGTAAAATAATTTCCCCATTGTTCACTAACTCTCTGATGTAGTGATACTTGGCATCAATGTGATTCGTTCTTTTATGAAACACTAAATTCTTTGACAATGCTATTGCTGACACAAACTCCTTAACATCCTTCTCATCCATACTGCTTGACATGTTGTTGTTGTAGCTATCACATACTCTGCCTCTGTTGTTGATAAAGTGACAATTGGCTGTTTCTTAGAAGCCCATGAAATGGCTCCTGATCCCATATGAAAAACATATCCAGAGGTATTTTTCCTGTCATCTATACTTCCAGCCCAATCACTGTCAGTATATCCAGTCAATTTAAAATTTTCAGATGAGGAGTATAAAATACCATACCCCTTCGTTCCATTCACATACCTTAGAATACTCTTGGCTGCCTTCCAATGAGTCTCTTTTAGTTTTTCCATGAATCTAGAAATTAAACTTACAACATGCATAATATCAGGCCTAGTTGCTATCAAATACACAAAGCTGCCAACTATGCTCTTATACAAACTTGGATCAAAATCCTTGCTGCTGTCTTCTTTGCTCAATTTTAACCCCATGACCCTAAGAGTTACAACTCCCTTGCTATTCTGCATGTTGAATCTTTTCAACACTTCTTCAACATAGTTTGCTTGGGAAATAAAAATCCCATTTTCATTTTTCTCTACTTATATTCCAAGAAAATATCTCAAAAAACCCAAATCAGTCATTTCAAATTCACTCTTCATGAATGTTTTAAAATAAAAAATGAGAGAAACTTCGTTGCCAGTAAAGATTAAATCATCTACATATAAAACAACAATAAGAATCTTACCATCATTTTATTTTATATAGAGTGTGGGTTCTCCATCACATTTCTCAAATCCATTTTCAGTCAGGTAAACATCTATCCTACTGTACCATGCTCTTGGTGCTTGCTTTAGCCCATAAAGAGTTTTCTTCAACTTGCATAATTCTTGCTCTTGGCCTTCAATCTCATAGCCTGGAGGTTGTTCAACATATACCTCTTCTTTCAACACTCCATTCAGGAATGTAGATTTCACATCCATTTGGTAAACCTTCCATTTATGTTGTGCTGTTATGGACAACACTGTTCTCACTGTTTCCATCCTTGCAACCAGTGAAAAATTTGCTTCATAATCTCTTCCTTGTTGTTGCTTATAGCTTTTGACAACAAGTATTGCCTTGTGCCTTCCAATCTTACCTTCAGCATTGCTCTTGGTCTTATAGGCCCATTTTACTCCAATGAATTCTTTATCTTTAGGGAGGTCCACTAACCCCCATGTATTACTCTTTTCTATTGCACCAATCTCTTCGTTCATTGCTTCAATCCATTTTTATTTTTTTACGACTTCTTCAAAATGAATTGGGTCCTCAACATGACAATACAAAGAAAATAAACAGTTTAGACTAGCATTATTATTTATCTCTCATTGTTCATAAATCTCACTCAGATTTCTAATTCTCAGTCTTCTTGGTGTACTTGGAGTTCCATTTGAGCTCGAGGGAGTTTTAGTTCCCTGTGGTGTGCTTGAAGAAGCACTTCCTTGATTTATCAAGGTTGTTTTATATCTAGCTTATGGTGTGGTTTGTTGTGCTTGTGGTGGTGGAGGAGGAGCCACCAAGGAGGGATTATTTGTTGCTGTCCCTTCCTCTTATTATTTGTGAAACACACATGTCATCACATGCACTATTTTCTCTAAGCTTCCATCCCAATCTTCTTATTCAATAAACTGCACATCTCTGCTTATTATTACTTTCTTGGTGGATGGATTGCAGAGTTTGTATGCATTGGACTCATCACTCTATCCAACAAATATACACTTCTCCCCCTTGCTGTGAAGCTTATTTCTCAATTGATTTGGGACATGTGCATAAGCCACATATCCAAAAACTTTCATGTGAGTGAAAAATTGCTTTGTTCCACTCCATGCTTCTTCTGGGACTCTGTTCATGATAGCTTTGGTTGGGAATCTATTCAAGATATATGCTACCAAATTGACAACTTCAACCCAATACTCATTTGGAAAATGTTTTGCCTTCAACATACTTCTGACCATGTCCATGATGGTCCTATTCTTCCTTTCTGCAACACTGTTTTGCTGTGGTGTGTACCTTGTGGTAAACTACTTATGTATGCCATTCTCCCTACAGAAACGTAGGAACTCCTTGCAGATGTATTCTCCACCTCTGTCAGTTCTTAGCACTTTGATGTAGTGCCCACTGTACTTCTCAACAAGAGCTTTGAAGTGGCAGAACTGTTCAAACACTTCACTTTTTTGTTTCAAGAAATACACCCATGTATTTCTAGTGTAATCATCAATGAAAGTTAAAATATATTGGCTGCCAGCTAGAGATGGCGTTTGCATTGGTGCACACAAATCTGAGTGGACAATCTCTAAGGGTATATTTGCCCTTATACTCTTCACTGCTAGAAAGTTTTCTCTGTGTTGTTTGCCCAAGATGCAGCCTTCACAAAGGCTGTCCGGTTTCTCAATCAGTGGTAATCCTTTTACCATTCCCTTTCTGTGCAATAAGTTCAAGCCTCCGAAATTGAGATGTTCAAATCTCAAGTGCCATAACTAATTTTCGTCTTTCACTTCCTCTTGAAAGACCTCTTGTGTTACAGCTGCTACATTTCTTATTTCTTTCAAGTCTATTTTGAGCTTGAGAGGAAACATCTTATTGCTTCTCATTTGCATTTCTGCAATGAATTTCTTGCTTGGAGGTATGTCCATGATTGTGCACACATCATCTTTAAAGAATACATTGTAGCCCTTTTTTATGAGCTATCTAATGCTTAAAATATTATATTTCAAGTCAGGTACATAATATACATCTGACACAAAAAAAATTTCTCCTTTTCTTGTCAGGATGCTTACTCTTCCTTTTCCCATGACAGAGACCTTACTGTTAATCCTTGTCGTTACTTCAGATTTAACATTTTCATCTAGATTGGAAAACATTGCTATGTTTCCAGTCATGTGGTTACTACAACCTGAGTCTAAAGACCATACATTATATTTTCTATCTTGTGCTACATTATATGTTAACAACACATTCTTCTAGTTCTTTTTTTCTTTTGTAAAATTAGCATTCTACCTATTATTCATGTCATTTTGATTTTTTCTACATTCATTGGCATAGTGCCCATATTTCTTGCAATAATGACGTTGGACTTAGGATTTATAATAACTTTTTCCATGTACTTGATTTTGTCTTGAGCCTTCATTTTGGTTTTGATTTTTTCCCTTTCCATTCATGCTTGCAGGGTTGTTTCTTCCACCTCTGTATGGGCTTCTTCCTCTTCCTCGGTTGTTTTATCTTCCTTGGCCTCTGCTTCGGCCAAAATACATTTGAGTACTAAAATCTTGTTCCAATAAGGAATTTGTTCTTCATTCAATGTGTTCGTGAGACATCAGGGATGCGCTAAGCTCATCCACTGTAAATAGTGATAGATCCTTTGTCTCTTCTATTGCCACTACTATGGCATCAAATCTTGAGGGTAGACTTCTCAAGATTTTCTCCACTATTCTTCTTTCTTCAAGTGTCTCTCCATGAGACCATATCTGGGTAACCAACCCAATAACATGAGTGAAGAATGAGTCTATAATGTCAGACTCTTTCATACATAGAGTTTCAAAATCTCTCCTCAACATTTGCAGATTGTTGTCTTCACCTTCTCCATGCCTTAATAGGATGTTTTGAGAATATCACATGCATCCTTAGACTTCTTTTTTGCTGCAATCCTTGGGAAAATACTCTCATGCACTGCTTGATAGAGATAGAAGAGGGCTTTGGAGTACTTCTTCCTATTTCTCTTCAGAAAATCCTTCTCTACCTGTGTTAAGGCATTAAGTGAATTTTCATCTGCTGGTTTTTCTAAACCATCTTCAACTAGCTCCCATAAATCTTGAGAGGCAAACAAGGCTCTTATTGTGATTTCCCAATAGTTATAGTTCTTGCCATTGAACTGTGGGAGTTGAATATTTTCTATACTTGTGCTTGTGCAGGCTCTTGCCATAGCTAGCTTATTAAACTATGCTTAAAAAAAAAAAATTGACTGTGTTTCCAAACAAACTTTCTCATTGACTTGCTGAAACCTTCACTCTGCTGGAGAACTACTTCAAAAAAATCCTTCTTCTTCCTTCAGCTTCTTTGACAAATTTCAAAGAGTCTGGACTAGCTCTAATACAATGTTGAAAATTTCTGATAATTTCTTAACACACAGAGGAAGCAGAGTTCTTCAACTAAACACAAAGATTTAGTAATAGAGATGTGGACAGAGATATGGAGTAAAAATCTATTTCACTAAGCATAAAAAAAATGTTACAAAATACAATATTTCATCATAACTACAGTTCTAGATTTAATAAAAAAATAATATTCCTCACTGTGTTTTTCATTTGCTACCTTCACACAGTTTTCTATTACTGCTACACCCAGTCTCTGTTGTAGCAACACCCAATTTCTGTTGTAGCAATACTCAGTCTCTGTTGTTGCTACACACACATCGTACTTCACTACTACACACACAGTTTCATTTGTGGCAACACACATTGTTTCAACTGCAGCAACACACAGTCTTAGTTGCGGCAACACATAGTTAGTTTCAGCAACACACAAAGTTTGCTTTGCTACTACGAAACACAGTGCTTCAAGCTTTCTCTATTTTCTGCTCCCTCTGTCTTCATTATTTTTCACACAGTCTCTCTCTGCTTCTACATACATAGCACTTAACAACCCTAACATGGTACTATTGTATATATCATAAAAACTATATGACCTAAAACTTTTTAAATTCAAATTCTGTAGTTTCGTGCTTCTTTTCAAATGCAGTTAGGTGACTGATGTTATGGCGGGAGGTAACGTGGTGCAGACCATGATTTGATGAATTGGGAGATGGCTGCGGACATGTTGTTGATGCAGGGATTCAAACCCAAAAATTTAATACACGGTTGAGTGTAAAAATAGATCAAGACTTTGTTGCTCTCGTCAAATCAAAAATTTGAAACTCGTTGTCCTGCTACACAGGTTTGCAGTTGGAATTAATTTCCAACAATACCCATAAGAGAAACACTTAACTGAATGAGAACAGATTCAAAATGTTTTAGGATAAAATGATAGCCTCCGCAATTAGCCTTCCAAACTCGCCAGTAATTCATTTTTTATTTATTGTTTATAGATAATAATATAATATTTATTTATTTATTTTAGTGTTAGTTTGTGCTTACATGAATATATTAATTGTTGAAATTATATGTTGGTTCTTAAATGATTGAATCTATAATCAATGTATTCAATATAAGCGTAAGGATGTTTTGACATGTTCATGCAATTAAAGTTTATTGTTTACCTATTTTGGAAACAAAGATGCTTTCTTTATAGTTATATAAAAAATAAAATAAAAATATATGTAGTATTATATAGACAATTTAATATAATATTTAATTTTTTTTTATCAAAAATGATGAGAAAATTTTAATTTTTTTTTCAACAATATAGAATATAAAAATAGTTTTCAATAAACAATGAATTATGTTATCATTTAAAAGGTGATTATAGTCACTTTTCATAAGAATTCTCAAAATATACCATGTAGTATGGGCCTCAAGAACTAATTTAGAGAGCCACTTCTTAAATTGTTTATATTTATCACTTCAAAATAGTTGATAAGTTCACTTAATTAATATCATGTTATTTTATATTTACCTATTTTGTGTAATAATTTAAAATATTTTTCACTCAATCTATAGAATAATTAAATAGATCATTATTTGTTTATTATTCTGGAATCATTTAGTTTCTCTCTCTTGAAATAATTATTAAATTAATATTTAGTAATTATTTGCAATTCACCTTGACCATATTTCTTTAAAGTAATTAATAAATTAATTTTATTTATTAATTACTTTAACCATTTTCATTAATTAATTCAATTAATCATTATTTTTTAAGTTAGTTGACTAAATAAATAATTTTTTAACATTTCATTAATATTTTCCTCTTTAAAATATAATAAAATATTCCCAATAAATATATTTAGATTTAGTCTAATAATATTTTATAGTTTCACTACATCTAGATCCATCCTAGAATTTTATTATAAATAGAGAGATTTTTTCCTCACTTTTTACACATGATCATTATCATCATCGTTACCATGTTCACATCACTCACGAGCTCTCCATACTAAATTCAACTACACTTCTTAACTTGGCCATTTGCAGCAAGGAAGAGAGAGAGAAAGCATCTACAAGATAGAAGGACCCATCCCATTGAAAAGGATATTATGGACCCAAATAATTTTTTTTTTTCCAATAGGTGTTTTCATTAATAATAAATAAATTATTTCCATTGGGTTACTTATCATCTCTTCTAGCATACGTTTTTAATCTTTGCAGAATATTTTCATAGGGTTTTCAAATATTGGTCTTGCATATTTGAAAGAGGTTGCAGTGTATTTCTCTTTTTGTTTTTCATTGTTAAGCATAATAAAAAGTTACCAATTAAATGAGAATTGTTACAGATAAATGACTACTATAACCAAAAACTCCAATAAAACATGAAAAACAACCCGAAAATGAAAAGTTTGTATGTTGGAATGATGTTCTTTTTTTAAGAGTAAATTTTCAACATTTTTGAAAAATGCAGTATTTTTTTTTTTGCGCAAAAAACATGAAAAAACACCTTCGAAACAAAAAATGTTGATTTAGGAGAAATAATTTTTAAATTTTTATTTTATTTTTTTGGGTAAGTTTTCAACTTTTTTTAATAATGGTGTTAAAGATAAAATTTCATGGCTTTGGAAAACCTTAAAATTTCAACAATTTTTAGGTATGATGTTATATATATAACATCACATCCTTAAAAAGACTTAAAATTTCAATAATTTTCAACCATGGTGTTGAAGACAAATATCACGACTTTGAACAACCTTAAAATTATGACATCTTTCGACTATGTTGTTAAAGATAAAATATCATGATTCCAAATAACCTTAAAATTTTAAAATTTTTCATCCATTGAACTAAAACCAAATATCATGTCTAATAAAATCCTAAAAATAAATATATAAAATCAAAAAGTCATTATACCAAAAGTAATGTTTTTTAATGCTAAAAATAGTCTGTAAAATAATTAACTTATGACAACACGACATATTGTAAGAATTTTTTTAAATTTAACCATCAATTTGATTCACACATCGGGGGTGGACTTGATCCATTGCAATGAAAATTTAAAAATTAACCATAAATTGACATATAGTATGGGTGAACTTGGTCCATCGTAAGGAAAACTTAAAAATCAACAAGAAAGTTAGCATTAGACAATTAACATGTAGTGAAGTTGGTTTATTAGTGCCAAAAAATATAGTAGTAAGGAAAAAAAGATAGATACATAATGAAAAAGAAAAAAATAAAACATAACAATTTTTTTTTTTTTTTGAAGAAGAAATAGATAAACCATTAAAAATGAAGTAACAAAACTATATATATATATATATATATATATATATATATATATATAATTTAAAAAATAAAAAATGATTTATAAAAAATAATAATAATAAAAATTGAAACATAAAATATTAAAAAAACTCAAACGGAAAATATAGACATAAAAGAATATAAAATTAAAAAAAACAAAAAATATATATATTTCATTAAAAATACATAATTTTTTTTTTTAAATAACAATAATACTAAAAAAAAAAAGATATATATATATATATAACAAAATTACGTTTTAAATATCTGTAACTTCACAGAAAATATATATAACAAAATTACGTTTGAAATATTTGTAACTTCACAGAAATATATATATATATATATATATATATATATATATATATATATATATATATATATATTCGTTTGGCATATGCTTAACCAGCCAAGGTGTTGGGTAGTGCTAATGGAATTGTGCTTGTTGACCTTGTCCCCTCGCCAGAGGTAGGCCAAGGTGCTTTTTTATCATTTTTTAAAAAATGTTTTTAATAATTTCTATTTTTCAATAATATATATACATATATATTTTTAAATTGTAATTATTTTTGTTAATTATATTGTTATTTTTTTTTAAATTTTGTTTTATTATTTTTTAAATAAAATTTTATTTTAAAATGATTATTTTATTTATTACTCTTTTTTTTTCAAAATATCTTCTTCATATTGTTTGAAATGTTTTTTATTTAATTATTTTTTGTTTGGTTGTTTTTCAACATTTTTTTTACTCAAAATTCTAAGTGAATTATTACTTTTGGAAAAAAAATTTCAAATCTTATCATTTTTGGATATAAAATCTGCTAATTTTCCGACATTTTTTATTCAATTTTTTTTTTATAAATAACATTATTTAATATGTTATTGTTATTTTTCCAACATTTTTTATTTAATTTTTTGTTCATTAAAATTTTTTATTTAACATGTTATTTTTCGTGAAAAAGTGCTAAAATATGTATTTTTTAATTACGCTGATAGACATTTTTTTTTAAAATGGTGAGGCCAACCTTTGTCAACCCTTTTATCCTAACCCGTCCAATCATGTCTGTCACTTTCAATCGTTTATCTGAAATGGGTGGTTTCGCAACAAATTTCGCAGTGTGTTATTACACACATATGGTTTCGGCCATCTTTACACATCGCAGATTTCAACCGTCTTTCTGCCTCGCTACAGTTCGCCATATGTCTAGTTCTGCACAGTCTTATTTCAACTTCCCTTTTGTTACACCCAAAGACATCTATCAAACTAGTTTACATGATTCACCTTGTTACGGTTACACTTGCTAGAGGGTGGCTCCATTTTTCCCCGATTAATGACAGGTGTGAGATGATATATTAACAACAAGTAGATGTAATGGAAATTTTAATGACGGGATATTTGATGGAGTGGCAATTGCAACGAGAGTAAGATAGTTGCAGGAATTTTTCTATTAGTTTAGATAGCGAAGAAAGCAGTAGATCAGAGGATTACGAGACTTGGAGACTCAAAAGAAAACAATAGGAGTAAACATAATCATGGGCCGAAGAAACACAAAAGCAGAGTTAGAGTTTCCTTCGAGATTCATATTATGTCATACAAATTCTGTTGGTCGATTACTTGTGCAAGAAAGGGGCCTCGAAATCGCTACTTGTTCCCATAATAGCAAATGTGGACCTCTACAAATATGATCCATGACATCTTCTAGGTATCTTTCTTTGTTTTCCCATCCTAGCCCTTATAATTTATATCCCATATTTCTGAACAGATTCTAGATCACATATGCAAATGAAATTCAAGGCTTGGTAAAGAGATTGTTCTTTTATTTTTTGTTTATATAGGAAATTCTTGTTCCGGGACAAGTAATAGTACTTCTTCACCGTTGGGATAGAAAGTTCAAATGAAATTTAGGGCTTGCTAAAGAGATTGTTCTTTTATTTTTTATTTATAGAGAAAAACCATGTTTTGAGAGAAGTAATGGTACTTTTTCACCCCCGCGATAGAAAGTAATTAAATGGGTCTAAGCCCAACAACATCGTTATTACTAGATACTCAAAAGCTATAGGTGTTGATAAACCCATCACTGACAAAGCAGGAAAGAAGTGAGTAGGAATCACTCTTGTCTATTATGTAGGAAAAACACACAAAGGCTCAAAGACGATTGCATCATGCATGAATACAATATTGTCGATGTTAGCAGGCCTGCAAGAAAGAAATGTAGCTTAAGAGTAAATATCTATATCTTCTCTTTGTTGCATTTTTAGTGGGAAGTTTAGATTTTCAAAGGACATTTTAGGGAGACACTTCTCCTGTGGGTTATTTTTAGTGTGTATCATTTTGATTTTGTGATTGTGATTGTTGTAAGCTATCATTCAACCTTGACAAACCTTATATGTTTGAATTATCACTCAACCTTGAGAAACCTTATATGTTTGAATTTTTTTCCACAATATGTTTATATTCATCATATCCTCATCCTTTTTTCCATAGTATGTTTATATTCACCCTATTCTCATTGTATGTACACATGGGTATTAAGAATAAATATATTTGGATTGAATGCTTGATTCCAAAATTGAATATATTAATAGGACTGGAATTAGCATATTAAAATTCACTTATTTTATCCCTAGTTAGCGATATTGACAGTAAAATGCTTGAATTTTCATTTTTAATAGACTAATTATGGCACTCCTTATCAGTTCTATGAAGCCTAAAATCTGGGATTAGTGTTTCCTACCTTGAGCCTTAGAATTTTAAAACTAATAAGAGAGTTGAAGATTACTTTTGGGATTGAATTCTGTATTTTCATGGATTCCCTGTGATTTCCTTTTAGTATAGTATATATTGGTCGAATGTATTCTTCTTGATGCAGCTGGATGATTGGGTTCTCTGTGGAATTTACAATGAAAAGACAAGTGTTGAGAAGTTATCCATATATTAGAATGAGAGATCCATGGGTGTACCAATGGAAACCATCGATGAAAAGGAGATGGTGAATCTACCCTCTTCAAAGAACAGAGAAGTCCATCTTCTGACCTTCTAAGAAAATTGAGAACTTCTCCAACATGCCACAACGGGTCCCCCTTATGCTTCTCCCTTGAATACTAATATCAGTTCGTTGAATCCAGACTTCTTCCAAAACACATCCTTTTGGTAGAAGAAATTATCTTCTTGTTGCTGATAATTCCATATAAAAATGTTCTCAAGAGACATTTTCGTTTATTCTTAGCTCGGGGTAGTATCATTCAATTCCCAAAGAGAAATAAAAAATATCCCGTGAAGGAAAAAAAATATATGCATATATGCAAATTATATTGTTAATAGATTGAATCAAACACAGATTTGTTTTACTTTTACTATAACTAAACCCTATCCAAAAATAGCCAATTTCTTTATTTCAGTCACTATTGAGACATCCATTATATATAAATCGATTACATGAATTTTTGTGTGAAAGGTGAGTAAATGGAGCCAAAAGTGAATGATTTTCTTAATGTTGTATGATGTTAGCAACATGATAGCCATAATCTCCCCTTCCCAAAACTGAAATATGGGGTAGCACAATTTTTTTTGAGTAATACCATTATGAATGAGATGGCGCTTAAAAAATTTCATCTTCACAGGCATTGGCGGCCACTAATATAAATGTTAAGCTTTTGAATTGATTCCCAACTGACATTTCTTTTCCAAATCCAGACTTGAAACCCCCTCGGAAGAATATTTTTTCACAACATAAAAACAGTTAAAAAAGAAAAGAAAAATGCTGTCAAATCCATTGATTTGAACCCAAAATCTCACCAGATCATTCAAATCTTCCTCATGATTCTACCTCTAGCATTATAGTATGACGAAGCATTTCTATCTCCATTGAACAACCGATCAATCTTCTCATTATACCCACACACATGTATTGAAACAAAAGCCACTGGGCCATTCCAACTTTCCACAAGAGGCATGGTTCAATTCCTGAAATCAATAAACTCTCAGATTCTTCGAAATATTTCAGAAAGAAGTAATTGAAAAAAATATCCGTAAAGCATAACCAAAATTACATCACAATTATTTTCATTGGAGGGATCATATGCCTTCCCTCCTTCCCTCTTTGAAGAACGATTCTCTTTGCAGAAAAATCATTCAGAACCTAAAATGTCCCCCAATTGCGAGTAATGCTTATTGGTTACCATCTTTCTGCTCCTTGAATGGTAAAAAACAAATTCATTTGTGTATGGAGAAGTAGGAACAAGTGGATACCAAGCACCCATAGGAATATGAATTGAGCCATGAATATCCAACTCACTCATTTCTCGATATCCTAGCACTTCCCCAACACAGTATTATAATAGAGAAATTTTCAAGAAAATCATGACTTTCTCCTCATTATCACTTACAACTCTTTCCAAATCGATTCCCCTAACCTCTGAATTAGAGTACTCAAAATTGTTGGAAATTAATTCCAACTACAATCTGAAACAGGTGGATAGAAATCTGATTTCTGTTGATATTTCAGAAGGACAGATGCCGCAAAGTTGTGTTTCTTTTTTGCGCCCCCTGTGCATTAAATTTTCTAGGTTAATATCCCTGCAACAACCGAATTTTTTTTTCCAAATGGCACCACGTTGTCTCCCACTGCCTTACTGCATTTAAAGACTGATAAGAACAAAATATATTTTTATTATTTTAATGTTTTAAGTCATAATGTGTTTTCAACATATATATGTAATAAACAACAGTAGTTTTAAGGTTAGACAGATAGAGAATCAGAGACAGAGGCAGAGAAGAAGACAACGAGCAGAAAATAGAGGAAGCTTGAAGCGCTGTGTTTTGTAGCAGCAGAGAAACTCTGTGTGTTGTCGCAACTGACTGTGTGTTGCCGCAACTAGATCTGTTTGTTGCTGCAAAGGAGACTGTGTGTTGCCACAACAAAAGACTGTGTGTTGCCGCAACTGAAATCTGTGTAAAAGCAGAAAGTGAGAAAACACAGTAAGGAGTATTTTGTGTATTCCAGAACTTTAGTTCTGATGAAAGTTTGTATTTTGTAATATTCATTTTTATGGTTAATGAAATAGAGCTTTACTCCATCTCTCTATCCACATCTCTGTATTAAATCTTTGTGTTTAGTTGAGGAACTTTGTTTCCTCTATTGTTCGAAATATTCATAAATTTTCAACATGGTATGAAAGCATGCCATTCATTTAAATCAATTATTTTTCCAACATGGTATCAGAGCCAGTCTAGGCACTCAGTGAACAAAGCAGTGATCACTCTTCACTGCAGAGCTGTAAGAAGGTTTTTCAGACAAGAAAATTGTGAGGTTTACATAGTTACAATGGCAGTAGCAGGCATCAGCTTGACAAATCCCCAACTTCCACAGTTTAATGGGAAGAATCATGAATATTGGGCTATCACTATGAGAGCCTTGTTTGCTTCACATAACATATGGGAGCTAGTTGAGAATGGCTACCCAGAACTAGCAGATGCAACAATGTTGGCTCCTTTGACAGCAATAGAAAGAGACTTGTTGAAAGATAATAGGAATAAGGACTCCAAAGCCCTCTTCTATCTCTTTCAATCAGTACATGAGAGTATTTTCCCAAGGATTGCAGCAACAAAAAAGTCTAAGGATGCATTGGATATTCCCAAAAATGCCTATCAAGGTATGGAGAAGGTGAAGACAACAAAACTGCAAATGTTGAGGAGAGATTTTGAAACTCTCTACATGAAAGAGTCTAAAAATATAAACTCATTATTCACTCATGTTATTGGGTTGTTTACCCAGATAAGGTCTCATGGAGAGACACTTGAAGAGAGAACGATAGTGGAGAAAATATTGAGAAGTTTACCCTTCAGATTTGATGCCATAGTAGTGGAAATAAAAGAGACAAAGGATCTCTCACTTTATACAGTGGATGAGATTAATGCATCCCTGATGTCTCATGAACATAGACTAAACAGAGGATCAAATTCCTTAATGGAGCAAGCCTTCAAGACCTAAATGTCATTTGGCCGAGGCAGAGGTCAAGACAAAGGAGGAGGAAGAGGCAGAAGCCAAAACAAAGGAAGAAACAACCCTGCAAGTTCTAGTGGAAGGAGCAGCAATCAGAACCAGAATGAAGGCTCAAGCCAAAATCAAGCACATGGACAAAGGTATGACAAATCCCAGGTCCAATGTCATTATTGCAAAAAATATGGGCACTATGCAAATGAATGTAGGAAAAATCAAAATGACATGAATAATAGGCAGAGTGCTAGTTTTACAAAAGAAGAAAAGAACCAGAAGAATGTGTTGTTAACATATAATGTAACACAAGATAGACGAGATGATATATGGTTCTTAGATTCAGGTTGTAGTAACCACATGACTGGAAACATAGCAATGTTTTCCAATCTAGAAGAAAATGTTAAATATGAAGTTACAACAGGAACTGATACTAAGATCTATGTCGAAGGAAAAGGCAGAGTAAGTATCATGGCAAAGAATGGAGAACATAAGTTTGTGCCATATGTATATTATGTACCTGGATTGAAATGTAATATTTTGAGCATTGGACAGCTCATTGACAAGGGCTACAATGTGTTCTTCAAAGATGATGTATACTCAATCAAGGACATACCTCCAAGCAAGAAAGTCATTACAGAGGTGCAGATGACAAGCAATAGGATGTTTCCTCTCAAGCTCGGAACAGACTTGAAGGAAAGTGGAAAAGTTGCATCTGTAACACAAGAGGTCTTTCAAGAGGAACTGAAAGATGAAAACTAGTTATGGCACTTGAGATTTGGACATCTCAAGTTCGGAGGCCTGAACTTGTTGCACAGAAAGGGAATGGTAAAAGGTTTACCATTGATTGAGAAACTGGACAGCCTATGTGAAGGCTGCATCTTGGGCAAACAACACAGAGAAAGCTTTCCAATAGGGAAGAGTATAAGGGCAAAGGCACCCTTAGAGATTTTACACTTAGATTTATGTGGACCAATGCAAACGCCATCTTTAGCTGGCAACAAATATGTTTTGACATTCATAGATGACTACACCAGAAAGACATGGGTGTAATTCTTGAAACAGAAAAGTGAAGTGTTTGAACATTTCTGCCACTTCAAAACTCTTGTTGAGAAGCAGAGTGGGCACTACATCAAAGTGCTAAGGACTGACAGATGTGGAGAGTACATCTCCAAAGAGTTCCTACATTTCTGTAGGGAGAATGCCATACATAAGAAGTTTACCACAAGGTACATACCACGAAAAAATGGTGTTGCAGAAAGGAACAATAAGACCATCATGGACATGGTTAGAAGTATGCTGAAGGCAAAACACTTGCCAAATGAGTATTGGGCTGAAGCTGTAAATTGTGCAGTGTACATCTTGAATAGATGCACAACGAAAGCTATGATGAAAAAAGTTCTTGAAGAAGCGTGGAGTAGCATAAAGCAACATGTCACCCACATGAGAGTATTTGGTTGTGTGGCTTATTCACACATTCTGGATCAGCTGAGAAAGAAGCTTGATAATAAGGGGGAGAAGTGTATCCTTGTTGGATACAGTGATGAGTAAAAGTCATATAGGTTGTATAACCCATCCACCAAGAAGTTTATTATAAGTAGAGATGTGAAGTTCATTGAGGAAGAAGCTTGGGATGGAATTTTAGAGAAAATGGTGAATGTGAAGACATGTGTGTCTCACAAAGAAGAAGAGGAAGGGACAACAACAAATAACCCCTCTTTGGTGGCACCTCCTCCACCACTGCAAGCACAACAAACCACACCACAAGCTGGAAATAGAACAACCTTGAGAAATCAAGGAATTGCTTCTTCAAGCACACCACAGGGATCAGAAACTCCATCGAGTTCAAGTGGAACTCCAAGTACACCAAGAAGACCAAGATTCAGAAATCTGAGTGATATTTATGAACAAGAAGAGGTAAGTGATAATACTGGTATGAAATCTTTATTTGCTTTGTATTGTCATGTTGATGACCCAATTCATTTTAAGGATGCCGTAAAAGAAGAAAAATGGATTGAAGCAATGAACGAAAATATTGGTGCAATAGAAAAGAGTAATACATGGGAGTTAGTGGACCTCCCTAAAGGTAAAGAAGTCATTGGAGTAAAATGGGTCTACAAGACCAAAAGCAATGCTGAAGGCAAAATAGAAAGGCACAAAGTAACACTTGTTGTGAAAGGCTACAAGCAACAATAAGGAAGGGACTATGAAGAAACCTTTGCACTGGTTGCAAGGATGGAAACGGTGAGAACAATGTTGTCCATAGCAGCACAACACAAATGGAAGGTTTACCAAATGGACGTGACATATGCATTCTTGAATGGAGCGTTGAAAGAAGAGGTATATGTTGAACAACCTTCAGGCTATGAAATTGAAGGCCAAGAGCACAAAGTTTGCAAGTTGAAGAAAGCTCTTTATGGGCTCAACCAAGCACCAAGAGCATGGTACAATAGGATAGATGCTTACCTAACTAAAAATGAGTTTGAGAAATGTGATGGAGAACCCACACTCTACATAAAAGAAAATGATGGTAAGATTCTTATTGTTGTTTTATATGTATATGATTTAATCTTTACTGGCAATGAAGTTTCTCTCATTGTAGATTTTAAAGCAGTCATGAAGAGTGAATTTGAAATGACCGATTTGGGTTCTTTGAGATATTTTCTTGGAAGAGAGGTAGAACAAAATGAAAATGGTATTTTTATCTCTCAATAAAATATGTTGAAGAAGTGTTGAAAAAGTTCAATATGTAGAACAACAAGGCAGCTGTAACTCCAACTGTCATGGGGTTGAAATTGAGCAAAGAAGATAGCAACAAGGATTTTGATCCAAAGTTGTACAAGAGCATAGATGGCAGCCTCATGTACTTGACTACAATAAGGCCGGATATTATGCATGTTGTATGTTTAATCTCCAGATTTATGGAAATATTGAAAGAGACTCATTGGCAGGTAGCCAAGAGGATTCTAAGGTATGTCAATGGAACAAAGAGGTATGGTATTTAATACATCTCATCTGAAAGTTCTGACTTAATTGGTTACACTGACAGTGATTGGGCTGGAAGTGTAGATGACAGGAAGAGCACATCTGGATATGTGTTTCATATGGGATCAAGAGCCATTTTATGGGCTTCCAAGAAGCAAATAATTGTGGCTTTGTCAATAGTAGAGGCAGAGTATGTGGTAGCTACAACAGTAGCATGTCAAGCAGTTTGGATGAGAATAATGTTGAGGAGCTTGTGTCATGAACAGGTAAAAGACACAACAATTTATTGTGAAAATAGCTCAGCAATAACATTGTCAAAGAATTTAGTGTTTCACAAGAGAACGAAACACATTGATGCCAAGTATCACTACATCAGAGAGCTAGTGAGCAATGGTGAAATTTTTTTGCAACATTGCAGAACAAAGGAGCAATTTGCTGACATCTTGACAAAACCATTGGGGAAGAAAAGTTTTGATTATCTCAGAGAATGTCTGGGTATGCAAGATAGCAAGAGTTGTAATTAAGGGGGAGTGTTGGAAATTAATTTCAACTACAATCTGAAACAGGTGGATAGAAATCTGATTTCTATTGATATTTCAGAAGGACAGATGCCACAAAGTCGTGTTTCATTTTTGCACTCCACCGTGCATTAAATTTTCTGGGTTAATATATCTGCAACAATCGAATTTATTTTTCCAAATGGCACCACCTTATCTCCCACCGCCTTACTGCATTTAAAGGCTGATAAGAACAAAATATATTTTTATTATTTTAATGTTTTAAGTCATAATGTGTTTTCAACATATATATGTAATAGAAAACAGTAGTTTTAAGGTTAGACAAATAGAGAATCAGAGACAGAGGCAGAGAAGAAGACAGAGAGCAGAAAACAAAGGAAGCTTGAAGCATTGTGTTTTGTAGCAGCAGAGTGACTCTGTGTGTTGCCACAACTGACTGTGTGTTACCGCAACTGGATCTGTGTGTTGCCGCAACTAGAACTGTGTGTGTTGCCGTAATAGGACGCTGTGTTTGAAGCAGCAGAGAAACACTCTGTGTGTTTCCGCAACCGGAACAGGGTGTTCCCGCAAAGGAGACTGTGTGTTGCCGCAACAAAAGACTGTGTTACCGCAACTAAAATCTGTGTAAAATCATAAAGTGAAAAAACACAGTAAGGAGTATTTTCTGTATTCCAGAACTATAGTTCTGATTGAAGTTTGTATTTTGTAATATTCATTTTTATGGTTAATGAAATAGAGTTTTACTCCATCTCTCTGTCCACATCTCTATATTAAATCTTTGTGTTTAGTTGAGGAACTTTGTTTCCTATATTTGTTCGAAATATTCAGAAATTTCCAACATGGTATGAAAGCATGTCATTCATTTAAATCAATTATTTTTCCAACAAAATTTACTCTTTACTCTGGACAATATAGATGTCGAAGCATATCCATAGCTACAGGTTCTTAACCATCCTTTCCTTTGCAGTTTGTGAATAAGTTTTTCTAGCTAAACAAACTTAAATTTTTGTCTACACGAGCAAATTGAATTAAAATCTGGGTGGTTTTAGGCACAAATATGAAATTCTCACTTCTTTCCATAACAATCCCCCCCTTCCTTACAGATCCAACAATTATCTATTAAAAAAATTGTATGTTAGCAAGCATGTTGGTAATTTGATTTAGATACATAATCTGTATGTTAGCAAGCATGTTGATAATTTGATTTAGATACATAATATATTTTAGTAAGAAAAGGACAAACACAGTGTATTTTGGAGTGGGAAAATATACATGTTTGGAGAAAAAAAAGATTGACATGAATTTAGTAACCTTATATTCTGCAAAGGAACACATAGCAATGCGAGTTGATGCTAAACAAACACTCCATCATACTGTTACTACCAAAGAGAAGAAATAAGTCATTACATCATACTGTTACTACCGAAGAGAAAAAGAGGTCATTACATCAACCTAAGACTTTCGACCAAAACCTGCGAGGTTAGCAAAGCTTTAAATCCGTATCGTTCCTTCTGAGGTAAAAATAGTGTGCAAGAGAGAATGCAGATTTAGTGCAAGAAAGAAAACACTGATGAAGTAACTTTCAACCGTTACAGAGATAGTGTTATTTTTAAAAGGGGGAAAATGTCAAATCATATAAAAGCGCATCTCCTTTTCAAAATGTCCCACAGAGAAGGAAAGTTAATTGCCAAAAAGAAACTAGAAGTCAAGTAATTTCCATTAAATTAATTATATGCAATGGTGTTATTTTCAGAAAAATACATTAAGAATGATCTGAAAATGCATTAAGAATGATTAAGAATGATTAAATTAATGGAAGTCAAAATTAGTCGTTAGGAGAAACTAAGAATGATTAAATTAATTAAATTAAATTATTGAAGAATAGCTATTAAACTAATCCAATCGATTAAATTTTTATTAAATTTGAATTTAAGTTTGTTGTAGTTGTTGTTTATTACTATGGTTATATTTATTGTTTTTGTGAAAAGACATGAATTCGGGACAAAATTTTCAAAAATCTCAGTGCACCATTCCGCTTATATTTGCATTACACCATTTGAATAAATTTTAACAATTTTATATAAATGTGTTGTTGTTGATAGAACAATTCACATAACAATTTTTTTTTTTTCAAATTAAGTCTTAATCATCAACCCATTGGATTAGATAGTTTCTGAGTTTAAACAAATTTTGAGAGATAAGAAAATAATTA
Source organism: Pinus albicaulis (assembly GCA_034641835.2). Lineage (NCBI taxonomy): Eukaryota > Viridiplantae > Streptophyta > Pinopsida > Pinales > Pinaceae > Pinus > Pinus albicaulis. The sequence goes on along the minus strand of CM076580.1, from coordinate 1,216,043,970 downwards.
GTTTTTCAATTCACATACATTAATCGACACACGTTGTGTTGAAAATAAGAAAATGATTATATTTCAAACCAATATGCTTTCATTTACACATCCTGTCTTTGAAGTAAGTAAATAGACGAAAGCATTTCTATTGGTGCAGTGGTTTTGGATCCAACAACAGAGTCGAGCTTCTGGAATTATGGGAGCTCGTCATAGTGGAGTTGGTTATTTTTGGAGACTCTAAAGTTGCTCTCTATATTGGATCCTACAACGCTTTCCTTTCCGCCTACATGATCTCTCTTTTTGGATGCAGCGTATCAGATCTCTGATAGGATCCTTTCAAAAAGTGGAATTCAGTCATGTTTTTAAAGAACATAATTCTGTAGCAGATCTCCTGTCCAAGAATTTTTTTTCGCAATGCCAAGATAAATGTTCTATTCTTCATTTAACAAGAAGAGTTATCAATTTTTGAATCATATGGCGTCACTCTCAATGATTTCACCTTTTAGATAATTCTCTTATTTTGAAAAAAAAAAAATTGTTGTAAATTTGACCTATTTTTTGGCACGGTGTAAGTTCATTAGTAGTGAAAGTCTATGATGTTAGATCTTATTAGTTACTAGTCTATGAGCCTTTAGTTTTGAACAAACTAGAATCTACTCTACCATGTGAAGCTTGTTCCTGAAATTCACAGATCTATGTATCCAATTTTATTATTAATCAAAGTATGATGTTTTATTTTCTCTTGAAAAAATAAATAGCAAAAAGGTTGATGTCTTTCTTCATTCACATATCTTGTTCTATTACGGATATAGCATCTTGGAGTACTTTCTTGTAATAATCGAATTAGCCCAGCGATGTCCAAGGCATCACTTCCCCATCTTTGGCGTTTCCAAATGAATATGTAATGAATAGTCTTCTCTTTCTACTTATTGATTGATAGAGCTAGGGATAGATTGTTTTGACGAGTTTTCAGTGCCATTGAAGGATTTGGGCATGAAGAGAAGTGTTTGAGAGGAATTACGCATGTCAAGTGCCTCAATTTCCTTACTGATTTCTCCTACACGTGATCCCCATAGGAGAAACATTTAACTGAATGAGAACAACTTCAAAATATTTTAGGATAAAATGATAGCCTCCACAATTAGTCTTCCGAACTCGCTAGTGATTCAAATTTGTTTTTTTGGTTTTTTATAAATAATAATATAATATTTATTTATTTATTTTAATGTTAGTTTGTACTTTCATGAATATATTGATTGTTAAAATTATATCATGGTTGTTGAATGATTGAATCTATAATCAGTGTAATCAATATAAGCGTAAGGATGTTTTGACATGTTCATGCAATTAAAGTTTATTGTTTACCTATTTTGGAAACAAATATGCTTTCTTTATAGTTATATAAAAAATATAAAAAGAATATATGTAGTATTATATAGAGAATTTAATATAATATTGAATTTTTTTAATCAAAATTGATGAGAAAATTTTAATTTTTTTCAAAAATATAAAATATAAAAACAGTTTTCAATCAACAATGAATTATGTTATCATGTAAAAGGTGATCATAGTCACTTTCCATAAGAATGTTCAAAATACACCCTGTAGTATGGGCCTTAGGAACTAATTTAGAGAGATAGTGTTCTTAAATTATTTATATTTATCTACTTGAAAATAATTGATAAATTCATTTAATTAATATCATGTTATTTTTATATTCACCTATTTTGTGTAATAATTTAAAATATTTTTGACTCAATCTATAAAATAATTAAATAAATCATTATTTGTTTATTATTTTGTAATCATTTAGCTTCTCTCTCTTGAAATAATTATTAAATTAATTAGTAATTATTTGCAACTCATCTTGACCATATCTCCTTAAAGTAATTAATAAATTACTTTTATTTATTAATTACTTTAACCATTTTCGTTAATTAATTCAATTAATCATTATTTTTTAAGTTAGTTACTAAATAGATATTTTTTAGCATTTCATTAATATTTTACTCTCTAAAATATAATAAAATACTCCTAAATAATTATATCTAGATTTGGTTTAATAATATTTTATCGTTTTGTTACATCTAGATCTATCCTAGAATTGTATTATAAATAGAGAGATTTTTTCTTCACTCTTTACACATGATCATTATCATCATCGTTACTATGTTCACGTCAGTCACGAGCTCTCCATACTAAATTCAACTACATTTCTTCACTTCCCATTTGCAGCAAGGAAGAGAGAGAGAGAGAGAGAGAGAGAAACATCTACAGGAAGTGTACGGACATAGAAGGATCCATCCCATTGAAGGGGATATTACTGACCCAAATCTATTTTTTTTTTCCAATAGGCATTTTCATTAATAATAAAAAATTTATTTCCATTGGGTTACTCTAGCATATGTTTTTAATCTTTGTAGAATCTTTTCATAAGGTTTTCAAATATTGTTCTTGTAGATTTGAAAGATGTTGCAATGTATTTCTCTTTGTGTTTTTCATTGTTAGGCAAAAAAAAAAATTTACCAATCAAATGATAATTGTGACATATAAATGACAACTCTAACCAAAAACTCCAAAAAAACATGAAAAAAAACCAAAAAATGAAAAGTATGTATGTTGGAATGATGTTCTTTTTTTAAGGGTAAATTTTCAACATTTTTGAAAAATGTAGTATTTTTTTTTGCACAAAAAACATGAAAAACCACCTTGGAAACAAAAAATGTTGATTCAAGAGAAATAATTTTTTTAACTTTTATTTTATTTTTTGAGGTAAATTTTCAACTTTTTTTAATAATGGAGTTAAAGATAAAATTTCATGGCTCTGAAAAACCTTAAAACTTCAACAATTTTCAAGCATGATATTAAATATAAAAACACCGCACCTTTAAAAAGCCTTAAAATTTCAATAATTTTCAACCATGGTGTTGAAGATAAATATCAGCACTATGAAAAACCTTAAAATTATGACATTTTTCGACTATGGTGTTAAAGATAAAATATAATGATTCCAAATAACCTTAAAACTTAAAAATTTTTCATCCATTAAATTAAAACCAAATGTCATGACTAATAAAATCCTAAGGATGAATACATAAAATCAAAGAGTCATTATACCAAAAGTATTTTTTTTAATGCTAAAAGTATAGTCTTTAAAAATATTAACCTAAGACAACATGACACATTGTAAGAAAATTTTAAAATTAACCATCAATTTGACACACATCGGGGGTGGAATTGAACCATTTCAATGAAAATTTAAAAATTAACCATAAATTGACACATATTATGGGTGAAATTTGTCCATCGTAACAAAAACTTAAAAATCAACAATAAAAATAGCATTAGAAATTAGCATATAGTGAAGTTGGTTTGTTAGTGCCAAAAAAACAGTAGTAAAGAAAAAAAGATAGTTAAATAATGAAAAAGAAAAAAATAAAATCTAACAAAATTTTAATTTTTTCATGAAATAGATAAACAATTAAAAATGAAGTAACAAAACTATATATACATATTAAAAATGATTTATACATAATAATAATAATAAAATAAATAAATAAATACAAATTCAAGCATAAAATATTAAAAAAAATTCATAGAGAAAAAAAATAGACATAAGAATATTAAATTAAAAACAAATTAAAAAAAATTCTAAAACATAAAAATAACACACACATATATATATAACAAAATTACCTGCGGATTTAGAATATCTTTGACTTCGCAGCATATATATATATATATATATATATATATATATATATATATAATGGTTTGGCATATCCTTAGCCAGCAAGGGTGTTGGGCGGCGCTGATGGAGTTGTGCTTGTTGACCTTGTCCCCTTGCCAGAGGTAGGCCAAGGTGCATTTTTTTATTATTTAATTTTTTAATGACTTTTATTTTTCAATAAAATTTACATAATTATTTTTTGTTTGATTGTTTTTCAACATTTGTTTTACTCAAAATTCTATGTGAATTATTACTTTTAGGAAAAAGTTTCAAACCTTATCATCTTTGGACATAAAATTTGCTAATTTCCCAACATTTATTATTCAATTAATTTCATAAAAAACATTTATTTAGCATGTTATTTTTATTTTTCCAAAAAAAGTTATTTAATTTTTTTTTCATTAAAAAAAATTATTTGACATGTTATTTTTTGTGAAAAAATGATAAAATATGTATTTTTTAATTACGCCGATAGATATTTTTTTTTTTAAAGGGTCAGGCCAAAATTTGTCAACCCTTTTATCCTGATCCGTCTAATCATGTCTGACACTTTCAATCATTTATCTGAAATGGTTGTTTTCGCAACAAATTTTGCAGTTTGTTATTACGCACATATGGCTTTGGCCATCGTCACACATCGCAGATTTCAGCCTTCTTTCCGCCTCGCAATAGTTCGCCATATGTTTGGTTTTGCGCAGAGTTACTTCAACTTCCCTTTTGTTACACATGATGAAATCTCTCAAACTGCTTTACACCATTCACCTTGTTACTATTACGCTTGTTGGAGGGTGGCTCCATTTTGCCTCGATTAACGACGAGTGCGAGATGATAAACGACGAGTGCGAGATGATACATTAACAATAGGTAGATGTAATGGAAATTTCAAGAACGAGTTATCCAATGGAGTGGAAATTACAATGAGAGTAAGGTAGTTGCAGGAAATTTTCTATTAGTTTAGATGGCAGAAGAAGCAGTGGATTAGAGGGTTATGGGACTTGGTGACTCAAAATAAAATAATAGGAGTAAACATAACCATGGGCCGAAGAAACAAAAAAGTGGAGTTAGATTTGCCTATAGGATTTATTTTATGTCATACAAATTATGTTGGTCCAATAATTGTGCAAGAAAGGGGCCTTGAAGTCACTACTTGTTCCCATAATAGCAAATGTGGACCTCTACAAATATGATCCATGACATCTTCTAGGTATGTTTCTTTGTTTTCCCATCCTAGCCCTTATAATTTATATCCCATTTTTCTAAACAGATTCTAGATCAGATATGCAAATGAAATTCAAGGCCTGGTAAAGAGATTATTCTTTTATTTTTTGTTTACATAGAAAATTCTTGTTCTGAGATAAGTAATGGTACTTCTTCACCCGTGGGTAGAAAGTGCAAATGAAATTTAGGGCTTGCTAAAGAGATTGTTCTTTTATTTTTTATTTATAGAGAAAAACAATGTTTCGAGAGAAGTAATGGTACTTCTTCACCCCTGGGATAGAAAGTACTCAAATGGGTCTATGAAAAACAACTGCTACAAGTGCTAATAAACACATCACTAACAAAGGAGGGAAGAGGTGAGTGGGCATCACTCTTGTCTACTATGCTGGAAAAATACCCAAAGGCTCAAAGACCGATTGGATCATGCATGAATACCACATTTCCGATGTTAGCAGGCCTACAAGAAAGAAATGCAGCTTAAGAATAAGTATTTATATCTTCTGTTTGTTGCATTTTCAGTGGGAAGTTTGGATTTTCAAAGGGCAGTTTAGGGAGACACTTCTGTTGTGGGTTATTTTTAGTGTGTATCGTTTTGATTTTGTGATTGTGATCGCTGTAAGCTATCATTCAACCTTGACAAACCTTATATGTTTGAATTATCACTCAACCTTGAGAAACCTTATATGTTTGAATTCCACAATATGTCTATATTCAACATATCTTCATACTTTTTTCCATAGTATGTTTATATTCATCGTATTCTCATTGTATGGACACATGGGTATTAAAAATAAAGATATGTGGCTTGAATGATTGATTCCAAAATTGAATATATTAACAGGACTGGAATTAGCATATTAAAATTTAATGATTTTCTCCCCAGTTAGCGATATTGACAGTAAAATTCTTGAATTTTTATTTTATAGAAAAATTATGGCACTCTTTATCAGTACTCTGAAGCCTAAATCTGGGATTAGTGTTTCTTGCCTTGAGCCTTAGAATTTTTAAACTAATAGTAGAGTGGAAGTTTACTTTTTGGATTGAATTCTGTATTTTTCATGGATTCCTTTTGATTTCCTTTGAGTATAATATATATTGGTCAAGTGTATTCTTCTTGATGCAGCTGGATGATTGGGTTCTCTCTGGAATTTATAATGAAAATACAAGTGTTGAGAAGTTAACACTAGATTAGAATGAGAGCTCCATAGATGTACCAATGGAAGCCATCGATGAAAAGGAGATCGTGAATCTACCCTCCTCAATGAACAGAGAAGTACATCTTCCGACCTTCTAATAAAATTGAGAACTTCTCAACATGCCACAATGGGTCCCCTTATGCTTCTCCCCTGAAGACTAATATGAGTTTGTTGAATCCAGACTTCTTCCAAAACACATCCTTGTTTTAGTAGAAGAAATTCTCTTTTTTTTGCTGATAATTCCATATAAAAATGTTCTCAAGAGACATTTTTGTTGATTCTCAGCTCGAGGTAGTATCATTCAACTCCCATAGAGAAATAAAAAATATCCCGTGAAGGAAAAAAAAATGTATGCATATATGAAAATTATGCTTTTAACAGATTGAATCAAACACTCATTTGTTTTACTTTTACTATAACTAAACCCTATCCAAAAATGGCCAATTTCTTTATTTCAGTGACTATTGAGACATCCCTTATATATAAATGGATTACATGAATTTTTGTGTGAAAGGCGTGTAAATGGAGTCAAAATTGAATGATTTTCTTAATGTTGTATGATGTTAGCAACATGATAACCGTAATATCCCATTCCTAAAACTCAAATATGGGGTAGCACAATTTTGTTCTGAGTAATACCATTATGAATGAGATGGTGCTTAAAGGCTTTCATCTTCAAGGGCATTGGTGGCCACTAATATTAATATTAAGCTTTTGAATTGATTCCAAATCGACATTTCTTGTCCAACTCTAGACTTGAAACCCCCTCGGAAGAATATTTTTTCACAACATAAAATAGGTTTAAAAAAGAGAACAATGATGCCAAATCCACGGATTTGAACCCAAAAGCTCACCAGATCATTCAAATCTTCCTCGTGATTCCACCTCCAGCATTATAGTATGACAAAGCATTTCAATCTCCATTGAACAACTAGTCAATCTATTCATTATACCCACACACATGTATTGCAACAAAAGCTACTAGGCCATTCCAATATTCCACAAGAGACATGTTTCACTTCCTGAAATCAATAAACTCTCATATTCCTCAAAATATTTCGAAAAGAAGTAATTGCAAACAATATCAGTAAATCATAACCAAAATCACATCACAATTATTTTGATTGGAGTGATCATATGCCTTCCCTCCTTCCCTCTTTGAAGAACGATTCTCTTTGTAGAACAATGGTTCATAACCTAAAATGTCCCCCAATTTCCAGAAATTCTTGTTTGTCACCATCTTTCTGCTCCTCCAACGGATAAAAACAAATGCATTTGTGTATGGAGAAGTAGGAACAAGTGGATATCAAGCACCAATAGGAATATCCATTGAGCCATGAATATCCAACTCACTAATTTCTCGATATCCTATCACTTCCCCAACGCAGTAGTATAATAGAGACCTGCTCAGGGAAATCACGACTTTACTCATTATCACTTACAACTCTTTCCAAACCAGTTCCCCCAACCGCCAAATAAGAGTACTCAAAATTTACTCTTTACTCTCGACAATATAGATGTAGAAGCACCATAGCTATAGGTTCTTAACCATCCTTTACTTTGGAATTTGTGGATAAATTTTTCTAGCTAAACAAACTTAAATTTTTGTCTACACGAGCAAATGGAATTACAATCTGGGTGGTTTTAGGCACAAATATGAAAGTTTCGCTGCTTTCCATAACTATCCCATTCCTTACAAATCCAACAATTATCTATTAAAAAATTGTATGTTAGCAAGCATGTTGGTAATTTTATTTAGATACATAATCTGTATGTTAGCAAGCATGTTGGTAATTTGATTTAGATACATAATATATTTTAGTAGGAAAAGGAAAAACACAGGTAATTTTGGAGTGGGAAAAATATACATATTTGCAGAAAAAAAGGATTGACATGAATTTAGTAAACTTACATTCTGCAACGGAACACATAAGAATGAGATTTGATGCTAAAAAAATATCCATCATACTGTTACGACCAAAGAGAAGAAGGAAGTCATTACATCATACTGTTACTACCGAAGAGAAGAAAGATTCCATTACATCAACCTAAGGACTTTCACCCAAAACCTGCAATGTTAGAAAGCTTTAAATCCGTATCGTTCGTCATGAGGTAAAAAAAAATGTGCAAGAGAGAATGCACGTTTAGTGCAAGAAAGAAAACACTGATGAGGTAACTTTCAACAGTTACAGAGATAGTGTTATTTTTAAAAGGGGGAAATGTCAAATCATATAAAAGTGCATCTCCTTTTCAAAATGTCCCAAAAGGAGAAGGCAAGTTAATTGCAAAAAATAAACTACAAGTCAAGTAATTTCCATGAAATTAGTTATATGCAATGGTGTTATTTTCAGAAAAATACATTAAGAATGATTAAATTAATGGAAGTCAAAATTAGCGGGAGAAATTAAGAATGATTAAATTAATTAAATTAAATTATTGAAGAATATCTATTAAACTAATCCAATGGATTAATTTTTTATTAAATTTTAATTAGCGGTTATAGAAATGGGAATATTATATTAAAGTATATTTTAATTATTATAAAACTAATATAAAGTAATTTGATAAGATTAAAAATAAATGAGGGGGAAGAGGGAATTATGTTTTGAAATTGAATTGGGTAAATTATGTCAAATTAGAGATTTGAAATAATGGAAAAATTGTATATTAAATTAGAATTTGATTTATTCAAAATTAAATATTGATTTAAATTTATATTAAATTGAAGAAAGAGAAAAATTCAAATTTGGATTAAATATTGAATTAAAATTACAAATTTTATAATTTAAGATAAGATTGATAAAATGAAATTAGAAATATAAGAGAGGGATCAGAGGTAGAGAATGATAATGAAGAAGGGTAATTGACTTAGTCAACTAATGGAATTAATGTAGAAATAATGAAAAATATGTGGGGAGAGAGAGATTAATCAAAATTGATGAGAGGAGGGGAAAGGAAAAGAGTAAAAAGAAGCGGGGGGAGATCGGCACAGGGGGGAAAGAGGGAGAAAATAAGATATGCAAAGAGGGGGGGCGGGGTGTGGAGATAATGAATGGTTAGGAAGGGTTACAATCAATATTAGAGGAAGGTCGTTTAGAGGAGAGGAAGTGGACTGTGGGTTTCTAGGAACGAATCACTTGATACCCATTGTCGCAATTGAAGTTATCAAGATGCTTTTCAATTTCAACAGCTTCGCAAATGAATTTGGCAGAATGAAATGGAGAATAAGCAAGGATTTTGGATTTATAAAAACAAATAAGGTGCTTGGAAGAATGAGAGTGCTCGACGATGGCATATTTCGTAATACGATTATGGGTGGTGTCAACAATATGCTCTTTCAATCGAGTTTTGAAGGGACGACTAGTTTGACCTATGTAAGATTTATCACAGGAGAACGAGATCTCATAGACTTTGGGTCCTAACATAGGATCAGTATTATCTTTGGCTGACTTGAAGAATTAGTTGAGGGTTGTCTGGGGCTTGAAGAATGATTTAATATTCTTTCTAGAAAGGATTATGGAAAGATGATCGATAACGCATTAAATGTAAGGAAGGGTTACCTTGGCCAAAGGAGGGGGGTTCAGAATGTTATTATAATGGGGATGGGTGCATGAATGGAAAGACTTATTGACACTAGTACATATGGTCAAAATTCAGACACTTTAGTTCCGACACTTTTGACTTATTGTCGCAAATTTCCCCAATTTTTCTCATTTTTTTAATCCCACCAACAAGCGTCGCTCTAGTGACATTTTTGGGGTATCGTCATTACAACAACGATTAGGAAAATCATCAGAAAACACTGTTACCGATGAAATAGGTAACTGCACTGTTACCTACTTTCTTTTGGTAGCATAAAAAGCACCCGATTTTGAAAAGTGGTGATGCAGAATCACCCCCCCTTTTTTTGTGCACATTTTTGACACTCTAATATTTTTATTTATGAAGTATGAATATTTGTTTTAAAATGTTAGTGATTTTCATGCTAATTTTGAAACGTATTGATGCAGCATCAACTTTTTTTTTTTTAGAGTCGTGATTTTCATGCTAATTTTGAAACGTATTAATGCAACATCAACCTTTTTTTTTAGAGTGGTGGTTTTCATGTTGGTAATAAAACACAAAACTTAGATAATATATATATATATAAACAATAAAAAAACCAATAAAAATGTAAAAAAAAACAAAATTAACTCGTAAAAATAAAAAATTTAAACAAAAATAAATAAATAAATTAAAAAAAAATATATATATATATATATATATATATATATATATATATATATATATATATATTTCAAAAGTATTTCAAAAGAAATAACAAAATTTGAAAAAAAAAAAAACACATAATTTAAAGGAAAAAAACAAAAATTAACCCAAAAAAAAAAAAACATCAAAAACATTTGTTTCTAAGTTATTAAAAAATACCATATAATTAAGAAAAAAATTAAATAGAAAATTTAAAAATAATTTAAATTACAAAATTAAAATTTTCAAAAAAAAAATAAAATACAAAAAAAAAAATTAAATTTAAAATTAAAAGTTAAAAAAATAATAATAATAAGAAAAAAATACAAATTTTAAAATTAACAAAAAAAAAACAAAAAAAAAAATTTAAAATTGAAAAATAAAATTAAAATAAAAGAATTAAAAAAAAAAAAAAAAAAAAAAACTATCATTAAAAAGCAAAAAAAATTGAAAAAAACCACATGCAAATAATTAAAAAACAAATATCCATAAATTTACTCTTTTTTTTTTTTAAATGAAACAATTTATAAAATTTAAAAATGAAAAACTAAATAAACTAAAAAATTAAATTAAATCAAAATTTAATAAATTTAATAAATAAATTTTAAATTTTAAAAAATAATTAATCTAAAATATTAAATTTAAAAACGAAAAAAAAAAAAAAAAAAAAAAAAAAAAAAAAAAAAAAAAAATTAAATTTAAAATAAAAAATTTGAATTAAAAAAATAATAATTTTAAATTTTTAGAATAAAAAAAAAAAAAAATTAAAAAAATATCAAATTAAAAAAAAATATATTAAAAATTTAAAAAAAAAAAGAATTTTTTGACGTGGTGGCACCACCAATCAGCCTCCCACCCAGGTGGCGGCGGAGGCTGGCTGCTTAGCAGGCGGGGAGACTACATGAAACCCCCCTGCCTGCCCAGTAGCTAGGCTACGTCGCCACCTGGGCGGTAGGTCGGAATCCCGCCCAGCGGCCGGCCTCCGCCGCCACTTGGGCGGGAGGCCGATTCCAGTAATCGCCCTCCAGCAGTGCGAGGCCGATTCCGGGAATCACCTTCCCACAGCGCGAGGCCGATTCCGGTAATCACCCTCCCGCGGCGCGAGGCTGATTCCCGGAATCATCCCCCGCGACGAAAGGGCGATTCCTGGAATCACCCTCATGCGGTGCGAGGCTGATTCCGGGAATCAGCCTTCCACGGCGAGAGGTCGACTGCCACGGGAGAGCGATTCTCAGAATCGGCCTCCCGCCATGGGAGGGCGATTCCCGGAATCGGCCTCCCGCCTAGGCGCTGGCATAGGCCGGCAGCTGGGCATGCGGGGGGCTGCATGTAGCCTCCCCGCCCGCCCAGCGACCGGCTTCAGTCGCCACCTGGGCGGGAGGCTGATTGGCGGTGCCACCACGATCAAAAAATTCTTTTTTTTTTTAATTTTTAATATTTTTTTTAAATTTATTTTTTTTTTAAATTCAAAAAATTTAAATTATTTAAATTTTCATTTTTTTAATTTAAGTTTTATATTTGAAATTTAATTTGTTTTAATTTTTTTTAAATTTTATTCATTTTTTTTGTTTTTAATTTTTTAATTTTTTTAAATTTTGTTAATAATTTGTAAAAAATCTTTCGGTAATAATCACATGCAATGGAACATTGTTGACGCGTTTCAAACCTGATTCATCATCAAGAATAGGTTTTGTTAATAATTTTTATTAAATTTTGTATTTTTTTTTATTTAATTGATTTTTTTTTTTTAATTTTTTAATTTATTATTATTATTATTAAATTTTATGTTTAATTTCTTCTTTTAATTTTTAAAAATTTAATAAATATTGTATTTTTTTTTTTAAATTTCTTTGAATTTAATATTTTTTTTTAAAATTTTTTTAATTACATAAAATTATTATATTTTTTTTATTTCAATTAAAATTGTGTGTTTAAAATTAAATTTTATTTTATTTTTAATTAAACTTAATATTTTCAAATTAATTTGTTTATATATATATATATATATATATATATATATATATATATATATATATATATATATAAATTTATTTTTTTCAGTTTTTCATTTTTAATTGATTTTTAAAGTTTTTTAACTTTTTATTTTAACAATGTTTTGTTTTTCTTATATTTAAAATTTATTTGTTTATTCATTTATTTATTAAAATTTAATATTTTTCTTTTTTAAATTTAATTTGTTATTTTAATATTAACCTTTTTTAAAATTTAATAAAATCTAATATATATATTTTTAATTTAAGTTCATATATATATATATATATATATATATATATATATATATATATATATATATATATATATATAATTTTCGGTGAAAATCACATAAAATAAATTTGTGTCAACACGTTTCGAACCAGTGAGTGTAGTTTATCATCAGGACAAAATGAGAAATCTGGTCAGGAAACCAGTTTAAGTAGAATAGTACTGCTCCAACTACTTATTGGAAAAACGGCTAGTTTGACTAGAATAGGAAAGCTATTATTATTATTATTATTATTATTATTATTATTATTATTATTATTATTTATTTTTATTTTATTTTATTTTATTTATTTGTTTATTTAAATTTAATTATGTTTTTATTATAAATTCTATATAAATAAAAATAAAATAAAAATAAAATATAAAATCAAATCAAATAAATTAAATAAATAAATAAATGAAATATAAAATCAAATCAAATAAATAAATAATAATGATAATAATAATAATAATGGTACTAATTAATCAAATAATTTAATATTACTAAAGAGGTAAGATTTAAAATAAATAAATAAATAAATAAAAATAAATAAATAAATAAAAATTAAAATAAAAAAACAAAAAAAATAAATAATAAAAATAAATAAATAATAAAAATAAAAAATAATTAAAAAAAAAGAGATAAAAATAAAAATAAAAAAAATAAAATAAAATAAAAAAAAATAGAAATAAAAAATAAAAAATAAATAAAATAAAAATTAAAAAATTAAAAAACTAAAAATGAAAAATAAAAAAATAAAAAAATAAGAATAAAAAATAAAATTAAAAGAAAAAATAAAATTAAAATAAAAATAAAAATTGAAAATAAATAAATAAATAATACTAGAAATAAAAATAAAATATAATAAATAAATAAATAAAAAATAAAAATAAAAAATAAAACAAAAATAAAAATAAAAATAAAAATAAAAAATAATAAAAATAAAAACAAAAATAAAAATACAATAATTTAAAATTAAAATTAAAAATAAAAATAAATTATATATATAATAAAAACAAAACAAAAATCCTAATCAAAACCAAATTAGAAAAATAAAAGGAGCACATTTGTAAAGAGGAATCAAGATCGACTAAGAGTGAAGAGCAGGAATCCAACATCTGCTAACATTCCACCCATCATCTCTATTAAGGTTAACTGACCTCTTTTATATTTCCAAGGCTTCCCTTAACTTTCGGTGGTGGAAGTGGTCAATAGTTGCAATAACCTTAGTATCTTCAATACAAATATGGTGATTTTTTTTTTTAGCATGCTTTGCCAAGGCAGAGGATCGAGATCTACCATGTCTAAGGTCAGCGACATGTTCATGAATTCTTTGGTTAATAGATCGACCAGTTTCACCAATGTAAGGGGTCCCACAGGGACATGGAATCAAATAAACACCCTTACCATCCATCGGGGAAATCGGATCTTTATTTTTATTTTTATTATTTATATATTTTTATTTTTTGATTTATTTATTTATTATATTTTATTTTTATTTTTAGTATTATTTATTTATTTTTAATTTTTATTTGAATTTTATTTAATTTTATTTTTTATTTTTTATTTTTTATTTTTTATTTATTTTTTATGTATTTATTTTGTTATTTTTATTTATTTATTTATTTATTTTTTTAAAATTATTTTTTATTTTTATTCTATTTATTTATTTATTTTTATTATTTATTTATTTATTTTACTTTTTATTTATTTATTTTAAATCTTACCACTTTAGTAATATTAAATTATTTGATTAATTAGTATTATTATTATTATTACTTATTTATTTATTTGATTTGATTTGATTTTATATTTGATTTATTTATTTAATTTATTTGATTTGATTTTATATTTGATTTATATTTATTTGATTTGATTTTATATTTTATTTATATTTTATTTTTATTTATATAGAATTTATAATAAAAACATAATCAAATTTTAAAATAATAATAATAATAATAATAATTTTCTTATTCTAGTCAAACTACCCGTTTTTCCAATGGCTAGTTGGAGCAGTCTTATTCTACTTAAGCTGGTTTCCTGATCAGATTTCTCATCTTGTCCTGATGATGAACCACACTGGCTGGTTCGAAACGCGTCGACACAAATTTCTTTTATGTCATTTTCACCGAATTTTTTTTACACAGATATATATTATTTTTTATAATTTAAATTTAATTTATTTTCTAAAATTTATTTATTTTTTTAATATATATTTTTTTAAATTTAATATTTTTATTGTATTTTATTTTTCATTTTTTTATTTTTAATTAATTTTTCATTTTTTTTACTTTTAATTTAAATAATGTATTTATTTTTATTTTTTTTTAAATATAATATATTTCTTTAAATTTAATTTTTTATTTAATTTTATTTATTTATTTATTTTTACTTAATAAACATTTTTTTTTTTTTTAAATTTAATTTCTATATTTTGTTTTTTATAATTTCTTTCTTTTTTTTAACTTGTTTTTTTTTTTTTTTTTTTAATAAGAATATTGCTTCTGTGATCCATCAATTGTGAAAAAATCTTTTGGTAAAAATCACATCCAAATAAATTTGGTCGACGTGTTTCGAACCAGCCAGTGTGGTTCATCATCAAGACTTGATGAAAAAACTGATCAGGAGACCCAATTAAATAGATATGAGAAGCTCCAACTAGCCATTGAAAAATAACGACTAGTTAGACTAAATCAAAGTCATAGAAATAGAAAGTCAAAAAATATATATAAAAAGATTAAAATTTATAATATGAATATTATTTATCATTATTTCTAATTTTAATTAATTATTATCTTTAATTTTATTTAATATATAATAGGAATTATTCAAAATATTCTAGAAGATTAAATAAATATAGGATTATTTCTATTAATAAAACATAATTAAAATATTTATTTTGTTTAATATTATTTAAAAACATAAAGGATTAAATGCTACTATAATAAAATAAAATAAAATAAAAATAAAAATAAATAAATAAATAAATAATAATAATTTAATTTTTAATAATTTTTATTTTAATTTATTTTATTAATATTTATTAAGTAATTTACTTATTAATATATTTATTTATTTTATTTATTTATTATTTTATTTGATTTTATTTTATAGCTTTATTAAGTTAAAAAAAAAGAGAAAAAGAAAAAAAATAAAAGAAAAAAAAATAAATAAAAATTAAAAAATTAATAATAATAATAATAATAATAATAATAATAATAATAATAATAAGAATAAGAATAATAATAATAATTATATAAAAAATAAATAAATAAATAAATATTTAATTTAATTTATTTAATTTTTTATTTAATTTTTTTATTTTTTTTATTTTTTAGGAATGAAGAGCAGGAATCTAACACCTGCTAACCATCCACCCATTGTCCTTGTTCAGGTTAAGAGGCCTCTTTTCGATTTCCAAGGCTTCTCGCAACCTGTGGTGGTGGAAGTGGTCGATCTTTGCAATCACCTTAGCATCTTCAATGCAAACGTGATGATTAGTGATGAAGGTGAAAAGGCTCATCTCCTTAAAGTTTTTAATAAAAATGGTTATAGTATAAGTCACTGCCTTAAAGCTTTTCAAAAAGCGGAAAGGGGTCCTAGAGTTAAGAAAGATCATTGCGAACGATTATCTGGAGTTCACCTTCCGTTTATCCAAGGTACTACGGATAAAATCGCTAGGATCCTAAAGAAGTTTAATGTTTCCTCAACGTTTAAACCCTACCGCACCATTCGAAGTTCCCTTAGATCTGTTAAAGACCTGATTTGCCCTAAGGATGGTAAGGGTGTGTACTTGATTCCATGCTCTTGTGGGACACCTTACATTGGTGAAATGGGTCGGTCTATTAATCAAAGAATTCATGAGCATGTCGTTGACCTTAAGCATAATAGATCGTGCTCCTCGGCCCTAGCAGAGCATGTTGAGAAGACTAATCATCACATTTGCATTGAAGATGCTAAGGTGATTGCGAAGATCGACCACTTCCACCACCGCAAGTTGCGAGAAGCCTTGGAAATCGAAAAGAGGCCTCTTAACCTGAACAGGGACGATGGGTGGATGGTTAGTAGGTGTTGGATTCCTACTCTTCATTCCTAAAAAATAAAAATAAAAAATAAAATAAAATATTTATTTATTTATTTATTTATTTTTTATATAATTATTATTATTATTTATTTTTTATTTTTTTATAATTTTTATTTATTTATTATTATTATTTTTTTAACTTAATAAATCTATCAAATAAAATTAAAAATAAATAAATAAATAAATAAATAATTAAATAAAATAAATATATAAATAAGTAAATTACTTAATAAATATTAATAAAATAAATTAAAATAAAAATTATTAAAAATTAAATTATTTATTTATTTTATTTTTATTTTATTTTATTAGAGTAGCATTTAATCCTTTATGTTTTTAAATAATATTAAACAAAATAAATATTTTAACTATGTTTTATTAATATAAATAATCCTATATTTATTTAATTTTCTAGAATATTCTGAATAATTCCTATTGTATATTAAATAAAAATAAAAATTAATTAAAATTAAAAATAATATTAAATAATATTCATATTATAAACTTTAATATATATATATATATATATATATATATATATATATATATATATATATATATATATTTTGACTTTTTATTTCTATGACTTTGATTTAGTCTAACTAGTCGTTATTTTTCAACGGCTAGTTGGAGCTTCTTATATCTCTTTAATTGGGTCTCCTAATCAGTTTTTCATCAAATCTTGATGATGAACCACACTAGCTGGTTCGAAACGCGTCGACCAAATTTATTTGGATGTGATTTTTACCGAAAGATTTTTTCACAATTTTTATTTTGTTTTTATTTTTATTTTTTTATTTCTATATATTTTGAAATTTTAATCTTTAATTTTATTTTTTGTTTTTATTTTTATTTTTTTCTTAAATTTTAGGTTATTTTAAATGTTTGAATTAAAAATTTTATGTTGCTTTTATTTTTATTTTTTTATTCCTATATATTTTTAAATTTTAAGCTTTAAAATGTTTTTATTTTTTAAAATTATTTTTTTCTTAAATTTTAGTTTTTTTTTAATGTTTGAATTTTAAAAATTAAGAAATGTTATTTCTATTTTTAAAAATGTCAAAAATATGACAATTTTTTTTTTTTGTTATTCCAGCATCAACTCGTTTTGTTTTGAGGGTGTTTTTTCAATCCTTTTTCAAGAAACAATTTTTTTTTTAGCATAATTTTATAAAATGTTGAAATTTGACCTTAAAAAAAAACCAAGTGCATTCTGGAATACACTTTTTTTGTTTTTGGGGTGTTTTTTCATGTTTTTTGAGTCTTTTTGGGCTAGAGTTCCCGTTTTGAGGTCAATTTACCTATTTCATCGGTAACATTGTTAGAATACTGACATTTCAGGACAAACCGTCGAAATACCGAATTTTAGGAGACATGCATCGGTCTTGCGACGTTTAAGAGACATATGTCGGTCTTGCGATGTTTAGGGATACCATCGATCTTGCGATGTTAAGGGTGAAACTGTCGAAATACTGACGTTTAGGAGACATACGTCAGTCTTGCGACATTTAGGGATACCGTCAGTCTTGCATCATTTAGGGCCAAGTGTCAGTCTTGCGACTTTTAGGAGCCAAAACGTTGGTCTTACGATGTTAAGGGAAAACACATGGAAATTTAATTTGGTGGCTACTCTAAAATCTTAATCGACCTATTCAAATTTATTTTTCCGCTCCACATGTTCTGTGCTAATTCCGCTTGTTCGTTTTCTTAATAGAGAATATTCTCAGATCTAGGGATGAATTTTTTGCGCGCTTGTGCTATTTTGATGTAGATGTTTATTCGTACAGTCTTCATCAGCTAGAAGTTGCAAAGAAGTTGATGAAAAACATTCTACCATGTTTCTTGTATAAGTATAAAAATTTATCATCGATCAATGCACTACCATACCTACTTTTCCCAATCATGGGTCGCATGGATGCATGTCTAAAGCAGGTTGGAAATAACAAGATTGCTTCTCTTATTATAGCTGCAAGTGCAGTCTCATTTGTTATTTACTTCTCCTCTGAACTGTCAAAAGGTGAGGAAACAGTGGAGAATCATAGGTTTAGGATAACTTTCATCTTTCATCCAAACTCCCAAGCTATTGGCAGTTTGGCTCCGTTTACTTCTCCTTTGCAACATACTTCTGAAATAGTAAATCATGGAGGCAAAATTAGTACTTCAGAAGTCTGGCATGGAAATAATCTTAGTGTAGATAGTAATGGCTGCAAAAATGGTAAAATTTTAAGCCAGAGTCATAGTGGTGAGAATTTGGTCTCTAGTAGTGGACAACTACAGAGATATCCAGAGCATCTTGGGGAAAAAATATTTCTACCACTACATCAATCTCAAAACATCTCGGAATTTGGCGAAGTAATCGACAGAAGTACTTATGGAAAAGTATATACAGTGACAAAGAATGAAAACCCACAAGTGTAGTGTGATATATATTCAGGGAAATGGGTAGGGATGCTTCGTATCTTCTTTACCCTACTGGAGAATGCCCTTATATGAGCAGCGTGTTTGACTGCAAAAGGAGAATATTCTCAGATATAGGGATGAAGTTGTCATGCGCTTGTGCTATTTTGATGCAGATGTTTATTTTTACAGTCTTCATTAGCTAGAAGTTGCAAAGAAGTTGAAGAAAAACATTTTACCATGTTTCTTGTATAAGTATAAAGTTTCCCCTATAAGCGGGCATTCCACGGAGTTTTTTGTATGGTAGTCTTTAGGTAGTCATTCTTTCTAATCCCCACAAGGTTGCAGATATATTTTCTCTTAAGGAGTTTCTACGCTACCTGACATACAATTTTTCATTGATTGGAATAGAGATATGCTTTATTTATTTTTTCTACTGGCTAGGTTTAACTTATAGTTAATTTATTTATGTACTGTAGGTATAAACCATAGCTCCACACACCCCACACTCTGATATATTTTCTACCGCGTTGGCTCCGTAAGTAAAGGGTTATGGCTCCTCTTGTTTCAGGGGTGACTATGCATTCAACGACCTATTTTACGCATAAAATGTTATGGCCTTCGTAGGATGTGCTGTGTTGTAGTCCTAGGGTTTATTTTTCCTTTTGTTAGTAAATTATAAAGCTTCTTGACACTGAAAATGTTGAATATTCCATTCCAAGGATCAAATGTCCTCCTCCACCTAGGCTTGGAATGCCCCCTTCTCCACCCAACGGTGGTGCCCCTCCTATGTATGGTGATCCTCCTCATATGCAACTGAGACTTGACATCTTGCCTCTGTTACCTAGTCAGCAGCAGTAGCAAAAAAAACCACCTCCTAGACATCAGTAGTAGTAGCTATCAATTAAATCAGGTATTTTGTTAATTTCCCTGCATATTTTTGGTATATGATAACGTATTTTTATGCTTTCCAGCAGGATTGAAAAACTAATTTCACCATTTCAATTCATGATTATTTGAATATTTTTCATTGTAATGATAAAATGAGTTAACATCTCTAGCTGGGGAAAGCCCAAAT
The DNA here is from genome assembly GCA_034641835.2 of Pinus albicaulis. Lineage (NCBI taxonomy): Eukaryota > Viridiplantae > Streptophyta > Pinopsida > Pinales > Pinaceae > Pinus > Pinus albicaulis. The sequence continues at coordinate 1,216,023,771 of CM076580.1, read as the reverse complement.
CATCGCAAACATTAAAATTGATAATCCTCCTCCAACTTATATTAAGTTAAGATAATTTCATGGTGGAAATTAATAGCCAGAGATTTTGTAGAATTTGTAGTTAGTTGAGCTACTACACTTTGCCTTTACTTTGATTAAGCCGATAGCACTGATCATTTCTTTTTAAATCAGGGACCTTTTGCAAGAGTCATCTTTATTTTTATAGAGCATTCACAAAATCATCTTATTCTAGCCTTACAGACCTTATTGTATCTTCTATTAGGTGTATTCCTTATTAATCACCATAATCCATGCTGAAATGATAAAAACTGATGCCTTGATTGAATATTTGTCCATATACATTTTCTTCTGTTTAGGAAATAATAGTTTTTAAAACCATTTCACTGTGTGGTTACCATATTACATACATTTTTGGGCATCAAATGTTTTCTTTAATTATTAATCTAGTTAAGTAATTTACAAACAAGGCATTGTTTTACAAAAGTAGGGTGTTTTGTGGCGCTCACCACAAGCTTAGGTATACCATGTGAAATATTCCTTAATAACTTCCATAACTACCGCCACCTGGGCATATCTAATAACACTAACATTCCAAAATGTCTAGCTGGTGTTTAACCATTAAAGCTGATAAAGTATTGCCTTATGGTATGAAAATAAAAGAACACTTTTTTCAAATTCTGAAGGATCTGTTGCTCGGTTGAGACCTGCATCAGGAGATTTTTTGTTGTCCTTAGGAGTGGGCCTCCAACCATTATTGGTTGATTCAACATTAGTTATAGCAGGCCACTGCCCATCATTTTTGACTTCTCTGTTTCTACAACACCACCAATCACCCACTGGGACATATTACTATATTTGTAATCTAGCCTTTGAAAATTTACCTTGATTCTACTCTATTTTACACGTTCAATGCAAAATATTATGCAATGCATTCAGTTCTTAACCTTTGCATCATAGATAATTCATAAACATGTAATCTACAAAAATAATAATATAACATAACATTTATCTTTGATAAATGACACCAATTGGCTTCAGATCTAGATGTTACGCTCAAAAATATACTATGCTACTCAGATCTCTTAGTAGTGGATCATCCGCATGTTGTGGTCAAGACTCTATCAGGGTAAAAGGCTACCTAAGCCAACTATGGTCCATAGTTGTACCAATATGGTAGCAGACCAAGGTACTTGATTCCAACATCTTCCAACCGAATTTCTCCCATCCCCAGTTTTCCTTCACAACCCACGATAGTGCACCCCTTCGTCTACACTCGTAGTCCATTAGGTTGTGGCACTACAATCAAAGGTTTCCAACTCAGAGTGTCTAGGGATGTTCCAAAGGCCCATGGCTTCTGGGAGTTCCAAATCCACCACACCCAAATCCACATAGGATTGATAGGGTATGAAATTCACACCGTCATACAACATTGGTTGGAGTCGCAGAGAAACCTCAAGGTGGAGACAAAACTTTGGATCCCCTCAGACAAGTAAGGGTGGGGATGTATATCTCTAGTTGGGAGGAAAATTGTGAAACATATCCCTATGCCCATCCTGAGGTGTATCAATAACTATGATACCCATGACTTATCCAGTACAACACTCTCCAAAATAGGGTTACAAAATGGAAATCATTGCCTAAAATTTAGGACATATTGAAGCCATAGGAAAGCATGGATTATGTTGTATATTTCACCATTGTGGCAGAAATTCTAGTCACAACAATGTTGTACATTTAGGTATGGGTTTGTGATCTTCAGCGTTGTTGTACATCTAGATCCCATATATATATATATATATATATATATATATATATATATATATATATATATATATATATATATATATATATATATATTAAAGGTGCCTCCATAGGTTGAATGACCTACACAGAAGACATCAGAATTGAAGTAAGGCATTAGTTCCCCTTAAGACTAGGTCACCATACTTGAAATAGTGGTGCCTGACACTTGAAGGAATTCATGATATCAGAATAATATACGATGTCACAGATGCAGTTTAATTTAGTTCTAGCCTTGGACATGATCCAATCTATAGGCATATAATTTGACAATGACTTATAATAACCCTGTCCCTAACATCTACATGGATAGGCTCAGATATCGTTTATAGAGTTTAGTCCCTACAATACCCAACTCAAGTCCAGATCTCATGCCCTCATAAAGAGTTGATTAATTCATGGATGCCTTTAATATGGAGCTGAAGAAGAGACTGTCAGGCTTGCCTTGTGTCCCTGAATCTGGAAATAAAACATAAGGTATTACTCGTAGTGCCAGTTTTACCGCCTGCTAGGTTGAGGATTTGGCATATAGCCAAGTATATGCATAACTCCCTTCATCGGCAAGCCATCTATCTCGTTACCTTGTGGATATATGAGTTTTATTACAATGGTTTATGTTCACTACATTTGTTCTCATAGAGAGTGCTTTTATATGCGAAAATAGCAACTATAGACTGTCAATTCATTTGCGTTGTTTTATTAGTGAAATTATTTTCTCAAGCTACAATGATCTTAGTTTAAGCACAAGACCCAAGATACAATTTAAAATCTCAAGAGAGTTGAGATAATATTCCACCCAGAGGATGATAACCTATGGTTGTTCTTCGCAGGTGTAAAGTTGAGCTCAAACATCTCTTTTGATGCTCGTCCTAGTTCCTAAAATCTGACAAGATTCGCAACAATATTAACATTGTCTTGGATGTGGGCCAAATCTTGGGTATCTGTCCATAATCTCTGAGCCAATTGAAACTTCCTCTACTTTGTGTCCAGGACAACACCCCATTTCTCAAATAAGGTCTCTTTCTCTCAATAGTCGTTAATTTCCTTTGCATCTGCCTAGCAAGTATTTCTCTTTCACGCCTCAAAGCTCGAATACTGCAAAATCCACAACTTATTGTTCATAGGATTGGTGCAAACACTTGGCAGGATTATTATAATATCTTGCATATTGCATTATCAATATATACAATACAATAAAATGTGTGTCAGAGGCTATTATAATCAAATATACAGCTGCTGAAAAAAGGGAAGGGATTTACCTAGAAGCCAGAGAAGTGGTCTGATCGTTATCGTGAGCAGGGATATTACCAGTCCCGTGAGAGAAATGCTTATCAAGGAATGATGGCCTCTTTAATTCTACGTCCATGTATATTGAATCTGAAGGATCACCTTTGAATAGTAGGAAAAAATGAGTTCTATGAACTAAGGAGACATAGTAGGTGTCCCAGAGTTCAAATATTTGCATTCTTTGTTTCTCAAATTTCAAAGACCAGGAGGAAGGTGATTGTACAAGTTTGGATGATCGATCGAGAGTTACATCATCAAAATTTCCGTCATCATGAACATTTCCATTTGTCTCTAGTTCCATCACCTGCATAAAATATACATTATGTTGCCATGGCCCCTCCTTTCAAACAAATTAAAAAGGACTCTAGAACAAATGAAAAAATCAAGAACAAACTTATGTAATATTTGAACTCCATTTCTTGGAAAGAAACAAACCAAACCTAGAACATTTATGTTAAGTAAATTAGATATATGTGACAGCTCTTCCAGAGTTGTCTCACAACACCATAAATGAAACACAATACTCTAGAAAAGGATGGTTGTGATGAATTTCACGTGAGCATTCAATGTGAAAACATCCTAAAATCTTTCAGAGAGACTGAGAGAATATGAAAAAACTTATGAAATCCCCCAGCTAGCACAATGTAAATCAAGCAAGATGCGGAAAGACCTAAGACCTGAAACTATACATAATAGGATTGTATTTCAAAAGAATCTTGTGCTGAAATTAAGGATAGAAAAATATATAAATAAACCTTTTAAGTTTTAACCAATCAAACATATATTTTTTTTTCGAAAGTAATAAAGAGAAAATGGTTTGGAGTCTTACCTGGCGAGCAAGAAGCTCCTTCTGGTATTGAAGCTTGGCCAATTTTTTTATATGCCATTGGACATTTCTCTTCCCTTGTTGGTCATACATCTCATGAGAAGGATTCCATGGAATATCAGGGATGAAAGCTTTATTGGAATTTGTTACATTAATGCCTTCTCCACATGCCCTAATTGAAGCAAACAAAACCCTTTCATCATTAGAATTGTTGAATAATTATTTCCTTATCTTCTATAGAAGTGTTACCATCAAGCCTTAGTACTTCAAAAAATTTAATCGAGTTCCGATTGTTAATAATCATAATTTAAAATAAGTCCAAAGGAGATAGGATCTAACTAAGAACAAGCAACTTCTCCTTATTCAACACAAAAAGGGACAACATGTCAAGGATTCTTCAATCCACCATTGCAGTTCTATCACTAGCGATGCTACTATCAAAATCTAACTAGCCTGAAGAATTACCCCATTTTTCAATACTTATTTTTTGTAATGAAGGATGCATGCACATTTAAAAATACTTAGTGTCTCTACCAAATATAGACTCTGAGGAGAATTTTATAATCTCAAACACTTCCTTTTGAGACTCATTGAGCCTTAAGATGACCGCAAACTCTGTAAGGTTGGGCATTTTTTCATGAATAACTCCCTTGTAGTAGTGGAAAAACAATAAAAAACTTTTTGAAGATCACTTGCAATAGGGGTTTTCATTCCTTTACTGCCATTTTGCTAGAATTTCTCCAGTTTACTACAGAATATCTTGTCATTTGGGCTTATGTGATTTCTCTTATAAGTTGTTTTAAATATTTTTCACTTAATATGATGCCTTTGAAGATGACTTTGACATATTTCTCATCTAGAATACTTGGTATTATCAGCTTGAAAAGGTTGAATATCTTTGTAATATTATTTTGGAAATGTACCTGAGAATAGAATCACATGTTTGGTATGTACTTGTGGGAGAGAATCGAGTATATTTGTGTGATTGTTTCAGGGAGAAGCTCCACACAGTTCTGAGGAGTGTAACTTATTCAAAACTTATTCGCATGACAGAGAATTCTTCCTTGATAAAGAGCTAGATTGGGCAATAAGCTGTAGACCTTTGCTTGGTTTAAGTTGAATCAGAAATAAAATATACTTCTGTTAGGAATCGAGCCCTGAATTTGAAGCCCTACCAAAAATCCTTGCTTGAAACAAACAAATCCTTGAGCCAAATGCAAGAAAGATTATCGAGCCAAAACAGATGTAAATAATTCCAAAATATCTCTCATTTGATTTAATATTCCACCACAAGGCCAAGAGTAGTAATTTCATAGAATCAAGAGTATTCGTTCAAGTGGTTGTCTTAGGAAGTGGGTGATTGCCACTTTATAGTCTTTCTCTTGGATAGAAGGGGCTCCAAGGAGACATTAGTTGTTAAAAGGAAACAATTGTAGTTGGTTGCTATGGGGTTGATTTTAGCTCCTTAGTCTTAATTGCATGCTTGTCTTGCTCAAATGCAAACCCTCTATATTCTTGTGTACATTGTTGTAGGGTAATGCAATAGCTAGTTAAAGATAGATTAGATATTTAATTTTAGTTAATAGTAGAGGAAGCCATGTAGTGTACTGCAATCAGCTCTTCTAGTGCATACCTTGTTTCAATGTTGATGTTATATTTAGGATATATCATTATATAACGCTTTTATCCTGTGGAGTCATACATCTGCTTAATGTTGGATTTTCCATATGACCTTGAATATCATAGTTTTGCTATCCTATAGGATTTTGTGGGATATATATCTTAGATTGAGTCCTCCCAGTTGTATTAACTTATGCCTTGAAATCCTAAAGATGATCAATTTTGACACTTAAACCCATTTCTTAGATTTTTCACGTTGTTTGATTTTGAGTAGTCCTGCTCCTTCCTAGGTCTTAAAATCCATGTGGATAGCGCTTGAAGATCAAACCAGTGTAAATACTCAGCTTAGTGAAATATTTGATGAGGCCAGAGGTTAAGAGTTTGACTTAGACTCTACAAAAACTTGAAATTTGGCTAATACAAGTATGGAACAGTGAGTTTATTTTTACTACTTAGGTTAATATAAATAGGGCACACTAATTTTTTTGATGGGATTGCAAGTCAGATTCATTAACCTCTCAAAAACTCAGCAAGTGCATGTGGTCCAGAGTTTGACCTCTGATTCCTCCCAAGTCACACTCATAGCTTCTGAGTCACACTTGTGGGCAGTGAGTTTGACTTCTTGCCAGATTAACTTGCCTCCTTTTTACAGGCCAAGTTAGGTTTAACTTGCAAGTCTGGGTCTAACTCATTGATTTTTGTAATATTGGGGTAGACCCACATATACCTAATAACTCCTAGTTTTTTCCATGTCATTTCATCAAACTAAGCCCTCTTTGTGCTTCCATTTTAGAAATCTAGCCATCTCAAAATTTCCATCCAAAACTTGAAACACGTCGTAATTCTTTCAAATCCAACTTTTGGAAAAGAAAATAGAAAAAATAGTCTTTCTTGGCACTCAAGCAACCAAAGGCATACATGTTCAGTTCAGATTGTTTGAATGCACCATTGTTCTGCAGTTTGCACAAATGTCCCAAGCTCTAAAAATCCATTTCTGATGCTATATTGCAGTCGCTTGAGAAGACTCACCTTTCCCCTTCTTGAATCTCAATAAATTGTTTATAATAGAAGCATTAAAATTGATTTTTGAAGTCTTTCTGGTCTGATTTATTAAAAGAATCACAGGTTCAGATTTTTTTGTTTTAGCTATTAGTCTGCAAAGGAATTGAGAGAGAATATTTGTTATGTGTATGCATGACTAAGAGAAGTCCCTTATCAGAAGCTAATATTTTTGTTTTAGGCAGTTGCTGGTACAATCTTAGATGCATTTTCTCATTCTCTTGATTGTGATAGAAAATATCGAAGAACTAGAATTTCAGTATAAAGGTTTATGCCTCTAACTTCTTATTGTGATTAATTACATCTCAGATTATCTAAAGGATTAGACTTGATAAATGTCAAGTATTCATGAATCATTTCCACATCAAACATTTTGAAGGTCTTGGTTCTTTTGTTATAGAACCTAATCAATTCACCCAAGGAATATCTACAAGCATAGTGGGACTAGAGTTTTTCTTTTTGTTTTTGAACTAAAAAAAGGAAAATCATTGTTGAATACCAATTATATCTAGAGGTTTCAAAAAATTGTCAAGAAATGGTGTCACCTATTCTGGAAAATGGTGGAAAACCACTGTTGCTATTTTGGGCAAACACAAAATGCCCAGATGTATTTTTGATGTCCGAAGGTATTTTATAAATTGAAAATGAATTCTAGACATATAGGATAATGTTTCCAGAATTCTTAGAGAGAGTTTTGGGATTAACTTATATTAAATGTTGTGAATGCAGTTTTAAGGTTGTTTGGGCAACAATTTCTATTTCAAGATCAAATATTCCACCACACGGTCGAGAGTAGTAATTTCAGAGAATCAAGAGTATTCGTTCAAGTGCTTTTCTTAGGAAGTGGGTCATTGCCACTTTATAGTCTTTCTCTTGGATAGAAGGGGCTCCAAGGAAACTTTAGTTGTCAAAAGGAAACAATTGTAGTTGGTTTCTATGGGGTTGTTTTTGGCTCCTTAGTCCTAATTGCATGCTTCTCTTACTCAAATGAAAACCCTCTATATTCTGGTGTACATTGTTGTAGGGTAGTGAAATAGGTTTTTTTCTAAGTTAAGTTAATATATTAACAGAGGAAATAATTTACATCATGGCCGGAGCCAAATCTTTGCCCACACCTGCGGAAATCTTGACAAAAAAGTCAGAAAAAAATACTGCCCTCATAAGGGGAAACCAACCTTGAACACTTTTCAAAATGTCGCACTGCCCTCGCAGGGGTACCATCGGTTGATGCCACTGAAGGTTACATCAATTACAGCATTCAAAAACAAAACTATAATCCGACACATCAAGATAAGAAAAAACAAGCCCAATAGAAAGGGCCTCTAGGCACGAAAACTAGACAAGAAAATAGTAGTTACTCATCAGGTGGTTCTTTCACAATTCGGCACCAGAATGCTGACATATTTCCATCCTTCTTTAACAGGTACGTGATGGGAGCAGCTTTAGGTAAGGAAGGTCCTAGATCTCCTTGCACCATCTCCATGTCACGAACCCCGCTCGCTTGTGCCTCCTTGCCCTGCGTGTTCAATGACCCCACCTGATGGTCTGAAATCTGGGCTTTTTCTTTACTCAGACCCGCCAGACCACTGCTCTGTTCTTCCGCCTGGGGCTCTTCATGGAAAACAACATTAATTGAGGCAGTGACGTGAGGGTGGTTCAGAGAACAATTGAATGAGAAGTGTGCCGTATGAAGCGTGGGAGAAGGCAGATCGGTGGGGATTAGAGGAGCCGAGGAGCCCAAATGGTGGCCAATTCCATGAACACAACCCCTCCCACTTCTGGTGTTAGGATAGCAGCCCGAAAAATAGTCACTGGAATGAGAAGACGACTCAGAGGTGGAGCTAGAAGGAGTGCGCAGGTGTTGGCTTCTGGTGCTACCCCTGCAGCAACGCATACATTGACGTAAGCGAGGCATTGGCCTAGTCTCTCCGGAGGGCATGAGAAGAGGCAGAGGAACAGGAGTGACAGAGGCTTGAGGAAAGAAAAAATTCAAAGAAACCAAGGCAGATAGACAAAGTCTAGAATGAGAGAAGTGCAGATGTTCACCAAGGTCTAAGCAGCAGTTTAACAGGCTTCTTCTACATGTCACAATGCGTAAATTGGGTAACCCAGCAGTCGGAGAGCACCTGAAGTTCATCGGTTGAGGAGCGTCTAAGAAACTAGAGCCATTCTCCATGTTGTTAACCCGAGTGGAATTGCATCGAAGAACACCCAGCATTAATCTCTCATTGATGAGAGTCGAAGGCCATAGCATAAATGCGCATGCAGAGTCGCTTAAGGGAGTGGAGGTTGGATCTTGAACAACACTAGAAGTTAATGCATTGGATACGTTGACAGCGTATCTTAAATGCCTACCTCCAGTCGTGACTTGGGTGGGTAGGTGTCTCCACACTGTTCCACACCCAGGTCCCATCACATTAAAATCTTTCCATTTCACCCACATCCGGGAAGGGTAGTGCAATAGTTGGTTAAAGATAGATTAGATGTTTAATTTTAGTTAATAGTAGAGGAATCCATGTAGTGTACTGCAATTATCTCTACTAGTGAATACCTCGTTTCCTATCATTTCCCATTTCTTGATTCTGATACTTAGGGAACATAACACTTAATCTTAATGTTGGCTATTTATCTTGTGCCAGTGTGGTGAAATTTTTTTCTACTATTGCCTAAATTGGTTATTTGATTTATAGGTCACCTATAAATTGTGTTCTTTAATCTTGGGATAGAGTCATTCTACTAACTATCATAATCACAATGGGGTAATTTCATCACTGCTTGAAGAAGAATTCCAAGTAAATAAACAATAAAAAAAACGCAACAGATAGTGCAAGCAACACTAATTTATTCGAGACACATTCATATGACATTCATTACGATTGATATCCAAGATTAATACTTATCTTATAAGTTCAATAACAAGCTACAAAACACAATAATTCTTCCTTTCTCTTGGATCACACTTGACTAATGAGGGCATAACTGACTGATATGTATGCACACTACAATTACAGTAAGCATAAATGAGGAATTTTAAAAAAATAGTACATTACCCAAAACTTTATCATGCAACACAATATTCATATAGTTTTGGTTTGGCGTAGTTTGTAATATGTATCCAAAAAAATCAAGAATTCGATCTTATGCTTATGTCATTGGATTTGTAAAAACATGGAAGTGAAAACATTTTTCAATGCCCTCAACATTGGATGTGAAGGATTTAACTTGGAAAAGGAATTTGCACTAAAATAAGCCCCTTCTATTGATGCAAAAAATCCAGTAGAGAATTTCTTATCACTTGCCAACTCTATGTCATTCGGTCTAATAAGATAGATATTGATGTCAAGTTTTCATTTTCAGGTGACACTATTTCTTGCTGAAGATGCCAAATTGTTGCCTGGCCTGGCTGACCAAGACCATCTACACACAAAGAAATCTAGGTTGTGGCATGCATATGGCTCTCAATTTGAAGGTAATCAGTTGTTCGGCGTTGGAAAAAATTATACAAAGAATAATATACAAGAGGATTCCATTGTAGCTGTGACCACCTGGTCTGGCCCCCCAGGGTATGAAAACATAATTTCTTGCTATTATATGCGATCTGGAACTATCACTCATGTTCTATTATGCAACAATAAATGGTTAATCATATGTGTAGTATAAAACATCAAAAAATTCATAAAGCATATTAAAAAAAAGTCAATTATGAATATATCTATATGTATATCAAGTACATTTTGTGAAATCATGTCAATGTTTGTCTTAATAAGGTCATTCGATTAGGACTGGTCTTCTCAAATATTTTCTTTCGATTAGAGATCTTGTCACTAGCTTTTTTATAAATTTTTGTGTAGTTTTACCTTAGTCCATCACGGTGAGTAGTTGCTAGGGATGAAAGTTTAGAAGTTAAAGTACATCGTGAACAAGAAGTCAGGAATTTGGAGTCCATATACCCATGCCCATCTTCTATTCCACCAAGGTAGCTGCATTTTTTATGTTTTTAGGTCTTTTGTGTTTTTAGGTTGGATAACTATGAATGAAATGTTCAATGAGACTTGTAATGAATTACTTGCAGACCCATAGAGCCATTGGAGCCACAGGAGGACTGGTGTGATTATGATACACCTATGAATTCCATTGAATCTCATAGAAGAAGATGAAATGGAGAGTTTAATGAAATGCCTCCTTTGCAATATTTTCAAGAGATGGGTAGGTGATGCTAGTCATCTCAGTGCTATTTGTTTATTGCTCTAGGGATGAACTTCGTAATTTTTTAATACAATCCTCTTGAGGACACACTAGAAAAAGCTAATAACAGTTAGAATGCATGCATTTAGAATATGTTCACATTTTAAACTACCTATAGATATAATTTAATTGGTCAATGACTTATAAATGCTAATTATAGGTCCAGTATGTAATTATAAGTACCTTTTAGCATATTAAGTGTGAATTTATGTTAATTCATTTACAGATTTCATGAGACAGACCTTCGTAATTGTGAGCTTTTGTCACTAATTTCATGACACTTTCATAGTTGATTTTTTTCAAAAGGAACCCTCCCGAGACCTTTCCTACTGTAATTTTGAGTGCCTTTTAACATGCTAAGCGTGAAAATATGTGAATTAATTTATAGAGTTCATGACACAGACCTCCTGTGTGAGTTTGTATCACTGATTTCATGACCATTTCGCAGTTGATTTTTTCTCAAAAGTAACTCTTATGAGACTTTTCATACTGTATATCGATTTCTACCTATTCAACCTTACCTCACTTGCATGCCTCTTGTTTACTGTCAGTGCAATACCATGCAGGTATGTCACATGATCTTGCATGCATAACTCTAATTCGTATTTTTTAATGGGTCTTTGATTGCTAATACATTATTATAACTTTTTTTATGTCGTGCAACCTTGTCTTGGTCGTTAGAGTTAAATATTAGAAAGAAAAAGTGAAATGGGACGATGATGATAAATGGTTGTAGAACATTAATTCGATTTCTTCCACTAGTATTTGAGTGCTGGTACACTTTTTGTTGGTACACTATTAAGCTGTGCAATTATTTCTTGGCATTAAACTCTTAGTATTTTTCTCCAACTTTTTTTTTTTCCAAAATCATTCAGAATCTAAGAAGGATTTTTTGGAATCATAAGGTTTGGAATTATGAACTTTCCACAATTCAAATATCCTAAAAGTTTTTAAAGGTGCTAAACTCCACATTATCATTGCTTAACTCCTAAAAGTCCCCTTCCATTGGAATTTTAATATGCAGTGGGTATGTGGTACCAAAATATGTTATGGAGGGGAAATTATCTGTAAATACGGATTTCTATAGCTTTGGCATCGTTCTCCTCGAAATTCTCACTGGAAAATAGATATCATCTGAACCGATGGAGCTTTTGGGATGGGTGAGATGCTCTGATATTGTTGTATTTTCCTCAAGGGATATCTTTAGCCTAAGCATGACATAACGGGTTTCACTAATCCATTTTGATACAAATTCCTTGTCTCTTGACCTGCATAGTAGTTTTATCGAGAAACTAAATTAACAACCTTGCCAGAATTCTAGAGGTCGCAAGCCTAGATTGCTAATATTTTCTCATAAAGAAATTTTTTGGGAAGAATCTAGATCATAAAATCTTCGCACAATTTTTAAAATGTTTCTTTTATGATCCACTTGTTTGCAAGCCTTGCAAGTCATCCAAACCCTCGCTATATATATATATATATATATATATATATATATATATATATAAAATCCAATTCAGGGTTTTAATTTTTATTTTACTTAAGGTATTGATGGGAGGTGCAAGCATTTTTTTTTAAAGTAGTTTTTTCTTGATTTATTATCATTCCCTTAACCTTAAATTGTAGAAGAATCAGAAAAAATTTTGGAGGGTTTTTAGCTTCATGTCTTTGTGGAAAATTTCCTTAGCCACAAGGAGATTTAGACTTGGAAATTTTAAATTTTTCTAACCCTTTCTCATCTTGTGTCCAAAATGATTATTTGGAGGTAATTTTTTGTAACAATTTGTGGAGATAAAATTTGTTGAAGAACCTTGAATTCACTTGCAAAATTTTAGAGCTTGGTCGCTTGGGCTTTTTGAGGCTATTTTTGTCTAGACTGCAAAATTTTATCTAATTCTTATTTTTTTACAGAGGTGCATCATCATTTTCAAGAATATTTTTCCATTCAATCTGGCATAAAAATTTCAAATATAACATTGTTGTCTTGACAAATCCAAAAAAGCCTTGTCTCGAGGCCTATTTCTGTCTAACCATGAGCATAAATATTTCTAGTCACTTGGTTTGAAAGGGTTTCGTTGGAAGGCCTAATCCGCTCTTGCATTGAACATACAGCTTACCTTTCTCAGCTCATGAGAAAGGGCCTGAAGAATTCGATCAAACACATAATTTGCTAAGGCTTCAAGCCTTTGAAAATTAATAAAAGTTCCCTTAAAAATTTAAATAAAATTTAATTATAATTTTGATCGATTTTGGCAGTTGGTCGTAAAGGTTTTGACTTGATGCTCTCTTGGACATAAGCAGATTTTTGTCACTAATGAAAAAGTATTTTTTCAAGGTCTGATATTTTGTTTTGTAGAGGTAATCATCGTTGACGTATCAAGCATCTTATAAAAATTTATATTTATCATATTTGAGAGAATAAGTTGCATATCCATTCGTTAGAGGCCGAGATATTTCTCACTGTCATCAACTTGTTGGGAGATTGAAAGCATACTCAAGTGGAATACCAAGTGGAATTAATTTTATCACTCAAGTGGAATACCAAATTGGTATGCAACGTTTTTTTTTACATGTATGTACATTGTCGTCGGTATTTCGACGTTTCATTACCGTCGGTCTTTCAAAGTTTCATCATTGTCGGTCTTCCAACGTTTCACTATATTTCACCCCATCAGTATTCCGACATTCCACTACGCCTCACCACCATCGGTATTCTAACGTTTCACCACAGTCAATATTCTGACGTTTCACTATGTTTCACCACCATCGGTATTCCGACATTTAACTACGTTTCACCACCATTGGTATGTTGACATTTCATTACGTTTCACTACCTTCGGTATTCCGACGTTTTAGTACCATCGGTCTTGCGACAGATTTTTCCCATTTTATAATGTTGGGATGGGAGACGCTCTAGTTCGTCGGAAGAGTGACACACGCTTGCTAACGTCATAATGGCAATGTATAGTTGGTAACGTTGGAAGAGCAATGCCATTTGGAAATGTCAGAAAAAGTGTCACTTTCCGACAGTTAACTCAAGTGTCGGAATTGCGACGTTAAGAGAAACCATGTTTTTACCTTCCTAAAAGTGTCACTCTGGGGACACCTATGTGTCGCAAGAGCGACATTTTGGCTATCGAAAATTGGGCCAAATGTGCTAGTGTGATTTGGGAAGAAGAATATCCATTAGATTTCATAGTTGTGGTGAGATGGGATTTTTCTTTATGAAAGGATTGAGAGGAGGAGGTTCGAATGGCTCGGGAGACAAGGGTTTTGAGAACAACAAAATTTTGAGTTGGATGAGAATGGGAGCTTTCATAAAGTTATTTGTCTATATTGGTATTTTTTTGTATACCTGGTGGGTTAGGGATCCATCAGAGAGGCGGGAGACAAGGACGTCAAGAAAAGGAAGGGAATGGTTCTCTTCTAGTTTCATAGTGAACTGTATGTGGGGAGAGATGTTATTGAGATGCGAGAGGAACTGGAGGAGAGTAGGAATACCATGGGACAAGATGAAAAATGTTTCATTTACGAAACACTTCCAAAATTTTGGTTTGAGGTGGAAGGTTTCAAGGGCTTTGGTTTCGAAGTATTCCTATTTTATCCCTCTTCCCCACTATGCCTATCTGCCCCCCCCCCTCTTTTTTACTATTTTCCTTTCCCCTCCTCTCGTCAACTTTGATTAACCTCTCTCCCCTCATTGTTTTCATTATTTCTATTTTAATTCTGTTATTTGACAAAGAAAATTACCCTTATTCAATATCATTCTCTACCTTCAATCCCTCTCTTATATTTCTAATTTCATTTTATCAATCCTATTCTTCAATTATAAAATTTTTAACTTTAATTCAATATTTAATCCAAATTTGAATTTTTCTCTTTCTTTAATTTAATATAAATTTAAATTAATATTTAATTTAGAATAAATCAAATTCTAATTTAATATACAATTTTCCATTATTTCAAATATCTAATTTGACTTAATTTACCCAATTCAATTTAAAATTATAATTCTCTCTTCCCCTTCATTTATTTTTAATCTTATCAAATTAGTTTACATTAGTTTTATAATAATTAAATATATTTTAATATAATATTCCCATTTCTATAATGTCTAATTCAAATTTAATAAAAATTTAATCCATTGGATTAGTTTAATATCCATTCTTCAGTAATTTAATTTAATTAATTTAATCATTCTTAATTTCTCCCTAATGACTAATTTTGAGTTCCATCTACTTCGTTGAATTTTTAATGGCTATATTCTCTCTTATATATTCTTTCAGCGTGTGCACTCTTCCTGTCTTATGCTAAGCTTCTTCCTCCTGAAGATGGGTGAAGTTTTCACCTGAAACGTTAGATTCTTCTAACCTACATTATGTATGTGACTGTGGAAATGTTCATGCCTTAATGGTTTCTTATTTGTTAGAACATTCAAGTTATTAAGAGGTCTTCACTCATTATTCACACACTTAGTGAATATATTAGTTGGTACAATGGTTTTAGTTAACATTGAAATATTTCTTGAAGATAACATAATGACTCTTAGTCACTTGTTAGTTAGGTTATCGTGCGTCAACTTTATCTCTTAACATTGAAATATTCCTTGAAGTTAACATAATGACTCTTAGTGTATCTTAACATTGGAATATTCCTTGAAGTTAACATAATGAACCTTAGTCGCTTGTTACTTATGCTACCATTCATCAACTTTCTATTTTCAATTATTAGATGCCAATATTGGACATGGAGGTAGCATTATCAAGTTGACTCTATAGTTTGGACAATGATAACACATGAACCTTTTCTTTATAATTAGGTATTGTTGTCATGCATTTTAAACCACCTTTGGCTGGTGGTGGTTATTGAAACGATGTTAATGGGATATCCCTATAATGGGTAGGGTCCATCATCTTCTTCTTTATGATGAAAGTTTTAAGTTCATATGATAAACCACCTTTGTTTTGTGGTGGTTATTGGTATGATGTTAATGGTATATCCCTATAATAGATAGGGATTTATGGTTGATTACTTCTAGTGTCGTATTTCATTAATACCATCATATTCTTCTTTTATGATGAATATTTTAACTTCATAGAATAGAGAAAAATGTACTTAGTTTTAACTTGATAGGCACTAGGAGACTATATAGATGCATACATACATATATATAATTATTGTTTATAAGCTTAGGAAATAGATGCAAATAAGGACCACTGTAGTAATTGGGTTGGTCATAATTTAAACTTTTTATAATTCACTTCTTAAAGTTAAAGATCAACTACGCAACTAAAAGAACTTTTGACAATAAAAATAATAAAAATGATCATTTATAAAATACAAACAACTTAATAAATTTAATTAAAATTTTTAATTAAAAAATAATAACAGAAAATATTCTTTTGAATATACACAATATCTATAAAGATCAATATTTATTTATGATGTATCAAGCATCTTAAATCCTAATTTAACAAGCTTCAATAGGGATCAAAATTCTCAAAGGTCCAAACCTTACACTTAAAAACACAAATTTAATGTATCAAATATTATTTGCTAGGTTATGGAAATTAATTTACTATTTTTTCTATTTGAAAATATTATCGACCTCTATATGCAAAATGTATATTTTTTATTAAATGTTTAAAGAATTGAAAAAAAAAAATTAATATATTGATAATTTGAAAAAAATATTCCTTCCATTATTGCACATTTCATACATAATGAGATTTATAATTATAGATGTATTTTGATTCAAAAAAACTTACAAACTAATATCATATAAGTTTTATAATTATAAATGTATATTAATAAAAAATTTTAAAATTGATATCATATATATTTTGACAATTAAAAATTTTCATTCTACACTCACTATAGGCATGGATTCCTCTTTCTAGCAACTTAAGGGTAGCTTTCAAAGTTTCATGATTTTACTCAATTTACATATATTATTGTTAGTAAGATTATATTATGCCAATGTTATTCAGTATTTAATATAATTGCTACATTCAAAAGTTCATAATCCATATCATGTAATAAATTCAAGACTACCGTATTTAAAAGTTTACATCATTTATAATGTTTTAGGTAATTTTAAATTTGATATATATATACATATATATATACATATATATATATAATATTTAAATAATATAATTTCAAATATAATATTAATTTAAAAAAAATCTGATTTTGAATAGTCAATATCAATTTCAAAAAATTATTATAAAATAACATAAAATTTAATTTTTTAACATTTATTTATTTTCTGAATTAAACCAAGTTGTATTCATAATTATAATTAAAATAGTGTGAACTTGAATGCATCAAAATCAATCTCAAAAAATACCCAGAAGTACGAAGTAACTAAACTTCCTGAACACCAATGAGAGGATGACAAAATATCCTTGAATAATTCAAGGTGTTGCGTTGAAGAAAACGTAGACTCTAGAAACTACAAAGCGAGGCAGCAAAACAGCACCACGTCCATAACCTGGCTTTAGTCGTTGCCAAAAAGCAGTCAAACAACACCACACCAAATTTAGTCATTGCCAAAAGCTTTAACATCCCTGCAAAAATTAGACTGACTTATATTTCTTTCTCGAAACAATAACTGCTGCTACATTCAGCATGCTATAATATTGATAGCTATGATTGATAAAGAGACCCGGCTTTACAACAAACTGCACTCGGCAGAGGGCATATTACAAAGAAAAAAGTAAAACGTTAGCTGCTGCATTCACCATGCTAAATTGGTAATAAGTATATTTGACAAAGAGACACTATTACAAACTCCACGGGCAGGCACTACAGAGACATATGATTCATGAAAATTGGCTTCATACGGTACGTCAACTAAGAGTGTGAACGTAGATGCTGGAGTTGTGGGGTTGGGTTGGGTTGTCTCGCACATAACGTTATCCAACTCTCTAAAGTCCATGGAAACGCAATCACACAGCAATGACTTAGTGTCTCAGTGGTCAGCCTCTTTATCTCTTTGTACTTATAAATAAGGGTGTTTACAGGATTAATATAGATCTATTCTAGATGAATCTGACTTGATCTAAAACTAAAACTGTGTATAAAATGAATTCATACTTGGTCACTGAAAATTCAAGGCACATAGAAGTCATCTAAATATGGTCAATAATTTAATTATTGATAAAGGTTGTTGGAGTATAATTAATAATAATAAATTATTTTTAGGAGAAGAGTGCTCGGAAGAATTCTAATTGTTTAAGAAAAAACAACAAAAAATTTACAAGTGTATTAATGATGGTTTTTTCTTTGCTAGAATATTCAAGTTATTAAGAGGTCTTCACTCATTATTCACAAACTTAGTGAATATATTAGTTGGTACAAGGGTTTTAGTTAAACATTGAAAGTTTTCTTAAAAATAACATAATGATTCCTAGTCACCTGTTAGTTAGGCTACAGTGCATTGAATTTCTATCTCAAGTTTGAAATGTTCCTTGAAGTTAGCATAATGACTCTTAGTCAATTTTTAATTATGCTACCGTTCATTAACTTTCTATCTTCAATTATTAGATGTTAATGTTGGACATGGAGGTAGCACTAGCAAGTTAACTCTATACTTGTGACAGGAATAACACATGAACTTTTTTTATATAATTAGGTATTGTTCCCATGCTTTTTAAACCACCTTTAGCTTGTGGTGGTTATTGATATGATGTTAATGGGATACCCTTATAGTTGGTCGGGTCCATCATTTTCTTCTTTTATGATGAAAAATATTAACTTCATAGAATAGAGAAAAATATACTTAGTTTTAACTTTATAGGCACTAGGAGAATATATATAAGGACCACTCTAGTAAAGTTGAATATGAACTACCCAACTATAAAAAATTTCGACAATAAAAATAATAAAAATCATCATTTATAAAATACAAACAACTTAATGAATTTAATTACATTTTTTTATTAAAAAATAATAACAAAAAATATTCTTTTGAATATACACACAATTTTTAGTCTTGATGCATCAAGGATCTTAAAGGGAGTGAACAATCTTCAATAGGGATTGAATCTCTCTAGGTCCAAACCTTAAACCGCACACTTTAAAACACAAAAAACAAAAAAAATATATTGACAATTTAGAAAAATATTTTTCTATCATTACACATCATAAACAATAAGATTTATGAGATTTATATAATAGATGTATTTTGATAAAAAAATTAAAAACTAATATAATATAAGCTTTATAATTATAAATGTATTTTGAATTAAAATTTTAAAAATAGATGTGAGTTTTGAAAATTAAAAATTTTCATTTTACACAGACATGGATTCCTCTTTCTAGCAACTTAAAGAGTAGCTTTCAAAGTGTCATGATTTTGTTCAATATAAATATCATATTGGTGGTAAGATTAGATTATGCCAATGTTATGCAGCCGCTTAGAACAAATTCATAATTGCTGCATTCTAAAGTTCATAGTACATACCATGTAATAAATTCAAAACTACTGTATTTAGAAGTTCACATCATTTAAAATGTTTTGGGATAGTTTTAAATTTGATTTTTATATTTTTAAAATTATTAATAATATTATTATAATATATAAATAATATAATTTCAAATATAACATTAATTTCAAAAAATTATGATTCTGAAAAGTCAATATCAGTTTGAATTTTTTTTATACAATGACATAAAATTTAACTTTTTTAACATTGATTTATTTTGTGAATTAAAGCAAATATGTATTCATAACTATAATTAAAATAATGTGAAATTGAATGCATCAAAATCAATCTCAAAAAATACCCAGAAGTACTAAGTAACTAAACTCCCTGAACACCAATCAGAGGATGAAAAAATATCGTTGAATATTTGAAGGTGTTGCGTTGAAGAAAACGTAGAGTCTAGAAACTAGAGAGCGAGGCAGCAAAACAACACCACGTCCATAACCTGACTTTAGTCATTGCCAAAAAGCAGTCAAGCTAAATTTAGTCATTGCCAATTGCTTCATCATCCCTGCAAAAATTAGACTGACTTATACCTCTTTCACGAAACAATAACTGCTGCTACATTCAGCGTGTTATAATATTAATAGCTATGTTTGATAAAGAGACCGGGCCTTACAACAAACTGCACTGAGAAGAGGGCAGATTACAAAGAAAAAAGTAAAACTTCAGCTGCTGGATTCACCATGCTAAATTGGTAATAAATATATTTGAGTAAGAGACACTATTACAAACTCCACGGGCAGGTACTACAGAGACATATAATGTGAGGCCTTCAAAGATATCAGGGAAAATTATGCAGGTATTTTGGCAGCTAATTCTTGGGATAATTTATTCAGCGAAGAGTTGGTCGATAAGCTGAGAGTGGTCATTGTAAAACTTCACAGGAAAAGGGCCGAATACAAGAATCAGATAGAGAAGCAATCTGTCCCATAGGCTATTTTTAGCCTCGTGGACTTTAAAAATTCTTTCTTTCTTTCTAATTCGTGAAAATTGGCATTCAGAGGGTACGTCGACTGAGAGTGTGTTGTTGGGTTGTCTCCCACATAAAGTTATCCAACTTTCTAAAGTCCGTGGAAACGCAATCACACCCATGACTTAGTGTCTCAGTGGTCAGGCTTTGTTTGGGCGGCCAATAGTTTGAGTCAACGTAAATATCAAACATAGTTTTGGTTGAAATTACTCTCTACTGCGCGCCGCCCTTTAATTGCAGTGGCGTAGCAGTGGGGGTCTCCTGTCTCAAAATACGCGGGAATCCTACCTAAATTTCGCGTCAGTTTGGACTAAAGGCTCTCATTGTGCAGTATTCAGGTACTCGACCGCCGTACAAATATTAGAGAAAGTATTTGCCTTGGCCCCCATGCTTGAAATTCGAGTCCTCTTACGAAAATTGCGATTTTAAATGTAGGTCAGTACGAAAAATGGAAGTTTGGAAATCGAATTTTATCTATATATATTTTGTATATTTTGTCTAAGAGTGTAATAAGAGTGTAATTATTTGAGTTGTTTTTTATGTGATTTTTTAAAAAGTTTTTTGATTTATTTTTTTTATTTAATTTGTTTAAACTATTGTAGGAATTCATTCAAATCATAAATTTAATGGGTAAACTTTGTATAATAAAATACGGTGTTGAATTTATATATTTATTAAAAAACTAGTTTAAATAACACAAATCAAAATTTGACAATTCCCAGAACAAAAAAAAATCTATTAGAAATTCCTAAAAATCACATTAAACACAACTCCATAATTATTCACAAAGAAAATCCATTAGAAACCCCAAAAAATCACATTAAAGACAACTCCATAATTATTCACAAGTATTGAAATACCTCAATCATTCTGTTTTGGAATTTTCTTTAAAAAGACCCACACTTTTTTACTTACCTAAAATTTAATTTTTGATTTTTATATTTTTTTATTATATGATGATGGTTAACGTCCACTGAGACCAAACTTTGTATTATAAAATATGGTGTTGAATTTATATATTTATTAAAAAAACTAGTTTAAATAACACAAATCAAAATTTGACAATTCCCACAACAACAAAAAAATCTATTAGAAATTCCTAAAAATCACATTAAAGACAACTCCATAATTATTCACAAAGAAAATCCATTAGAAACCCCAAAAAATCACATTAAAGACAACTCCATAATTATTCACAAGTATTGAAATACCTCAATCATTCTGTTTTGGAATTTTCTTTAAAAAGACCCACACATTTTTACTTACCTAAAATTTAATTTTTGATTTTTATATTTTTTTATTATATGATGATGGTTAACGTCCACTGAGACCAAACTTTGGTCTATAGGACCTATAATTTTCTTAGTTCTTAATTGTCTAGCTTCTCGTCTTTCTTGGTGAGATTGGTGATGTACCTTTATTTTTCTTCTCTACAGTCTTCCAACTTCCTTGTTTTTGCAGCTCCCTTGTCTCTTCTGATTCTTGAGACACTAGTTTTTTATCTTTGGGATCTGGGAGATCTGCTTTGCTGCTAAATGAAGATTTCTTTTGCGTTGTATTTGAATCCTCATAATTGTTGATGCTTGAGGGGTTGTCGAGTTCGTTTTTTTGGTGTTGGGCGGGGCTTTCTATCTGCTTGTCTTGAGGGTTGTTTCTTTCTTGCTTTATTTCTTGCGATTCAGAGTTTTCTTGAGAGTATTCTTCCTTGATAATAGTGTAGTGTTCTTTTTGTACTCCTTCCCACCATGTAGATCTATGGTAATTCTTTCTAGCAGAATTTTTCTAGGAGACTTTTGGCCAATTTTTGGCTAGATGGCCTGTCTCAAAGCGGGATCGACATCTGAAGAGGACACTTTCATAGTCGAGTTTCTGGTTCCATACACAGTCTTTGCTTGTTAGGATTATTTCAGCTCGAAATTCGGCATTGAAGTCCATTTCTACACATATGCGTGCATATGTAGTTTTGACATATTCCTCTGTTTCTGGGCACTTGCAGTGAAATTTCACAATTGCATTTCCAATGTCTTTTAGAGAGGAGAGATTCCAGAGATGCAAAGGTAGGTTTGGAAATCTGACCCAAACTAGTGCTAAGGTTATGAATGTTGTTGAAGGATCGAATGATGGGTTCCATGGCTTCATGAATAAGCCCGAATTTTCCCAAAACCAAGGGCCGTAATCTAAAATGCATTATCTGCTTTCAGAGTTTTCAAAATCTACTATAAAGAAACCCTTAGCATATGGGTAGATATTAATTTCATCAGAAATGAGAGGCTTCCATACCTCAGAGATCCAACTGTGGAAAGCTGTTAGTCGCGGCCAAAAGCCATTAAACCGGCATATTCAAGCACTTTCAAAAAACTTCAAGGCTTCATCGAGTGAGGCCTTGACCACCTGCACAATGGGAGTTAGGGCTTCACTGACAATATGGGCAGGAGCTTGACTCTCAGAGGCGTACGGAACTGGGCCGGCAATTATCTTCGCGAAACTAGGAGCCATATTGCGAAAGAGATGCTATCAAACCCTGCGAAACCCGTTCGATGAAGAGAAGAGAGCGGAGGTTTAGACAAGACTTTGCTATAAATCCACAAGAAAGATGAAAGATTTTTTTGCAAAAGCGACGCCGCTGGATCGAATCATCAAAAAATCTGCGAAAGAGAACATGCACAATACCACAGAGATATGTCACAGAAACAAAGTCTCAAGAGAGGCAGAAAACACGTTCTCTATCTCATACTCAAGCTCGTATGATGCCACAGTATATAAGCCTCAAGGACCTAACATTTCCATCTCAGAAAACTCGCACTTGTGCCTCATAAAACTTACATTATTATATAATAAGTCTCAAAAACCTCGCATTTCTATGTCTAGAAAACTCGCACTTGTAACTCAGAAAACTCACATATATTCCTCAGAAAATATCACACTTGTGCCTCAAAAAGTGTATAGCATATTTTAAAATGTCAGCCGATGTGATGGGTCCTCCATATAGAAGAGATTGCGTATGTTTTTATATATTAATTATAAAAAGTTTGTAACTCAAACTTATAATTATAATTCGTTAGTATAAAATTCTCTTTCCAAAATTTAAAACCAATAAACTAAATTACTATAACGCTCAGCCACTTTCTGTGATATCATTCTTGCAAAGTTTTTATGTTTTATTTACCGGCGATTGTAAATATTTATTTTCGAGAAATACTCGAGCGTCTCATTGTTACATCGTCGTTTTTAGTTGCAACATATGATTTGCCTAATTTATAACGTTTAGCGGTTTGCTCAAATTTATTCACTTGATGATTCTTCTTCTTCCTTCCATATTTACTCTGTCGTTTTTAATTTTAAATATTTCATAATTAAGTTTGATTTTTATAAATTATTATAAATTTTTTTATATTATTATTATTTAGAATTGGTAATTAGGTCAGTCATAAAGTCGATTTTTATTACTATTAGGTTTAGATTGATTTCATTACCCCAGATAATTATTTGGAAATTAAGTTTTGAATCTTTTACTTCACAAAAATTCACATCATTTTATTGCGTCAAGAGATTAATAACTTACATAAACATATAAATGAACAATTAAAAATTCATTAAAACTAAATTTAAACGATATAAATTTAAAATATGAAGAGGTTTTCTAACACTCAAAAAAATGGATATGGTAAAAATGTAAAAATATAAATAAACCATAGGTATGGTAAATAAATAAAACATTTTTTTATATTACTCGGGAGGTATGGTAAATAAATAAAAATATAAATAAACTAGAGGTATGGTAAATAAATAAAATCGATTTTTATTTTTACTCAATAAACCGATTTATATTTACAAAAACTCAAAAAGAGGTTTTATTTAGGTGAAGCCTATCAGACAAATTATTATTAATACCATGGGCCGAATACCATGGAACAAATTATTAATAATACCATGGGCCGAATACCATGGAACAAATCATTAATAATACCATGGGAAAATACCATGGGCCAAATAATATATTTATAAAAGAGGTATGGTAAATAAATAAATATAAAAGAGGCATAAAGAGGTAAGGAAAATAAATAAAAATATATCAAATACGATTAGAAATCAAGATCTAATTATATATGAAGTATAAGGGTCAAATACCATGGACCAAATTATTATTAATACCATGCCAAAAAAAACATTACTAACCCCATCATTAATATTAAAATATTAATATTATTAAATTTAATATCTTTAGATTAATACAATATTAAATTTATTATATTGTAATGTATATTAATATATGATGATATATGATAGAGGTGGAGAAATAGGGGAAGTGACTAGGGAGATATGGAGATAAATTGAAGGAGAGGGGAGAAGAAGAATGAAGAGAGAGAGAGGAAGAAGAGTGATAGAGTTAGAGAAGGGTAAGAGAGGGAGAGGGAGAAGAGTGAGAGAGTTAGAGAAGGGTAAGAGAGGGAGAGGGAGATATAAAGATGGAGGTGGGAGAGAGATAAGGAGAGAGGGAGGGAGAAGGAGAGAGGATTGGAGGGTAGAGAGTGAGATAGAGAGAAAGAAGGGGGAAGGGAGAGGGAGGCATGAGAGAAAGGGAGAGAGAGAAAGGATGAGAGGAGGAGAGAAGGAGGGATAGAGAGATGGAGCTGGAGGCGGAGCGAGGAAAGGAATAAGAAATACATAGAGAGGGAGTGACAAGGGAGAGATGGAGAAAGAGTGTGTATGCTTGTGGATGAGATAAAGATACATAAGAGTGATGGAGACAAGGGGGGAGAGAAGGAGAAAGGGGGAGTGACGGAGACAAGGGGGAAGAGAAGGATAAAGGGAGAAATAATAAGATAGTTGGAGAGTGAGATAGAGTGATGGGGGAAGAGAGAGGATTGGAGGATAGAGAGAGAGAGAGAGAGAAAGAAAGAGAGCTGGGGGGTAAAACAGAAGGAGGCAAGAGAGGAATGATGAGAGAGAGGAAGAGAGTGATGGGGGAAGAGAGGATTGTAGGCGAGACAGAGAGAGAGATGGGGGAAGAAAAAGGGAGGTAGGAGATAAAGGGAGAGAGAGGAGGAGAGAGGGAGGGATTGAGAGATGGAGAGAGAGAGAGATGGGGGAAGAGAAAGGGAGCTAGGAGAGAGAGGGAGAGAGAGGAAGGAAAGGAGAGGGGACTTGAAAGAGAGGAGGAGAGAGGGAGGAATAGAAATATGGATTTGGAGGGGGAGAGAGGGAGGGATTGAGAGATGGAGCTCGATGAAGAGAGAGGGAGGGAAGAATAAATACATAGAGAGTGAGTAGTGGAGAGAGAGGGGGAGTGACAAGGGAGAGATGAAGAGGGAGTGTGTATGTTTTGGGGAGAGATAAAGAGAAAAATAAGGAGATATGGAGAGAAGGAGAGAGAGAGGCATATGGTAACAAAGTTGGAAGGTGAATATAGAGAGAGTGGGGGGGGTAGTGAAGGGAAGAGAGAGAGTGAAGAGAGGTAGGGAAAGAGATATGAAGATGGAAAGGGAGAGAGGTGGGGGTAAGAATAAAGACATAGAGGGTGAAAGGTGGAGAGAGAGAGAGAGGGAGTGATAAAGAAGATGGAGAGAGAGGGAGAAAGGGTAGCAAGAAGGAACAGAGATAGAAGCGAGAGAGAGAGAGAGGAGGAGGAGGAGGAGGGAGTGATAGATAGATAGATAGATTGGAGAAAGAGAGTTTATGTTTTGGAGTTGATATAGAGAGATAGAGTGAGATATAGATATAGATGTTAGGTGAAGAGAAAAAAAGATAGATGGAGAGAAGGAGGGAGGGATAAGGAAATTGATAGATATGGAGTGAGAGAGAGTGTGTGTATGGTGGGGTGAGATAAAGAGAAAAAGAAGGAGAGATGGAGGGATATATAGATATATATGGGGGAGAGAGGGAAGAATATTTCTTGCAGTAGATGCATTGATTTCAGTGTAGATGGTGATTTCTAATCCTATTTGATTTCATGCACTAGATGAATTGATTTTGGTGTAGATGTTGATTTCTAATTATATTTTATTACTTACACTAGATGGATTGATTTTAATGTAGATGATTTCTAATCCTATTTGATTTCTTTCACTAAATGCATAATTTCAGTTTATATGATGATTTCTAATCCTATTTGATTGATTTCACTAGATGCATTAATTTTAATGTAGATTTTGATTTTTGGTTATATTTGATTTCTTTCACTAGATGAATTGATTTCAATGTAGATTATTTTTAATCCTATTTGATTTCTTGCACTGAATGGATTGATTTCAATGTAGATGGTGATTTCTAATCCTATTTGATTGCTTTCACTAAATGCCTTGATTCCAGTGTAGATAGTGATTTCTAATCTTATTTTATTACTTTCAATAGATGCATTAATTTCAAAGTAGATGTTGATTTATAACTATATTTAATTGCTTGCACTAAATTCATTGATTTGTGACTTAACTAAATGCATTGATTTAAATGTAGATGATTTATAATCCTATTTGATTCCTTGCACTAAATGCATTTATTTCAGTGTAGATGGTGATTTCTAATCCTATTTGATTGCTTTCACTAGATGTGTAGATGGTGATTTCTAATCTTATTTGATTGCTTGCAGTAGATGCATTGATTTCAGTGTAGATGTTCGCTTTAAATCCTATTTTCCTACTTGCACTAGACTCATTTATTTGAGTGTAGATGTTGATTTCTAATCATATTTGATTACTTGCATTAGATGCATTGATTTTAGAGTAGACATTGTTTTCTATTATTATTTGATTTCTTGCATTAGTTGCATCGATTTTAGTGTATATGTTGATTTATAATTTTATTTTATTGGATGTATGATGGTACATAAATTTTAAAGTCATTGGATTAATAGTGTGTGTGCAATGATTTCAGTGTAAGCACAAAAAATTATTGACAATGTATATTGATTTTTTTGTTATAGTAATTCAACCGATTAATATCGGAGAGAAAGAGAGACAAGGTATGATGTTTACTACAACAACTGGAGCTAAATATTTAAATGGTTTACGATTCCAACTATCTTTTTCAAACAATCAATATGAAAATATGACAAAACTAACATGGGTGAAAATAAGAATAGTAGAAGAAAATAGTTTGAAATCAATCACAATGAAGACTATTCATAATTGACTACATTATTATTATTATTCACAATTTCTATCATTCAATATTATTACATTTTCACTTTGCATTCAAAATTTTATTTCATCATTAAAACTATTTTACAATATTTATCATCTCAACAAACTAAGGTAACTAATCAAATTTTAAATTAAAATGACTCAATAAATCTCAGACATATTTAACATATTTAAAATGGTTATGTTAATATTAGATGTATTTACATATTATTAATAAAATTAAGCATATGTTCCTCATATTATCGATAGATTTTCCTTGGTCACACACGACTAAAACCAGCCTAGATCCATCTTAACTCCGGATCTATCAAGCACCAAGAGGGATCAAATCTCTCGAGGTGAAAACCTTTCCTCAAGTTTTGCCCTCAAAAAAGAGGTTTTCACCTTGAGAGAGATTTTCCTTGGTCACACACGACTAAAACCAGCCTAGATCCATCTTAACTCCGGATCTATCAAGCACCAAGAGGGATCAAATCTCTCGAGGTGAAAACCTTTCCTCAAGTTTTGCCCTCAAAAAAGAGGTTTTCACCTTGAGAGATTTGATCCCTCTTGGCCTTTGATAGATCCGGAGTTAAGATTGATCTAGGCTGGTAATTAATTCAATTGTTCCTATAACTTAAATATCGTTATAATATTAATAACATATTTTATTGTGCTGAGAGGGCATTCTATAGCCCAGTATGAATTTGATGTGTAAGTATGTCAGAAGCCTGAAAAAAATGTCGGCTTGAACAATAGCTTCCATAAACATATAAATGAACAATTAAAAATTTATTAATATGAAGAGTTTACTAACACTCAAAAAAAGAGATATGGTAAATAAATAAAATATAGTAAATACGTAAAAATATAAATAAACCATAGGTATGGTAAATAAATAAAACTTCTTTTTATATTACTCACGAGGTATGGTAAATAAATAAAAATATAAATAAACTAGAGGTATGGTAAATAAATAAAACTGATTTTTATATTTACTCAATAAACCACTTTATATTTACAAAAACTCAAAAACAGGTTTTATTTAAGTGAAGCCTATGGGACAAATGATTATTAATACCATGGGACAAATACCATGGGTCAAATTATTAATAATACCATGGGAAATTACCATGGGCCAAATAATATATTTATAAATAGGTATGGTAAATAAGTAAATATAAAAGAGGTATAAAGAGGTAAGGTAAATAAATAAAAATATATCAAATATGATTAGAAATCAAGATCTAATTATATATGAAGTATAAGGGTCAAATACCATGGACCAAATTATTATTAATACCATGCAAAAAAAAACATTATTAACCCTAACATTAATATTATTAAATTTAATATGTTTAGATTAATACAATATTAAATTTATTATACTGTAATATATATTAATATATCATGATATATGATAGAGGTGGAGAAATAGGGGGAGTAACAAGGGAGATATGGAGATAAATTGAAGGAGAAGGGAGAAGAAGAATGAAAAGAGAGAGAGTGAGAAGAGTGAGAGAGTTAGAGAAGGGTAAGAGAGGGAGAGGGAGACATAAAGATGAAGGTGGGAGAGAGATAAGGAGAGAGGGAGGGAGAAGGAGAGAGGATTGGAGGGTAGAGAGTGAGAGAGAGAGAAAGAAGGGGGGAGGGGGAGGGAGAGGTAGGTAGGAGAGAAAGGGAGAGAGAGAAAGGATGAGAGGTGGAGGAGAGGAGGGATAGAGAGATGGAGCTGGAGGCAAAGCAAGGAAAGGAAAAAGAAATACATAGAGAGGGAGTCACAAGGGAGAGATGGAGAGAGAGTGTGTATGCTTATGGGTGGGATAAAGATACATAGGAGTGATGGAGACAAGGGGGAGAGAAGGAGAAAGGAGGAGTGATGGAGACAAGGGGGGAGAGAAGGATAAAGGGATAGAAATAGTAAGATAGTTGGAGAGTGAGATAGAGTGATGGGGGGAGAGAGAGGATTGGAGGACAGAGAGAGAGAGAAAGAAAGAGAGCTGGGGGGTCAAATAGAAGGAGGTGAGAGAGGAATGATGAGAGAGAGGAAGAGAGTGATGGGGGAAGAGAGGATTGTAGGGGAGAGAGAGAGAGAGAGAGAGAGATGGGGGAAGATAAAGGGAGGTAGGAGATAAAGGGAGAGAGAGGAAGGAAAAGGGAGGGGACTTAAAAGAGAGGAGGAGAGAGGGAGGGATATAAATATGGATTTGGAGGGGGAGAGAGGGAGGGATTGAGAGATGGAGAGAAAGAGATATGGGGGAAGAGAAAGGGAGGTAGGAGAGAAAGGGAGACAGAGGAAGGAAAGGAGAGGGGACTTGAAAGAGAGGATGAGAGAGGGGCGGAGAGAGGGAGGGATAGAAATATGGATTTGGAGGGGGAGAGAGGGAGGGATTGAGAGATGGAGCTGGATGAAGAGAGAGGGAGAGAAGAATAAATACACAGAGAGTGATTAGTGGAGAGAGAGGGGGAGTGACAAGGGAGAGATGAAGAGGGAGTGTATATGTTTTGGGGTGAGATAAAGAGACAAATAGGGGATATGGAGAGAAAGGGGGAGAGAACAAGAGGGATAGGCATATGGTAACAAAGTTGGAAGGTGAAGATAGAGAGAGAGAGGGGGGGAAGAGAAAGGAAGAGAGAGAGTGAAGAGAGGTAGGGAAAGAGATATGAATATGGAGAGGGACATAGGGGGAGGTAAGAATTAATACATACAGGGTGAAAGGTGGAGAGAGAGAGAGAGAGGGAGTGATAAAGAAGATGGAGAGAGAGGGAGAAAGGGTAGCAGGAAGGAAGAGAGATAGAAGTGAGAGAGAGAGAGAGAGAGGGAGAGAGAGAGAAAGGAGGAGGAGGAGGAGGAGGAGGGAGTGATAGATAGATAGATAGATTGGAGAAAGAGAGTTTATGTTTTGGATTTGATATAGAGAGATAGAGTGAGATATAGATATAGATGTGAGGTGAAGAGAAAAAAAGATAGATGGAGAGAAGGAGGGAGGGACAAGGAAATTGATAGATATGGAGTGAGAGAGAGTGTGTGTATGGTGGGGTGAGATAAATAGAAAAAGAAGGAGATATGGATGGATATATAGATATATATGGGGGAGAGAGGGAAGAAGGTTTCCTACAGTAGATGCATTGATTTCAGTGTAGATGGTGATTTCTAATCCTATTTGATTTCTTGCACTAGATGAATTGATTTTGGTGTAGATGTTGATTTCTAATGATATTTGATTACTTACACTAGATGGATTGATTTTAATGTAGGTGATTTCTAATCCTATTTGATTTCTTGCACTAAATGCATTAATTTCAGTGTAGATGATGATTTCTAATCCTATTTTATTGATTTCACTTGATGCATTAATTTTAAAGCAGATTTTGATTTTTGGTTATATTTGATTTCTTTCACTAGATGAATTGATTTCAATGTAGATTATTTTAAATCCTATTTGATTGTGGAAATGAATGGATTGATTTCAATGTAGATGGTGATTTCTAATCCTATTTGATTTCTTTCACCAAATGCCTTGATTTCAGTGTAGATGTTGATTGCTAATCTTATTTGATTGCTTTCACTAGATGCATTAATTTCTTTTTTTTTTGTAAATTTGGTGGGGCCTCACTATTTTCTATTTATAGATATAGGACAGGCTACAAAATATAAAATTCAGGCTGTGGCCTCAACTTGCCTGTAGGAAACCAGGTCTGTTGGCCACCTAAAAGCGTGAAAAGCATACCAAAATTGAAATTGTTTCATCCTTCTATAAGTCACATGAGCTATCTGTCCTACTAATGTAGTATCTACATACTTATGACATAAAGAGAGTTCATATACATTTAAAAAGTGCATAAAAAAAGTAAATACTGAAACCAACTAGCCATCTGATGAGGAAACTAGAGCAGGGTCCTTCACTGTAAACCCAGGCATATCAACTTGCTGCAGCTGTTGGAGCATCTTCTCCATGCGACCAACCCGATCACCCATTTTGTTAATTCGATCTGTTGCCTGATATTGAGTGATATTAATATGCTGCAGTTGGTTCTGGATGTCCAGAAGCAGGTCCTAAATGCGTGGTTCTATCTTTGGCTGGTCTGCCTTGACATGGACAGGTGGAAAACTCTGCATTGCTTTTGCTATAAGACATTTTACTATCCAGTATGTGTGAATAGTATGATTGAAAAGAGTAAGGCGACCATGGGTATTTCTAGGGTCCGTGATGAATTCCAAGATCTCGGCTTCTGCTTCATTTTCTTCTGGATCAGTCTCTATATCCATTTCCCATCCACGTATTTCTTGGCGAACAGTGGAAGAATTACCCATCACATAATTAGCAACAAGGGTCTCTAGATGCTCCTGGTTTGTTTTACGACCACGTTTCTTAGGGAAGTGCTCCAACCAGATCTTCTGTTTGCCCTTGGCAGACTCTGAACCTGAGTGTCTCTTCCCCATGGTTGGAGGAATCCTATGCAGTAACAGAAAATGGCAGGATGATATAGTAAGGAAATGGGGATCAGTAGCTAAACCTCCCGTGTATACCCTTTGAGAATACATAACGTTTCTTTCAGAAGAGTAAAGAAAACAGACCCACATAACACAATTTGGTAACCAATGCAGATTTACAGAAAGGCATCCTGGGATACTGAGGAGCTCTATCCCCTTTACCCTGTGACGAAAACTATGGCTGAAAAGAACGGGTCGGATAACAAGAAACAGGTTCAACCGCTTATTGGAGAGGGTGGCCAAGTGCACCTGATAAGAAATAACTGTATAAAAGGTAGACAAACAATGGCACCAGTGAAGCCTTGGAGGTCATTTCGGGAAGCTACGAATGGACTCCAAAACCCAATTCCAAACATAATCCTGGTAACCTCTGGGTCTGCAAGCAGGGAACAGGGATGACGGTAGGCGAAAGATATAAATCCAGCATGCAGGGACTAGACTAAAGTCAAAAGGACCTTGGGATGCCTCTAGAATATAAAGCCCAACCCAGTCGCCATCCCGACAGAGAAAATTTTTAATTGGACAGATTTGAAACCTTCGCAAATTATACCAGTAATTTCCTAAAACAATGAGCAGTATATAGGGCCATAACCTACCCGGAATAATAGCAAGAGGAGAAGGGCAGGGGAGCTTAATGTAGGGGTCACGAAAGCAGGGTTGGACTGGTTTTAACATGGGTATAAAACACCAGGGAATCAATAACAGGACTGAGACATCCATTATTTTCAATAATCAGAACCATACCGGGGCAAGAAGCATCATGAATGCAAAACGGGAGACAGAAACATACCTTGACAAAGTTGCAAGGTTGACGGACTGAGTGGTGCTCGGCTTCCTCCTCTCCTGCCTCCAAGCGCTTGCATGCAAAGAGCAGTGCATGAACAAATGGAGTGAGGGAGGGAGCCCACTTACATTAACGGAAACCTTCCTTCGATGCTCTGACAAATCAGCCTGGCCGCAATGTGAAAAAATCATGAGGATCAACGTGATCACACACTTCATTGATCTGTTCTGGCGGTGCTTCATTAAGGCTCTTAATCACCCGGAGGACGAACAGACGCCAAGTTTCCATGGTCTATCCTCGCTGACACTTGTACACCCCGATTGGGGGACTAGATGCATTAATTTCAATGTAGATTTTGATTTATAATTATATTTGATTGCTTGCACTAAATGCATTGATTTAAATGTAGATGATTTAACTAAATGCATTGATTTAAACGTAGACGATTTATGATCCTATTTGATTCCTTGCACTAAATGCATTTATTTCAATGTAGATGGTGATTTCTAATCCTATTTGATTGCATGCACTAGATGCATTGATTTCAGTGTAGATATTGGCTTTAAATCCTATTTTCCTACTTGCACTAGACTCATTTATTTGAGTGTACATTTTGATTTCTAATCATATTTCATTACTTGCATTAGATGCATTGATTTTAGTGTAGATGTTGTTTTCTATTATTATTTGATTTCTTGCATTAGTTGCATTGATTTCAGTGTATATGTTGATTTCTAATTTGATGTAATTTGATGTATGATGGTACATTAATTTTAAATTCATTGGATTAATAGTGTGTGTGCAATGATTTCAGTGTAAGCACAAAAAATTATTGAAAATGTACATTGATTTTTGTGTTATAGTAATTCAATCTATTAATATTGAAGAGCAAGAGAGACAAGGTATGATGTTTACTAGAACAGCTCGAGCTAAATATTTAAATGGTTTATGATTCCAACTGTCATTTTAAAATAATCAATATGAAAATATGATAAAACTAACGTGGGCGAAAATAAGAATAGTAGAAGAAAATATTTTGAAATCGATCACAATGAAGACTATTCGTAATTGAATACATTCTTATTATTCACACTTTCTATCATTCAATATTATTACATTTTCACTTTGCATTCAAAATTTTATTTCATCATTAAAGTTATTTTACAATATTTATCATCTCAACAAACTGAGGTAACTAATCAGATTCAAAATTAAAATGACTCAATAAATCTCAAACATATTTAACATATTTAAAATGGTTATGTTAATATTATATGTATTTACATATTATTGATAAAATTAAGCATATGTTCCTCATATTATCGATAGATTTTCCTTGGTCGCACATGACTGAAACCAACCTAGATCCATCTTAACTCCTGATCTATCAAGTGCCGAGAGTGATCAAATCTCTCGAGGTGAAAACCTTTCCTCAAATTTTGCACTCAAAAAAGAGGTTTTCACCTCGAGAGATTTGATCCCTCTCGGCGCTTGATAGATCCAGAGTTAATATAGATCTAGACTGATATATATATATATATATTAATATTATTAAAATCTTAAATTTCATAAAGACTTTCTTCCCATTAGCCAAAAAATAATCATACTAAAACATGATATTATATTACATCCTATCATATAATGAATGCCTATTTATCTTGAAGTTGGGATATTATGCATCAATGACATAGTTATTTGTCGTTTTGTGATTTTATAGTTACTTGCATCCTATCATTAATAAATTTGTAATGTGTTTTTGTGATATATGTTCATTAATAAAAAAATTGTAAATTATACTAATTAAAATTTTAGAATATATAAGAAGAATATTAAATTATATATTTAATAATTGGTTTTAATTGATGATTTGTTTAAACCAGAAGTAAGTTAATTCTAATAAATTCAGAAAAATTGGAAAATTTATTTAAGGTACAAGTTATTCAAATATAATAAAATATATAATTGTTATTTATTAAATGTTTTTCATATATATATTCTTATGTGTTTAAGTTTTGATAGCACGGTAAAGATTTTAGGTTTAAGTTTTAGTTGGTTAAACAATAATGTATTGATTTACAAATTACCTCCAATAGTGGGAACAACTAATGGACCAAATGGCCTCAGGGTTTACCAATCTTGCATGAGACAAGCATGCTCTTCACTTCAATGGGAATTAATTGATGTGATGTCTGACCTCTAAAGTCTCTATAGGTGACAATTATTTTTATGATGTTTCTTAGTTGCATTTGGAAGGTTTTCGCGAACTAGGAGATGAAAAGTTGGTGTAGGGTGGAAAATTCAAATAGGGGTTAACCAGAAGGATTGTTCTGGGAGCTAAAGAGGCGACATAGAACAATGGAGGGATTTTATGCAAGAGCTTATGTTCCAGACAACTCCCAGGTGTTTATCTAGGACCTTGAGGCATGCTTGGTTTTCTTAGTAGGACTGTAAGCAATGGATCCTGCTAGAGGTGTAAGCCCCTTTCCTGTGTGCCATTCTTTTCCATTCAGGTACTCTTTCCTTCTTGGATGTGGTTTTGTTATAAGTCCTTTATTTATTTTTGTGGTGTTAAGATCATGTCTATATTTGTGGGGATTTTTTAGCATGGGGAATTGGGTTCTAAGGTTCTGGCCAACCCTGTGGGTTGCGTGTTTCATAGGGTTGTTCTCTCACCTCTCCAGGTTGTGTGTCCAACAATTTTCTGGTGGGAAAGTATCTCTGTCCCTGGGGTCTGTTTCCTTTCAGTTGTTTACTAGCTAGAGAGTCCTTCAGTCCAGCCCCACCTAGGATTTGGTTTTTTGTACATGTTTTCTTTTGTCAACGACAAGTCTAATTGGTGCCTTCTTGGTTACAAAGTGACGTATTTCAGGGAATTTTGATTGGGGTGTGGAAGAATTTCAAGTTTAATAATCCTTCTCGTCATTTGGGAGAGCAGCCTAGGGTCGGTCAAGAATTTTTCCACCACTGATTGTTGTTGGCTCTATCCAGCATTGGAGTTAGTCTTTCTTCCTCTCAGTCTAGTCTATGGGATCCTGTTTTGGGTTCTTGTGGGTGGTGTCACCGCAGGGGTTAGTGACCAATTTGTGGTTTAGGTCTAGGATATTCCTGTGATATAGATATGCCACGGTAAAGACGTTGACTCCACAGAGGAGACGATCAATAGAGGTAGGAAGCACATAGAGAAGTCAATGAAAATGCATCTAATGTAGACTTAGTGAATGTCGAGCGAGAGGGGGAAGTAGCCCAACACCAAGGTCACTCCTCGGGATGTGTGGAATTTTCGGTCACCTTGGAATCAATAGATGAGAAATTGAGAGGAATCCAAACCAACATGGACATCCACATGGAGAATAGATACGAGAACATGAATGAGTTGGTGGTGTATATTAACGACATCGAGTTTTTTCAGAATGAGATTCTAGAGTAGCTGACGAACTTACACAAGAGACATTAATGGACTCATGACGACATGCATGAATTGGATTCCATTGTAGAACACATTGATTTTCAAATGCACAAGCGCCCCAACCTTCTAGCAGTGCCTCCTTTGCACCCTCCTTAGCCACCTCCCTGATATGTTATTCACATGATGCTTTTTAATTTTTTCTCTCTTTTCGCATGTATGACTATCTAGCCCTCTAGAAATAAAGAAAAACTGTAAAGATATTTTTCATACATTGACTCTCCTAATTAAAAAAATTGATCGAAGTTGGGAGAGTCGTCAAAGCTCATTTTATACTTTATATTTTCATAATAATATAATAGAAATTATTTAATTGAGAAAAAAATATAGTATTATATTTTTCCTTAAAATGTTAATATTAGATGTATATCATAAAAATTCTTAAAATAAAATTACAATTATGTATAATTATTTTTATATTTTAAAATTAATTTAATTTATTTAAAAATTTAATAAAAATAAAAAGTTCTTGGGTTGAACCCTCCATAACCTTTCCAGCTCTAGGCCAAAAATCCAACCCCTCCTTTTCACTTAATATGATTTTTGCTTAAAAATTTATGGACCTTTCCTATTAATTGCCTTGTAGCCTTATTCATTTCCTTGTAGCCTTATTCATTTCTTTTAAACAATTTAGGATGCATTCACACTTTACTTTATTTACGGTGACTTTGTATTTTTTTTTCGACTTTAGTTTGAATCTTGTTCTTATTTTGAAATTAACCTTTCCCTTCTCATAAAAATTCCCCTCAAAAAGTTATTTTGAAATTAACATTTTGCTATCCATCTTTAAATTTAAATTAGTGACATGGTTATGTTTTTATCCATCTTTAAATTAGTGACATGGTTATTTGTTGATGTTTGATTTATAATATAGTTATTTTTTGTTGTTGTTTTCTTTATAGTTACTTGCATTGATATGCATATGTATTTTAATAAATTTATAGTGTTTTTCTATTGATATTAATGGATAAAATTATAAAATATAATTAAAATTATATATATTAATTAATAAATTTATAGAATATAATAAGAATATTCAAGTATATATTTAATGGTCTGTCTTAGTTGATGATTTTATGTTTAAATTGTAAATGAATTATAACATATTTATAATTTTTTTAATTTTTTTTTTAAATATAAGTTATTAAATAACAATAAAATGATGTAATTAAAGAAATCATAATTTATTGTTATCCATTAAAAATTTGTATTATATTTTTGAAATATAATAATATGTTATTTATTCTCTAAAAGGTAATAGATATTTTTTTAATATAATATTTATATGATTTAAAAAAAAAAAAAATTTCAACTATATATAACTATTTTTACATTTTAAAATATTTTATTTATTTAAAAAATTATTAAAATTAATAAATATTGTGGTACCCTCCCTAATCCTTCCAAAATTTTCCCAAAATTCAAGCCTTCCCTTTTCACTTACTAGAAAATGCCTGGCAGCCTTATTCGTTAATTCAGGGTGCATTCATACTTCATTGACGTGACTTATTTCCTTTTTCCTTTTCACTTAAAATGATGATTTAATTAGTTTATTTTGCTTAGTTTTGGTTTGAATCTTCTTCTTATTTTGAAATTAGTATTTTCCCTTCCCTTTCTATTCCAAACTCTTTTGTCCTTCTTATCACCTCTTATGGTTCAACTCCTTTATTCGAAATTTGATCTCATCTTTTGAATTTCTCACTTTTCTCAAGATTCCCAACCATATGAAGTCTCTATTGCTAACCATTGAACTTTATTTTCACTTTCCTTTTTTTTACCTTTTTTTCATTTTCTTCAGATCTCTTTTACTTCAATAGCCATACCAAGTCTCTATTGGTAACCATTGAACTTGATTTTCACTTTCCTTTCTTTTACCTTTTTTCATTTTGTTAAAATACCTTTTACTTTAATTTTTGCTTTTTTAATTTTATGTTTAGAATGTTTTTTCTTTCAAATTTAAAGTTATTTTTCAAACTTAACTTTTAATATTTTTAACTTACTACTCGAAGTTGGTAAAAAAATTTCACATTTCAAATACCTATTCATATTTAGAAGGAACCAATTAAAAATCAACATGAATATCTTATGGTATGTTGTTAACTATTTCTATAGCATTAAACAATGTAATAACAACTAAGTGGTTTTTCTTCACTAACATTTCCATATCATGCAAGATGAGAACCAGGTGTAAGCATGTTGAGGGTGTGAGTGTAAGCCTATTGAGGGTGTGATTCTACTCTTCTTTCATGGGATCATGTGTTCTTTCATGGGATCATGTGTAAATATTTGAAATTCATGGTTATTGGTCCAAAAGTGTATAACCATTATGTCTTAATAACTATATCACAACCACCAATTTCAATATTAACCATGAGAGTTTTGAGATTATATTCACCAATTTGCAGTTTCACATTTTCATAAAGGTGCTCACATTTCATCATAACACCATTAAAATCATTGTGATCATTATTGAAAATTTAGATATTGGATGTATATAAAAAATGTGTGTCTTGTGCCACTATTATGGACAAAATCATGATTTTTTTCACAGTTTATCAACATAATCACTTTGTGACGGTTGATGTAGACAATCAATTTAAAGCTTTTCAAGTTCCAAGCATCTTAATAGTCCATAGAGATAAATTTGGCTCTCCTTTTAAAAATCTTGCAAGAGGGATTCATCATTGGGGTAGGGGGTTGGGGCAGTGGTATTATCTTGGAAAGTTAGTTCAGGATGTTGAAAATGGCACCAAGAAATATTCTAATTTAATTTTCCATTGAATTAAATTAGAAGAAAATAGTAATTCGACATCTCATGACAATTTTCAAGTTTCCTTGGTCGTCAATTGAATAAGAGGTATCCGGATTATCAACAGTGTTATCATGAAGTTGTCGACATTTCGAATCGCAACGTGGATCCATCTTCAGAACAGATTCTTGAATGAAGGTAGGAAAGAGGGCCATATCAAGGATAAATAGAAGTGAAAGAAAGATCAATGTAAAGAGCCGATAGAAACAAATGAATTATTATAAATATCAATTAATTTAAACTAATTAATAATTTTTATTAATAATAATAATTATTATTTTATGTTTAATTTATTTAAATTTTTTTTATTTTATTTTGGTAATTAAGTTATTTTTTAGTTGTTAATGATTAATATTAATAAATCAATTATTTATTTCCATAATTTCTTTAAATATTTTAGCCAAGTTACATTTTTTCTATTAATAAATTATTCCTAAATTTCTTTAATTTTTTTAACTAAATTAAATTTTATATAAATAATTTATCTGAGAATAAAAGAAATAATTGATTACCCATGAAAAATCACTCATTCAAAAAAATAAATAAATATTAATAAAATAA
Organism: Pinus albicaulis; assembly: GCA_034641835.2. Classification (NCBI taxonomy): domain Eukaryota; kingdom Viridiplantae; phylum Streptophyta; class Pinopsida; order Pinales; family Pinaceae; genus Pinus; species Pinus albicaulis. The sequence goes on along the minus strand of CM076580.1, from coordinate 1,215,984,239 downwards.
TTATTAATTTATTTTAATAAATTTATATTATATTAATGTTATTATATTAATTTTATTATTATTATTATTATTATTAATATTATTATTATTTTAATTAATAAATAAATTTATATTATTACACATTAATAATATATTAATTTAATATATTATAAATTTATTTATTAGGTCAGTGATTACTCATTAATAATCAATATTAATAAAATAATTATTTATTTATTTTTATCCATTTAATTTCATTTCATTTAATTTAAATATTAATATTATTTTATTATTTTATTTTAATTAATAAATAAATTCACATTATATTAATGTTATTTTATTAATTTAATTATTATTATTTTCATTTTATTTAATAAATAAATTTATATGATTACAAATTAAGATATGTTTATAATTAGTAAAACCCAATGAATCATTATATTTATCATGCTTTGTTTTAATTCATTTTGTTTAATAATTTAAAATATTTTCATAATTATTCATTAATATTTGTTTATTTAAAGGAATAAATAAATATTAATAAAATAATTATTAATTTCATTATCTAATTAGTAATTAAATTATTGTTACCTTTAAATTAATAGTTTTTTAAGAATTTTTTATATACCATAAGATACTAATAATAATTATTAATTAATAAATTTTTATTTTTTATTAAATATAATTTTTTTATTAATCATAATTATTAAAAGTAAATAATATACACTAGTTAGTTATTAATCAAATCAGAACAATATACGTCCTAACCCTAGAATTACAAATATAAATATGATGGGATAGAAACAAATCTCAGATACTATACATGGGAGGATGATGAACCGGAGGAGCAAATTTGTCTCATCAGAGGACGCTAACTGTAAATAATTTCACATCCTCCATCTTTGTTGAGATTATGAGGATGCTTCATAATCTCCAGTGCCTCTCTAATTTTCTGCCTTCTATAATGTTCCTCTCTCGCAATGATCTTGACATCTTCTAACACAAATGATGTTTAGTTTTCGAGGAGTATTATGTAAGGATGTGATTTGAGACCTCCCATTCTTAATATCAACTTCGTGCTTTTTCAGTCTTCTTTGTAGTGAGTGCCCAGTTTCTCCAATATAAATTTTTCCACACGAACAACCAATCTTGTAAACACCTTTAAGTTGCTCGTGACTTATACTATCCTTAGCTGATCACATTCTTTGTCTTAATGTTCTTGCTGGTGAAAATTGCATGAATATGCCCCTCTTCCCTAAAATCCTAGTGATTTTATCAGTAACACCCTGGATATATGGTATAAAAGCCCTACCTTTTTTGTCTTGAGGTCCCTCGTGCTTGTTAGGATATTTCGACACATAGGAAATAGTTAAGTATAACTTGGTCTAGCGTAGAGTTAGGTAAACTCTGTTTCTTTACTATGTACATTTTTAACTTATAATCCAACGGTCACGACATGTAGTGATCTGGCGGTTCACTCTCTCCTCAATATTACCGACACTTGATCCGTGGCTTAACACTTGATTGGTCCGTCATCTCTATTTAAAGATCATGGAGGGTCATTTGTCCGGTAACCATTCATGAAAGAAGCTTATGTAAATTTTCTTTCTTTATATTAATAAATTTCCTGAAGTGGTCGCGTTGGCTCAGGTTGTGGACTAGTTCCCTCTTCGAGGGTTTTAACCACGTCAAATACTTGTGTACTGATTTGTGATCCGTTTGTGAATGGTGACCTTTGATGTTTGATCTAAGGAACATACCCTGTAAATTCCTATAGTGCTTCTATGAAATGACCAAACCTTTAGCTCTTTTTATGGCTTTTATGGTATCTCTCTCTTTATATCCTATATCCTTAAATATAAACATCAAGTGATTGATTTCCTCCTTAAGGTTCTCCGCATCAGATATCTTGAGCGTTCTAACAACAAGAGTATTTAGGACACCAATTTTTTTAGTTGGATGATGGCACGACTCGGCATGAAGATAATTGCTAGTATGAATCTTCTTCCTAGAAACCTGATGTCCCAATGTCCCTCCTCCTTCCTCGTAACAAGGAAATCCAAAAAAGGAATTCTCCTATTTTCTTCAGCATCCATAATAAAATTAATTTATGATGAAATAGAGTTAAGGTGATTAAAAAAATTCTCAAAATTTTCCTTCCCATGAGTCCACTTTATGTTGGTGTCATCCATAATTCTCTTCCACCACGTGGGCTTTAAGGGAAAGGAATCAAGGGCCTTACTATCAAATTCCTCCATATAAAATTTGGCAAAAACAAGTGAGAGAGGTGATCCCATTGTGACACCATATATTTGCTCATAGTATCCCCCTTGGAAGCTGAAAAATTTGGATCGTAAGAAAACCTCTGTAAGCTTAGTTGTCTCGGGATCAACGACTTCTTTAATAAATTGGACAACCTCATCTAATGGAATATTGGTAAATAATGATACTACATCAAAACTTACCAAAATTTCATTCTTTTCCATCCTCTCATATTTAATAAGTTTAACGAAATTAGTAGTCTTTAATGAATGAATGAGTGTTTCCAACAAGGGGCTTAAGAATTTTGGCAACATATTTTTCCAACTCATAGGTGGGGGATCCTATGGTATTAACGATTTGTCTAAGGGGAGCACCATCCTTGTGAATATTAAGTAATCCATAGATTCTAGGGATGACCTCACACGAGGGGATCAACTTCTTTTTAGCTTATCATCAAGACCAGAATTCATGATTTCTTTCTTGACTTATCGCAAAACCTTGGGAATGGGGTTGGAGCTAATTTTATTATAGATACTACAATACAAATATTCATTCATTTTATTTATATAATAATTCTTATCTAGAACAACAACATCCCCTCCCTTGTCTGCTTTCAGGACAACAACTCTTTCATCATTGTGAAGGGCTGTAAGAGCAGTAAGCTCATGCTTTCTTAGATTACATATAATGGAAACACATTTGAAGATATTTGTAGCAGCGTATTTGGGAGATATATTGACATCGTTGAGACTAAAGGGACATTTAGATCGTACACCAACTCAATAGATCTTCTATCAGACTCACCAATATTTGATCTGTCTTATTTTTCGTCATCATTGTTACACAACAATTCGTCACTAGCCCCGTACTCCTTATTCCTGATCATGGAGACTCCTAATAGTGACCCCTGTGTCTATTTTGCATCATGAAAATGTGCCATCATATCCCTTCCAGCACGATGAGTAAACTCTGTGTTGAATATTCCTGAAGCAGGTCCTTGAAAAAAATATTATATGGAGAAGCACACCCTTTCTGTGTCTCGCTCACGCCGATGGCTCTATTTTGGTATAGATCAACGTTGATCAACGCTTAAATTAGGATCATACCCATGCCAATCCTCTTCTGGAATTGTTTTTAAAAATGGAAGTGAAGCTTCGAGATCTAGAAGCTTTGCAGCGTAGAGCTTGTTGTTTTTTGCTTAGGATAGAGCCGAGCTTCTCCCTTAAGGCTTCTTGTTCCTACAAAAGTGGAACCACCCAAAGGGATAACCCATTTCCTCACCATAAGTGGATCCATGCTCCCTCCTCCCTTGCTATAAAATGTACATTCTCCCATAGCTTTGCTAGGGAGAAGAGAGTTTGAAGAACACCAGAGACATATTTGTTGCTATAGGTATCGAGTGAGAGTTAGGACCTTTTTCCCTTCACATCAAGTTGAAACAAGTGCTTTGGAGACGTGCCTAGATCTGGGCCCGTCGAAGGAGAGCTCAGACATCAAGGCACAAGTTGTAACTCCCCCTCTCTATTTTAATATAATATAATTGATTCATGCTTTCCATTCTCGTCTTTAATGTATGATTGGATTCTTAGTTTTCCTTGATCAACTAGGTAGGTTGTATATGCGAGATATATGTTATGCTTTTAGGTTTTTTTTTGTTTGATCCCTTGTGCAGGTAACCAAGTACCAGCAATGACGACGGTCTAACTAGGGAGTGCGAAGGATCGAAGGATTCAAACGAGGAATAACATCACGCCGAGGTAGGTGATCTATTCATGATATGCATGCATTTACAATCTAGGAAAGTAGGCTTCGAATTGTTCCTTGTTGTTACTAGACCCATCTTAGGGCTAGAGGGATCGTCTCTGTCTGCAGAGTGGATTTTCCTGCATAAAAAATTGGCGAATCCACTAGGGAATGCTAGCCTTTAAGTCTCTTGTTTTCAAATTTTTTTTTTTTTCATCGATTTTGTTGAGTTTCCATCTCCTTGTCTTAGTAGGTTCTGTAATTGATTACATAATTTTATCTCTCTACTGAAGTGATAAGCCTGGTGTCAGTTTAGAAAACCCTTTTATTTTTCAGTCTTATCCTCGATCAGCGCTATTATTTCTATAACAGTCATGCCGATCGATGTTGAATGTGTTTTACACAGTCACGATTTTACTCTTCTAGCGCGTGTTGCAGCTTAACAGCTGCGTCGATTTCTGTGTGTAGCTTTTTTAGGGTTTCGTTCATTTGGTGAGCTAGTGGGTCTTATCCTTATGAGTGTTCTTTCTTGTTTGAATAGCTCTTATTCTTCTCTGTTCATTGACAATTCCGATTCAATTTTCGCATCTTTGGTTGTCTCTTCTGCAAAGCTACTGCATCCTTGTCATCCTAGAGTTTCTAGGTGTCATCGGGTCATCCGAGAAATTGCTTACTTTGTTTACTTCCAGACTTTTCGTTGAATCAAGTCTTGTCATATCTTTCAGGATTTGTGTTTGATTGAGGTTTCCTTTTTGGTCAATTCTTGCGAGTAGCATTTTCAAGTGTCAACTCTGAATGCATTTGAGTTTCTTTCACCATCAAGCATATATTACAATTGCTTGTCCTCCAACTACATTTTTTTTTATTTGAGTTATTGATCAGTGTGTATGTGAAGAGTGTCTTGTTTTGAAGAAAATGGTTTATGTCTCTCTTTGATTTTTTGAAATATTTGCCTCTTACATGCATTTTTGAGAGTTTTCATTAGTACTCAAAGAATTTTTGATTGATTTGCATTCTACATTTCGCATTGCGCTTATAAGAAAAATAAAATAAAAAATTTGTTTTGTTTCACTTTAGAAAGTTAAAGTTTCATTTTTATTCGCTTCTAAGTGCATTTAGTGAAAGGAAAAATTGTAATTTTTTTTTTTTGATTTAAGGTTACGCACTTCAAGAGAAAAGTGAATGTCATTTTATGCATTTATTTTGTTTTCTGCGATGATTGTGTGAGTTTCTCTCTCCTTCATTAACATAGTATTCATCAAAGTGAATGATTTCTTATGTCATTTAGCTACATCTTAAGGGTTCAGGTGACATCGGTAGGACTTGAAAACCTATACATAATTCAAGATCAACCTTAAAATTTATTCAATCAACCGAAGGAGCATTTGGAACCTAACGAATCACATTAGAGGTCTACGCTAGAGATGTGTTCTGACATCATTAAGCATAGGAGATGTCACTAACAGTCTGCGTTACAGCTTGGGGGTGATATCCCGTCCTGCATATGGATTTATATTGATGTATGAAAGTATATTTTCGGATGCTTTCATCAAATGATTATGCATCAGTAAACCCTACTACGGATTTGGACTCCCACGTACCGTCTTGTATATTTTGGGAGACACCATTAGGCTGCAAACTTGCCATAGGTAACTGAGTGAACCACCTTGTAGATGTGATACACCAAACACAACATTCCGGGAGATTGGCTGCCGTACATTAAGTCCTTAGTATTTTATCTTTCGTTTGATCATGAAGGTGTATATTGCAGTTCACGGCTACCTGGCAATCCTTTTTCCTAGTTCACCCCTTTTGTTTTGTTTTGAATTTTTTTTTTTAATTTCTAAAATTTATCGTCCACGATAACATTTTACCAGTGCTCATCTTATATTGAGATCACATTGCCTGAGTTCATCAACCCAGGTGTCCCCTCGAATGGGAATCCTAGTTCGTTCCCTTCTTTCGAAAATGTTGGTGCCCCGTATATGGCAATGTTGTCCCTCCCGAGATTAACCATTGGTCTGCCAGTTTGGTTATTTTCTACCCCTGTGGCTTCGAATATACCAACTGTTTCTCAACCGATTTCTCCTTCGCCTGAACCATGTCAACCCCATGTTGATATTAAGGTTGACTCATCACTCTCTTCGCCTATTTCTTCACCTCATTCTTCCTCTTCGCCTGGTGGAAGTCTGGATTCTAGTAACCAGGTGGCTAAGAAGAATAAGTAGAAGGAAAATAAGCAAGGGTGAAAACCTGCAACTGTTATTACCCATGCCGCTAATGTTGAGAGACCTCTCATTCTGTCTCGTATAGTTAAATTCCCTTGCAATCTATGTGAGGGTGAGCACCTTCTTCGTGATTTCCCTAGTATTCCTAAGGTGTTAGAAGTGTGGTCGTTTGCCCCGATTCATCCTTCATCATCAAACTCTGGGCATCATGCTGATGATGAGCCTTTAGCTAGAGATAATAAGACTCGTAAGAAATGGGGTAAAATCAAAATTCCTTGTAGGTTTTGGGAAGGGAACCATCCCATTCACCTCTGTCCTCATATGGATGAATCTTCTAAAGTGTTTCATACCCTTTCAGATTCTGATTCCTATCTTCCCACTGGTTACCAAAAAATTTCTTCGAGGCCTCTGCTAGTTGATCATGTAATCATTCAAGATTCATCTCCGATGAATTTCACTCTCTCTGAAAGTTAGGCTCCTAAGTCCATTTCCAACCAATCATTGGTCGAGAAAAAGGTCGATCTGATTCGACCTATGGTTTATCAGGTATTATCCCTTGAGAGTGAGCCTCATCTTAGTTAGGTTCTCCTTGTTTTCCCTGCTTCCCTGGGACCAGAGGGCGATCCTCCTATTTCCATGATCCAGGAGGGTGATCCTCCGACTCCCGTTGCCAAAGTTCAAGAAAGTGATATTCCTTCTCTCGTTACCGAATTCGAGGAGGATTGTCTTTCTAATCCCATAACGCAAGGGGATAATCCTCTTATTCCTATGGCCCCCCCTCCATGTAGTTTTGTCACTTCGTTTGATTGGAGTCGATTCACGGGATATTGTCTTCCTTGTTACGTGTCGTTTAAGATCACTGTACAAGCCTACAATATGGTCATACCATGCACAATTATAGGTGAAGGCGCCTAGGTTAGTATTTTGTCCTCAAATACCTAGCAAGATTTCAGTTCTCCACAACTTGTTCCTGTTACTCAAAATATGTTGGCTTTTAACAAAGGAACCAGTCAACCGTTAGGGATCCTTCTGAGGTTACCTATTATTTTGGGAAGGAAATATTGTCTATATAGACATGATGGTTGTCCAAGGCCCCTTGGATTTTAACTTACTCCTGAGGCGCGACTACACTTATGTCATGGGAGTGTTTGTTTCTTTCCTCTTTCGTGTGATTTGTTTTCCAAATGAAGTTCAGATCGTGACCATTGATCAACTTTCATTCTTTGGTCCTAATGTGATATCTGGTCTACCATCGTCCCTTCCTGGTCCATACCTAGCGGTGGTATCTTCCCTGCCACATGTTAATTATGTGGCCACTTGTTCATTTCTCTCATCCAGTGATAATGCCATCACATACTGTCTATTGGGGGAATTCAATCACGATTTCAGAGATGTTGTTCTTCCATCAGATGAGAACATATTTGATGCCATGACTTCCTATATGTCTTGATCAGGTTGTCAGAGCACAGTTCGTTTTCTTGTATCAAGCTCCTTAAAAAATGAAACAAGATCATTGCAGCATAGTTCATTTTCTTGTGTCAAGCTCCTTAAAAAATGAAACAATCTGTCATGAGGATAGTTAGTTTACTATGTCAACCTCACTAAAAAATGAATGGGGTCTTATGAGGATAGTTATTTTACTATGAAAACCTCGTCAAAAAATCAAACCAGTTCCCTTTCAGTTCGAGTTTTTCACTTCACCTCGTAACTGAACCTTCACTCCATCCATATGTTAGTAACTAGCAGTCTACTCAGGAAAATGGATTGAAGATTGGGGGCATGCACCTCAGATTAGGTTGTATTTTTGGGGGCATGCAAATTTTCTTTTCTCAAGAAGAGTTTCTAACATTTCAAGCTTGTGTCAAAATGAAACCTAGTTACTTTTTGTACGTCAATGTGCAACTTTGGCTCTGATTTGATGTGATTTTTGTAAACAATTTTCCTATGTATCTTGTTTTAATTAACAAATGGATTGTTCTAAGATAGACATTTGCGAAAATAGTAAAACCATGATCATCATTACAACATGTATGGAACAGGAACATAACACACACACACACACACACACACATATATATATATTTGTTTGCAAATAGTGTTCAAAAGTACATCATAACCCCAAAAAAAATAACATATGTTATGGTACATAGTGATACTCGCAAGTCTCGAAAAAACTATGACTGTAGAAAAGGAAAAACTAAACTAATCTGCATGATTATCACAATAGAAGGTTACTGATCGAATAAATCGAGTCAACATCTAGTGAATGTGATCAGATACCCGGACAGTATGTCACTAGTACTAGCAGGGTATGTCTCCCATGTGGGCATACTCTGGAATCCTAGTAGTCAAGGCATCTAGGTTCTGTGCAATCTCTTCTTCTAGATTCGCTCCTTCCACATATTGAGCACACTCGAAGTCTCTCGCCACCCTCCTGGCGATCGGTGACATCCCTTCTGACCTATGTGGTCTGATATCTATGACATAACGTGTCATATCATCATCACACACACACACACACACACACACACATATATAACATGAAAAAAATAACAAAAAAGGTTTTTACCTCTGTCATCTCTGTGATCACCCACTGGAAGTGGTAAATTAGTGTCACCCCAGAAATCCATCCCGGAGTATGGCAAGTCTTCCACCACGATCAGTTGACACCTCAACCATGTAAACAAGGCAGGTTTGAAAGTCATCTGTTTTTCACCTCCTCCACGAGGCATCTTCTCTATCCACTTCACCAGTCGGGGCTCTTGTGGTAACGGTTACTCTATCTCTACTCCCTAGTATTGGAATAGTGCTACTCATTCTAGGAATATTGCCGTCATAATGGACCCATACCCGAAATTCTTCAGTTTATTATTCTTCCACTTCATGAGCTGCTTTTTCATATTATCCACCACATCTTCACACATGTTGAAAATGGTGTGTGCCATGCAATCCAGCACATTTTATAGTTGAGCCTTGGTGGCCTCATGCAACTCCTATGACCCAATGACACATGTGATTGTATATAGCACTACTTTGAGCAGTAGATCGACCACCATGCTTATGGATATCTTTCCATTTTAAGATCTTGTCACCGATAATAAATATCTCTTAATACGTGTCCTAGATATTGATCAAATATTGGAATAGATTTGGTTGGGCTCTTATGCCAGAGGTCATGAAGAACTTGAGGAGCCCACACTTCCTCAATGCATCCATACAAGCCCTGTTCTGCATCATTGCTCTGTCAACCTCATCGTGGTCTCTCTCTTTCCATTCCATCACCATGATTGATTACTCTTCCTCCCTGCAAAAAACATTCAAATGGTCTCTTGTTAGAGTTTAGGCTAAAATTTTTGACTTAGATAACTTTTATTGAGATATTTTTGTGCGTTTTTTCTGATCCGAGGGTAGTGCGACTATTTTAAAAACAACAGCGCCAATTGGTGCCTTGCCCATTTTAAAAATGACAGTCCAGCACTATGCCAACATGGGATACTCGCGCCAATCCACCGCATCCATGAATCTACAATACTCTCACCAAATTTTAAATATACAATGAAACATAGTAAAATAAGTATTGAAATGCAAGAAAGGAGAGTGCCTCTTACCTGGAATTGACGGTTCGCTGATCGGCCTCTCGGATCTCCCGCAATCTTCTCTTGAAGAATTGAGGTAAACGAGGGTAAAAACTCCTTCTCAACAATGTGAAAGTGAAAAGTGAAATGTTTTACTTTCTCTATTTTTTATAAGTGCTCAATGTCATTTTAGGGTTTTTTTTACCATATTTTAATAATATTTTAATAGTTTTTCCTCAAAAATGGTTTACGGGTTTGTTCTTGTGTAGTGACGAGTTCAATTTATTCACAGATGAAATATTTACGAGTTCTAGTTTAGTATTTTTTCAAACTCAATTAAAAATTAATGAAAAGTAACCCCCTTGGAGTCATCTTTCAGATCTTTTCCGACTCTCTAAAGATGAAAAGATTTTCGATTTCTTGTCATTTTGAGCTCGTTAAAGTCCATGAAATTTCATTTATCGAGTATATGTTTACCCCTTTTTTGGGCTGGGATAAATTAATTTTGAAAAAGGAATACGTTAGTCAATCACAACTAAGAGGTTCTCTCACACTTCGTTTTCTACCTTTTCAGGTATGAGGGACTATTTACGAAAAGGACCATTTGGAGTTTTCTTTTCACCTATTTTCAAACTCCCTAAACATGAAAAGATGTTGAGTTACACCTTTGTCGGACTCGTTCAAATTTAACGACATTGGATCCGTCATCACAACGACACCGAGTTCCTCCTTCTTAGGGCTCGTAAAATGTACTAGGATAGATTTGACCGAAGGAAAAACTTGAATGACAAGCATATGATATCCCCTTCAAGCTTGTATACAAAAATAACTAGGGTACTCCCCAGAAATGGTGGGGTAAAATGGAAAGAATTAATCAGTTATGTTGTTATTATGTCGCTCTTGAACATGAAACATCCTCTGTTTCATGTCGGGTTGTGGATATCCTTCATTCGCCACTTTTCCTCCATGGGTTTGGGAAATATGTTTTGCCTCTCATGCCATTACTATTTTCTTCAAACATGACCTATGATTCCATTTGAGTCAAATACTACCAAACTCTGGAGTCATGTCTCTGATATGTTCAAGAGAAGTTCCTTCTATGTCTCATTCATTGCCTAGTTATCTGATCACTTTCATTATTATATTATTTCCTTCATCTCATGTCAAAGATGTGGGGTACATTATGGCCCTCCTTTGATGGATCACTTCCTGTCGACTCCATATCATCAACTGAGAAGTTGGTCTAGAGATCCCTTTTCCAGTACCTTAGACCTTTCATGCCTTAATGGCAGGTTGTTCACATCCGACTATGGGATTACATCACTGGCCTTCGATCAATTGATTCTGTGAGTGTTATACGTCAGCTTCTTATTCACATCTTGTGGATTGTACTGTTGGTACCTTGAGAGCCATTTTCATCATTGGTGGTTTCTCTTGCACTTGTTAACGGTTTACATGATTGGTTGGTAATCAGGTGATTTTCTTGCATGTTCGACTTCGACTGATTTATTCACATGCTTGAATTTGTACTTGATTGGGTCATGACGGAGCACAAGACCCTAGGTTTTGTCTGATAAAGCCTAGGCTACAGGGAGATATGTATTATTCATGATTGTACACATGGCTCTTTCATTTGGATGGCTGCAACCATACCTTGAGTCTATATTTGTGATCCTATTTATTTGGATGGTTGTGACATACCTCGAATCTTGTTTCATGATATCTTCTATGGATGATTGTATCCATACCTCATGTCATGTGATTTTTTCAGACATTTCATTTTATGTATATATGTGCTTGTTTAGATAGTTTTTCTGACGGTGATGCCTTGGTCCTAGCATGTACTTGTAAAGAATTTCACCCCTCACTCTTGTTCGACCTTCATGATTTAGGGGGCATCTGTTACACAAAAATTTGTCACTGTCACTGTACTCCCCATTCCTGATCTTGGAGACCCATAATAGTGACCCCTATGTCTATTTTACATCATGGAAATGTGCCATCATATCCCTTCCAGCACAATGAGTAAACTCTCTTCTAACCATTCCTGAAGCAACTCCTTGAAAACATGATTATCTAGAGTAGCGCGCCCTCGTCGTGTCTCACTTGTACCGATAGATCTTCTTTGGTCTAGGGCAGTGTTGATCGGCACTAGAGTGATGATCATACCTACGCTGATCCTCTTCTAGAAAGTTTTTTGAAAATGGAAGTGAAGCTTTGAGATCTAGAAGCTTCGTGGCGTAGAGCTAGTTGTTTTTTCCTGAGGATAGAGTCGAGCATCTCCCTTTGGGGTTCTTGTTCCTACAAAAGTGGAATCACCCAAAGGGATAACCCATTTCCCCACCTTAAGTGGATCCATGCTCCCTCCTCCATTGCTATAAAATGGAAATTCTCCCATAGCTCTGCTAGTGAGAACAGAGTTTGAAGAACCCTAGAGATATATTTGTTGCTTTAGGTATCGAGCGAGAGTTGAGACCTTTTTCCCTTCATATCATGTTGAAACAAGCGCTTTGGAGACGTGCCTAGATCCGAACCCATCAGAGGAGAGATGCGACATCAAGGTGTAGGTTGTAACCCCCCCTCTCTATTTTAATATAATAAAATTGATTTGTGCTTTCCATTCTAATCTTTAATGTATGATTGGATTATTAGTTTTCCTTGATCAACTAGGTAGGTTGTATATACAAGATATATTTTATTATTTCACATTTGTTGTTTTTTGATCTCTTGTGCAGGTAACCAAGTGTTAGAAGCAACGCAGATCTGACTATGAAGTGCGAAGGATCAAAGAATTCAAGAAAGGAATAGCATCAGAACGGGGTAGGTGATCTATTCATGATATGCACGCATTTACAATCTAGGAAATTAGGCTTCTAATTGTTCCCTGTTGTTGCTAGACCAATCCTAGGGCTAGAGGGATCGTCTCTCTCCATAGAGAGAATTTTCCTGCATAACAATCAGGTAGACACATTAATGGATATAAATTCCCTTTAGAAATTAAGTCTATAGAATGCCACAATGTCAGTATCAGTGTGGACGATGTTAGTGTTAGAGATGCCAAGAGATATTTTTCGCGTGAATATGAATCATTTTTAAATGATATTTGGATTACCCAGCCTTCAACCACTGCCTTAGGTAAGAACAACATTGTGTGTGTGGCAAGAGACACTATTTTATGAGAAGCAAAGGCTGTTTGGAAGATTTGTTTTTCCATTATCTGTAATCTAAGAAAGGATGCGCTTACTGCTTTAAGAACCCTTCGCAATGATGAAATTTTTTTTTTTGCTGAAAGCAGAGAAGGGAGAGGCTATTTTTGTTTTAGATAATAATGGTTATATAAAGAAAATGAACGAACATTTATATTTTAGTAGCTATAATAAAATTATCTCCAACCCAATGCCCAAGGTTTTGTAAGAAGTCAATAAGGAAATCATAAATTTTGGTCTTGATGATAAGCTAAAAAATAATTTGATCCCCTCTTGTGAGGTCATCCCTAGAATCTATGGATTACCCAAGATTCACAAGGAGGGCGCTCCCCTTATACTGATTGTTAATACCATAAGATCCCCCACCTATGAGTTGACAAAATATGTTGCCAAAATTCTTAAGCCTCTTGTTGGAAAGACTGACTCATGCATTAAAGACTCTACTGATTTCGTTAAGCTTATTAAATATGAGAGGATGGAGGAGAATGAAATTTTGGTAATTTTTGATGTAGTATCATTATTTACCAAGATGTGTTAGATGAGGTTGACCAAGTTATTAAAGAAGTCACTAGTCCAGATATGGCTAAACTTGGAGAGGTTTGCTTACGATTCACTTTTTTCAGCTTCCAAGGGAGATACTATGAGCAAGTATCTGGTGTCACAATGAGATCACCTCTCTTACCCATTATTGCCAACTTATATATGGAACACTTTGAAAGGAAGGCCCTTTCTTTCTTTCCCTTAAGCCCAGGTTGTGGAAGAGATTTGCGGATGACACCAACATAACATGGACTCATGGGAAGGAAAATCTTGAGAATTTTTTTAATCACCATAACTCTATTTCTTTAGAAATTAAGTTTACTATGGAGACTAAAGAAAATATGAGCATTTATTTTTTGGATTTCCTTATTACTAGGAAGGAGGATGGGACATTGGGGTATCAGGTTTTCAAGAAGAAGACTCATACTGATAGTTATCTTCATTCTGAGTCATAACAACATCCAGCTCAAAAAATTGGTGTCCTAAATACTCTTGTTGTTAGAGCGCTCAAGATATCTTATGCAGACCACCTTAAGGAGGAAATAAATCACTTGAGGTCTTTATTTAAGGGTATAGGATATAAAGAGAGAGATATCATAAAAGCCATAAAAAGAGCTGAAGGTTCGGTCGTTTCACCAAAGAACCAGGGAAATCAAGACAAAAATGGTAGGGTTTTTATACCATATATCCATGGTATTACATATAAAATCGCTAGGGTTTTGGGGAAGAAGGACATATTTGCACAATTTTCAGCAGCAGGAACCTTAAGACAAAGAATGTGATCAGTTAAGTATAGTATAAGTCATGAAAAATTTAAAGGTGTTTACAAGGTTGGGTGTTCATGTGAAATAAGTTATATTGGAGAAACCAGGTGCTCGTTACAAAGAAGATTAAAAGAGCACGAAGCTGATATTAAGAATGGGAGGTCTCGAACCTTAACCCTTGTAGAACATTCCTCAACAACTAAACATCATTTGTGTTTAGAAGACACTAAGATCATTGTGAGAGAGGAACATTATAGAATAAGTACAATTAAAAAGGTACTGAAGATTATAAAGCATCCTCATATTCTCAACAGAGATGGAGGATGTGACATTAGTGACAGTTGGCATCCTCTGATGAGACAAATTTGCTATTCTGGTTCCTCGTCCTCCCAGGTATAGTATCTGAGATTTGTTTCTATCCCTTCATTTTTATATTTTTAATTCTAGGGTTAGGGCGTATATTGTTATGATTTTATTAACAAACAATTAGTGTATATTATTTACTTTTTATAATTATTATTAATAAAAAAAATTATTTAGTAAAAAATAAAATTTATTAAATAAAAATTTATGAATTAATAATTATTATTAGTATCTAATAGTTTATTATAAAAAAAAAATCTTTAGAAACTATTAATTTAATGGTAACAATAATTTAAATTCTAATTAAATAATGAAATTAGTAATTATTTTACTAATATTTATGTATTTCTTTGAATAAACAAATATTAATGAGTAATTATGAAAATATTTCAAGTTATTAAATAAAATGAATTAAATAAAATATGATAAATATAATGATTCATAGGGTTTTACTGATTTTAAGCATATCTTATTTTGTAATAATATAAATTTTTTTATTAATTAAAATAAAATAATAAAACAACATTAATATTTAAATTGAATTAAATTAACAAAAATAAATAAATAATAATTTAATAAATATTTACTTATTCTTTTCAGTAAGTGATTAATAATGGGTAATCATTTATATAATAAATAAATTAATAATATATTAATAATTTGCAATAATATAAATTTATTAATTAATTAAAACAAAAATAATAATAATTAAATTAATAAAATAACATTAATATGATATAAATTGATTAAAATAAAATAACAAAATAACATTAATATTTAAAATAAATTGATAAAAACAAATTAATAATTATTTTACTAATATTTACTTATTCGTTTGAAAAAGTGATTATTCATAGGTAATCAATTATTTCATTTTTTTCGCATATAAATTATTTATATAAAATTTAATTTAGTTAACAAATTTTAAAGAAATTTAGGAATAATTTATTAATGGAAAAAATTTAACTTAAAAGATTTAAAAGATTTATAGAAATAAATAATTTATTTATTAATATCAATCATTAAAAACTAAAAATTAACTTAATTAGCAAAACAAAAAATTCTTAAATTTAAATAATTAAACATAAAATAATTAGTATTATTAATATAAATTATGAATTAGTCTCTAATAGAATTAATTGATATTTATTATAATCCATTTATTTATGTTCACTTTTTTCATTGATCTTTCTTTCACTTCTATTTATCCCTGATTTGGCCCTCTTTCTTACTTTCATTCAAGAATTTGTTCTAAAGATAAATCCCCGGTGGGATTCGAAACTTTGAAAAGTTCACGATAACATTGTGGATAATCTAGATAAATCTTATTCAATCTCATGATAGCTTGTACGAGTTAAATAATTTAGTTTGACTTAGTTGGTTCAATTAATTCGAGTTGAGGGGCTAACTTGAATCATGTAGAGTGTCTCCTACTTTTTAGAAGCCCTGGTTGAGTTTATTTTGAGTTTAATTAATTAATTGAGTTTAATTGAGTTAATCTCAATTAAACTAGTTCCAACTATTGCAAGAACTAGTAGGAGGTCTAATAATGGAAATAACCTCCAATTTTCAACAAGTTAACTGATAAATCGACCATAAATAACTCATGCATGCATGATCTATGAGTTACCCAGTTGAGATTGGAGTTCAAGGGAAATTCACTATCACTTTGATAATAATCCAAATTGTACAGGTGGTGCATGCAGTTACAGAAAGGACTATGATTGATTCTGTAGTTATGGATGAGGAATTTCCCTAAATAATAAGGGTTAATTCCTAATTGAGCAGTGTAAGAAAATATGGACTTGTGAAAGCATAAAATTGGTTAAGTATTGGCAAATGCTTGTCTAGGAAGTAATGAGATAGATACAAATAATGTAGAGGTTGCTCAGGCTTGAGCAAAGCATTATAATCTTCTCATATTTTCTGACTAATACAATATATAGATAGGAGGGGTTTTTAGTTGTGTCCTTCCCTAGGAAAACATTGTGTAATGTGTTGATTGAATTCTTCCACTTGTATGCTTTGTGATTTTGTGATCGTTTAAATTTTTCTGCAATTGGTTGAGTAGATTCAAGTGTATTGTTTTAGTAAATTAAAATTTCCACTATGAATATACAAGAAATTTCTAGATGGTATTGGAGTTGAAGTAACTATAGACGAGAATAATACAAATTTATCCTTGTAGGAGGAACACATTTTGCAGATCTATTCTTAAGATCTAACAGCAGTATTGGGACGATGTTCTATGGTCTAAGGCTTGAGTATGCCCTTGATCATAGCTCAAATTACATTGCTTGGAAGCACCAAATGGAAGAAACCATGGAAGATAATGGGATGAAGGAATACATTGATAGAAATGTTCTGAAACTAGTAGTTGATGATGCACAGAATATAGTAGAATGTAAGAAGAATGTAGCCAAGGCAAGAAGGATCTTACTGGAAGGAGTTCGAGATCATATTATCTTGAACCTCCACAGGAAGGAGACTCCATATGAAATGTGGAAAGCCTTGAAAAAATTGTTTCAGAATAATAGTGACCATAGGAAGCTCACACTGAAGGAAAAGATTCATAAAATCAAGATGGAAAAGTGCGACACAATACCAGAGTACTTGAGCAAGTTCACCCAACATCAGGATGAGCTTGGGAGTGTTGGTGTTACAGTTGTTGAAGATGATCTAGTCAAGCTAGCACTTCTAGGCCTTCCCAAGAGCCAACACAACTACCATGATTCTATAAATGGGAGGGAGAAGCTACTAGAATGGGAATGTTTGTGGTATGACTTGATGTAACAAGAGATAAGGAAGAACACCAGAGATGGAAGCTCATCCAAGAATGATGATGAGGATAAGTGTAACTTGAATGGAAAGGAAAATAAAGGGAAAGGGAAGAAATCCTAATCCAAAGGATATTTTGGTCAGGAAGGAAAGAAGAAGGACTTGTCGAATATTAAATGTTATCATTGTCATGAGCTGGTACACTATGCCATGAAGTGTTCACATAAGAATTCCGACAAGAAGCCCTCGGGAGGAGTTGCAGGTTAAGCTATTTCTTCATAATTTGAGTTGGATTTCACTCTCATTACATGCATTGTGACATCAGTGATGGGTGGTGTGTGGTATCTGGATAGTGGAGCCTCATTCCATATGACGGGAAACAAATAATTTTTCAGTGACTTGGAGGATAAGGACCTCTAGATGCACATCGATATGGGCAACGATGGAAGGTATATCGCGATCGGTATTGGTACTATTAATTTTCAGAGAGAGTCTGGTTCTCCTAACATTAAAATATGTCATGTATGTTTTGAGTCTAAAGAAGAATTGAGATTAAATTGCTATGTTGGAAGATCGTGGCTACGAAGTGCTATTTAGCAAGGGAAGGGCTTTCCTTCATCACATCGTCATAGGAGAAGTGAAGAAGATCTAGGTTCACATGAAGAAAATCTACAAATTGGATGTAGAAGAATGTGCTGATTTGAGCATGAAATAAAATAAGTTGCAGAGACGAGACATCGGTGAATTATGGCATAGGTGACTGGGACATTTGCACCATGGAGCTTTGAATATCATGTAGCATATTTCTACAAGACTTACCAAGGGTGCACTAGAGCAATGTGATACATGCAAAGGGTTCACAGTGGCGAAGTACACCAAAGAAAAATTTCATGATAAGGATAGTCAAGAGCAAGTGATCCTTGAAAGATTTCATTCAAATGTGTGTGGACCTTTCTCAAAAAATTCCACGGACAAGCACATGTATTAGGTTATATTTGTATATGATTTTTCATGTAAGTTCTGTCGAATATTATTCATGTGGAATAAAGACCAAACATTTTCAAACCTTTGTGAATTTAAACCACTTGTTGAGAAATATATAGGCAAGAAAGTGAAGGATCTCAGGGGAAATAATGGTGTAGAATATGTGTCGAATGATTTCAAGAAATTCTGTGCAAAATAAGGAATTTGACAGGAGTTAATAACATCCCATAACCCACAACATAATGGTGTTGCAGAGAGGATGAACTTAAGTATTATGGGAAATGCACGAGAAATGTTACATGATCAGGGCCTATCATTTCGTTTATGGGATGAAGCATGCAACACAACGGTATATGTGCATAAGAAGAGTCATCATGAGACTCTTGGGATGAGTACACTAGAAGGAGATTTTTCAAGTAAGGAATGATATGTGGAACACTTTGGGATATTTGATTCATCAATTTACTGTCATGTTTCCAAGGATGTGTTGAAGCCTCCAAAATCGTTGCTTCAAACATTGGGGGAAAACCACCCGGTCCGGACCTTAGAACAACTCCTTATCCATTTGGGATGGTGGCTCCAACTGGATTTATAGGACCAGTTTCCTAGTAATGAAAAAGATTGATGATGGGGTGTTTGTGCAAGTGAATAATGGAACTAAATAACTGAGCTAATCTA
This sequence comes from Pinus albicaulis, assembly GCA_034641835.2. Taxonomy (NCBI): domain Eukaryota; kingdom Viridiplantae; phylum Streptophyta; class Pinopsida; order Pinales; family Pinaceae; genus Pinus; species Pinus albicaulis. The sequence goes on along the minus strand of CM076580.1, from coordinate 1,215,965,139 downwards.
TCTAGCTTAATCTATGACTTGCAAATAATTTTAAAATTAACCTGAGTATTAAATATGAATACGACTTAAAGATTGTTTCGATTAACAAATAACCATGAAAATGTATTATTTACTTAAAAGAAAGATGCAATATCATATAATGATAACTCTGTTTAAGAAATTAAACAGAGTCATAATAGCACATCGCATTCATAAATTTATATCGTTTACACACACTATGAAAGATGATATCCCTCTATCTTCAGAAATGATATGATAAAGAAATATTTGAGAAACAACTATATATAAGTGATAGCCAATTTTAATGAGAATATTTCATCACATAAAGAAAATAAAATGAAATCGATAGAAATACCAGATACATTTGATATCTTCCTGATGCAATTTGATATTTTGATCCTGTGCTTTAACTTAGAACAATCTTCAAGGTACATAAATGCAACTCTCAAAAATAATTCACCATGAAATCACAAGAATCTTGCGCTTTAACTTAGAATAATCTTCAAGGTATAGAAATGAAACTCTAAAAAATAATTCACCATGAAATCACAAGATATGATCCTTTATAAAAAATAAGATAGTTAAGGAGTACAGAAATGTATTGTCCAAGCCCAAAATATTACAAATATAGGACCCCTTTCTAAATGCTTGAAAGGGGTTTAAATAGGAAATTCAAAAACAAATTAACTACAGCTTATGCTGGAAACGATCATCGGAGATCCGAGAATAGACTTGCGATATCCAATAAAACAGATTCATTGAATTTCTTCAATACCCAATGTGGTAAGCTGACAGATTTTAAGCATATCTTTAACTACGGTTGGATGACTCAACCTTGAATGCAAATGACTGGTGTATGTGGCATCAGAGAATTCTGGAATGATGGAATTGATGGAACTAGAAAGGCATTTGATTGCCATCTGCTAACTGTGGGGTTTGATCAAATATGTCCATAGGACATCCCATGTAATTTCTTGTATTTTGATGATCTTTTGATTCTTGTTGATTAATTCCCGCATCCACCTATTATTAGTTTCTTTTACCATTGGAAGCTTTCCTGGAGTACAATCTGAAATTAAATTAGCTACATATAGACTATCATTAACCAATTGTGTCATATTTTTCATTATGGCTCTTGCCATTGATGTAGCATGTTCTTATTTAATAAGCTATCATTCCCATTCACCAAAAAAATTTTATTTATGCCTTTCTTCGATCCTGGGAAGATTTTCACTCTTTTCTTGTTCTGAGTCCTGCCATGAAATAAATTCTGAAATCTTTTCATCTGCATTTTCAAATTCTATTCTTATGTTGCCTGCTTCATCGATGAGGGCTAACGTTATTTCACATAGAGTTTCAGCTTGTGCAATTTTTTGACATAGATCATCCAACTGCTGAGACAATAGCTTACTTGTTTCCAAAGCTTTTGTTTTAAATTGGTCAATTTTAGGATAATCCTTGAACTTGTCCAATCTTGCTTGCAATATTTTACCTTGCTCTTCTTTGGCAGTTTTTTCATTTTGTAGCAAGGTCTGTAATTTGGATACCTCTTGAGACAACTACTGTTGTTTATTCAAAGCTTGCTGATCAAGCTTCTTCTTTTCAATACTTAGTTGTTCTTCCAATTGTTTGGCTCTGAGTCTTTCTTCTCTCAACTATTGCTCTAACTGTAATATCTTTTGCTGATCACATGTTGTTCTTTCTTCTAATAATGCTATCTGTAATTCTTTTTGTTTTACCAATTGAGTGACTTCAGTAGCTTTATCTATAGTAGCTGCACTATAAGCACCTGCATATTGTGATAGTTTGGTCAAATCCTCTGAAGGATTTACTTTAGTGTTCTTCCAAACAATATTCATTAATTCAACTTGTGAAGTTGCAAATGGTCCTTGATCGATCCTCCTTCTCTTTCTTTGTTTTCTAACAACAGCCCTATGCTTAGGGCTATAAAAGATATATAGAGGAGGTATGTCTTCAACTTTCAGCACAATTTATTCAGATGGGCCTTTAAGAATAATCTCAATATCCTGATTATTCAGATTATCAACTTGAGGATTGTTTTTTTCTCCTATTTGTTGAGCGAATTGCTCAAACTGTTGTAGCAAATGGGGAGTAATAATTATTTCAGCAGAATTTCCCTCTTTTTGTGAGGTCTTTCTCTTTCAAGTTGATCATCGGACTTATTACCTGTATTTTATTTTTTAGACTGCACATCAAGCTTGCTACCTATATCTTCTTTTTCAGACTGCACATCAGGCTTTCCACCTGTATTTTCCTTCTCTTACTACACATCTATTTTGCTAGTTGTCACTGCTTTTTCTATTTTGCTGGATGTATCTTCCTTTTTCTTTTGTTCTATTTCAATAGTTTCACTTGCTTCTAAAGGAATTCTCAGCTGGTCAAGGGGAGCTTTAAGTAATCTCTGGCTTTTGAACTGCATAAACTTATTCATATCTTCTGCTTGAAACTTAGATTTAGCTAGATCATAAACTTGGGAAAATTTCTCAATTGAGACAAATAAATCATCAAAGTCATCAGGCTCATGCTCAAACTTAGCAATTTGGACTAAAGTTGTGAAATCAAAAACCACTTTATTTTGGATCATATTGTCTGCCTAGAACGGTTGCAAGCTTAAGATCTCGTATCCTAAGGACTTATTTTTCAACATGCTTATAATAATTAAGGGTATAGGTTCTACAATGGAAAGGAAAAGTAGGCCACATAAATTTTTTGGAATTCTTTAAACACCTGGACATCCCTCTTTCTGTCAACTAGTAAGAGATCTCTTGAGCTAAAAGTTTGTCAGGGACATATAGAGGTGACATGATGCTCAAAAATGCTTCCAAATATTCTAATATATGTGAACTTCTCTTCACCAAACCAATTTCCGATTTGGGATAAGTCAATTTTTGCCTTATCAGAGAGCCGAGGAGGAAGTTGGTTGAAAATGGTCTAGTAAATAGGAAACATATAGCCATGGAAAATTCTGTATACATGTTTCTTGAAATGGGATTTCCACAAATAATTATGGTATATGTGTATAGGGATAGGATCTTAAGGAGTCCATTTCCAACCTAGAATAGGGAATTTAGAATTAAAACACAAGGCATCTAAAATATAAGCACAAAATTGAAATGGGGGAACATTTTTAGTATGCTTATTTCTTCTATAATCCATAATCTTATTTGCTATTTTTTCGGATAAAATAACTGACCAATCCATACCAACAGAACCTACAGCGGCCTCAATCAAGGGTACCATTTGAATAGAAAATCTTGCCGAATTATTACTCCCAAAAATTCTGCATATCATTGCAGCAGCATAACAATATGGAGGCGCGAGAGACTCTACAGAATACATACCTGATGCATTGTACTCATGTTTGTCTAGAGATTGTCTCCATTCTCTAATTGGGTCTGATTGAACTTCATTGCTTGAGGTGAAATCTTCTATGAAGGCTTTGTTGTAGGTCTTTTGAGGATTTGGCAGATGGTACATTGCTTTGATGTCTTCTGCTCTAAAGGACCCAAAAATATTTCCCCCAGCTATTACGAATGTTCTTTTTGTGATGGTGGTGTTGTCTATCACCCATCGTATTATGTCATAATATGGAAATACACTTGCCCGAGCTGCAATTCTATGAAGAAAATAATTTGTGAGCTCTTTAAAGGGATTGTCATCTGAATCTGATTCTCCATCTGGCACCGTTGCCTTTACCTCTGTAACTGTAGGGTATTCTTTTTCAAGCAAATTATAGAATTCTTCCTAGGAAAGCTTCCCGAGACCCTGGAACATAGTATCTGTAACTAGCTTTATCTTGGCTGGCTTTTCTTTTGGCATTGTGGTAGTGGCAGCGGTCTTTGAGGTGAAAAAAATTCTTGATTTCTTAAGCTTCTTAGAAATCTTCTTCGTCTGAAATCGTTTCACTAGTTCGACGAACAAAAGGGTTGGATGTTCTATAGCTCTGCAAATGAGACAAACCTTTCAGACGCGGGAATAAATGAAGCTAGGTGAAAAAATATGCGAAAAGTCTTTTATTAATGATCCCAAATTGATTAACCATGTATTAAAAATGAATGCCTTAAAGAAAATTCACATTCACGCATTGATATGAGAATCAATTACCATAATTCGTTTGATTTTTCAATTAATGATGTTCGTACAATAAGAGATTGGCGATATTGAAATGTTAATGTAAAATTTTCCCTTTGAATTCTTCGATTGCGATTGACCGATAAATAATATATGTGCAGCGCAAAATAGCGATTAATAAAGACTGACAATTCATCGCATCGGAGTTTTTGAAAGGAAAACGAAAAACATCTCATATTTTCCGCCGATTTGCAATTAGCGATAAAGGTATATCACATCGGATATTTCCAAAGGGATTGAGTTGTTCATGATTATCACCGAAATGCGATTGCGATGATGGTGGGATCCATCACATCAGAACTTTTATAAAACAAGTAATATTTGATTTTTCAAAATGCGATTGCGATATGTTGTATTGCATCGAAGTTTATAAAATAGACCGAATGAAGGATAACCTTTCCAAAATGTGATTGTGATAATCTACATTGCATCGGAGTTTTGTAAAGGAAATATGACAACTCAAGACTTTACCGATTTGCAATTGCGATTTACTTTATCGTATCGGTCTTTTTAACATGAAATTTTATGTTTTGTGCCGATGCAATATAAGACTTAAGTTCAATCGGATTGGAAAAATTCAATGTCACATTTGATTATATGCACTTGTGGTATGCGATATGCGATACATGCTTTTCTAAACAATAAATTTTTTATTTTTTTATTTTAAAATAATCGGATTTCCTCAAAGTCTTTTATTTTTATCTAAAAATAAATGGGACCTATTTCTAAATGAATTTTATTCTAAAATTAAGAAATGGGGAGGGTTGTTTTACCGTACAACAATTGGTGATTCACTGGAAGAAACAGTTATCTCTGAAAAAATAAATGAACACTATATCTTAAGTAAGTAAAAAGTTTTAAAGATGATGAAAACTATCTTAGAGAAATTTAAATAAAATATAACTTTAAAAAAGAATAAAAATCACTTACAATCTCTTTTTGATTCTTTAAAAATAAAAACTTTTTTTTTTTGGTTTTATCAAACTTTGATTGGTTAATAAAGATAAAGTAGGGGGCCTCTCCACTTTTAGCTTTGTGATTTACTCTAATTGTCATAGTTAGTGCCTCTACTGTCTGCAAACGTTCATAGTATCGACAGGGTTACCTTTTAACCATCAATCATTCATTGTCCCATCCATATAAGAGCATGACTCTTTAAAAGATAAATTCATAAGATATACAATCTTGTGTTTTTTCTCTTTTCTTTTAATTTAAAATCCATTGTTCTGGTTTGGTAGCCAGTTAATAAAAATGCCACTCACTAGTTGTAACTGAACTGAACAAGATGGCTCATGATGAGACCCCTTGCCTTATGATTATAAGCCATTACCCTGTTTTGGTATGCAGTGGTAGTAATGTCAGTTCAATTATTTCTTATGATCATGGTAAGCAGGCTCGTGATGAGACCTCTTATCTTTTAATTTTAGATCAATCATTTTTTAGAATTACATCCTAAAAAATCAGAACCTTAATGGATAGGGTGAAATGACTTTCTCCTTAAGAGTCAATGGATGACAATTTTGTAGAGTTTTAAGTGCCAAAATTGGAAAATTTTTTACTTTTTAGAGATAACCTTTCTCTGCTTAACAAACTTATAATGATTTATAATATTTTCAAAGTTTAATATTTTATTTTCATTATCCAAAATTGTAATCATTTCTTTAAAGATTCTTATTTACATAAATAAGTATTTATAATATTTTCTTAAAGATATTTTCAAATAGTAAAAATTCAATTAAAGACTATTAACAACCTTATTTGTAAATAAACACACTTGCATAATGGAATATGTACAAGTAAGAAGGGGTTACCTTCTTAAGAAAAGAATTTTTTCAAGATAAGCCCATTCACAGGAAGAGATTCTCTCTTTCCTGTTAAATCTTGTAATATAAATGTTGATGAGCCTATATTTTCAACAATCTGAAATGATCCAAGCAACATCTTTTGAAATTTGGTATGTTTACCCTTATCTTCATTTGCTTTGTCCCATTTTAGAACAAGATCACCAATTTGCAAAGTTTTACATCTGATAGAACTTGAATCAGAAGATTATTTTATGAGTTGTTGATGTTTGGTATGAACACTTTTAGCTTTCTCTCTATCTTCTTCTAACTTAATAATTTGATCAAATCTCAATTGAATAGATGATGAAGGATTCTATTCAATGAATTGGACTAGGGCTAGATATGGAAGTACTAGGTTTGATGGTATAACAACTTCTTTTCCATAGACTAGATTAAAAGGTGAAGTACCTATTGAAGCTTTTTGAGTTATGCGATCAGCCCATAGTGCAAAAATTAAAGACTTATGCCAATTCTTTTGACTCTGATCAATTGTTTTTTTGAGGATTTTGATGAGATTTTTATTCATTGATTCGGCTAGACCATTACCTTGTGGATAATAATATGCTGAATATTTCAATTTGAAACCTCTTTTGATTGCAAATTCCATTATACTATTTCCAGAAAAATAAGATGCATTATCAAAAACAAGGGCATTAGGTACACCAAACCTGGTAATGATGAACTGATCAATGAATTCAATGATTGCATCAGAATTGGTTACCTTTAAAGGAATTTCTTCTACCCACTTTGTAAAGTAATCCATTGTTGTAAGGATGTATCTGTGTTGTTTGGAAGAATGTGGAACAATTTCTCCAATAATATCAAGTCCCCATTGTTCAAATGGTTGTTCAATATTTACTGGTTGTAAATGAAAGGCTGGTTTCCTTTGTCTCCCACTAGCAGTTTGACAAGTGTCACATTTCCTTACATAGTCATGTGCATCTTTGAACAAGGTAGGCCAATAGTAACCAGCATGGATTATTTTGTGGGCTGTAGTGTCTCCTCCAAAATGTCCACCTGCTGGTCCATCATGTAATTCCTGCAATACCTTGTGTGCTTTAGTTTTTTCAATACATCTTAATAGAATGGAATCATAATTTATTCTAAATAACACATCATCAATGATTTCAAAATGTTTGGATTTTAATCTTAAAGCACGCTTGTTTTTATAGCTGAGATTAGAAGGAGCATACTCATTTTTTAAGTAAAAGATCAGATCAGCATATTGAGATTCAAAATCTATAACACTTATCTGATTTTCTTGAACAATATTATCTTGATCTTGATGCTCTGTTATGTTGGAAGCTCCTGCTAACAATCTGCAAAAACCTTGTTCTCTAACAATTTTAGCTGGCTTAATATCAATATCATACTCTTATAGAGTTGTTACCCAATTAGCTCTCTTTTCTCCTAGTTCCTTTTGTATTAACAATTGTCTCACTGCACAGAATGGGACAATAATATTTGTATGTGTTTTTAGGAGAAAATTTCTAAAATGTTTAATTGATTTAAATATAGCAAAGGCTTGCTTTTCTACATTAGAGTAGTTAAGTTTAGCTCCTTGCATATTTGAGCTAAAGAAAGAGATTAGTGCTTCCTCTTGTTGATCATTGGGTTGTTTCAAAACAACAACATAGGATGTTTCAGTAGCCAAAGAATACAGAATAATTTTTTTAGAAAAATCAGGAGGATTCAATGTAGGTGCATTAATGATTGCCTGCTTAATTGAATCAAAGGCTTTATTTTATTTATGTAACCATTTGAAAATTGAATTTTTCTTAATCATATTCTGGAAAGGTAAAACTATTTGAGAAAAATCAGGAATAAATATCTTGACAAAATTGATCTGTCCCAATAAATATTGCATGGATTTCTTGTTATGTGGTAAAGAAATATCAGAAATTTCTTTTACTCTATCAAGATCAATATATATGCCATCTTTGGACATAACAAATCCTAGGATTTTTCCTTCATTGAGAGAAAAGAAGGATTTATTTGGATTTAAACAAATGCCAAATCTTCTACATCGTTCAAATATATGTTTCAAATCATGCAGATGATTAGCTCTTTTCTTTGAAAATATGGTTATGTCATCAAGATAAATAACAACTGATCTATTAATCAAACCTTTGAATGCTATATCCATGGCTCTATGGAAAGTAGCTCCTGCATTTATCAAACCAAAAGGCATCTTTTGGTAGGCATAGGTTCCCCATTTGGTTCTGAAAGTAGTTTTCAACCTATCATCTGGATGTACCAATATTTGGTTATAGCCTGAAAAACCATCAAGAAAAGACATGAGTTTAGAACCAGCTACCTTTTTAAGTATTTGTTCCATTGTTGGCAATGGGAAGTTATCCTTTTGACATGCCTTATTCAGATTTCTAAAATCAATACAGATTTTGATATCTCCATTCTTCTTCCTTATAGGAACCATGTTTGAGACCCAACTAGAATGTCTTATAGGAAAAATAATTTTCTCCTTCAAAAGTTTGTTCAATTCTGACTTGATTTTTCCTTCCAGATTGGGATGAATTTTTCTTAATTTCTGTTGCACTGGCTTTACATTGGAAAGCATTGGAATAATATGTTGGATAACAGAAGTATAAGTATCATAAGTTTTCAAATCCTCATAATTCAAAGAAAAGACATTTTTGTACTTATTCAGAAGTCTGATGAAAGTTTTCCTTTCCTCTGATGTTAACTCGAGTCCTAAATTAACATTTTGTGGTTTAGACTCAGTACCAAGATTTGCTAATTCAAACTTAAAAGTAGAACTTTGAAATTTAGCATTAGTAACCTTTTTGAATCTATCTTTGATATCATATAAGTCTTCAAGTTTGACTACAGATTTGGGAATAGGATTTTTAGTGTCTTTTGATGTTTTTTGAAGATCATGATCACTTTCATCAATTATTTGGCCATCATAAGATTTTTCTAAAATCAAGAAATTTAAGATATCTTCATCATGATAAAATACTCTCCAATTGGTGACATTATCCAACACTGAAGGTCTAAATATTAATTCAACTGAAAACCTATGTGGACTATAATATTCAGCTGGGAGGAGCTTGGAAGTGACATTAGCTAATAAATTAACTGCTGAATTCTGAGTTCTAGGGATAGAAGAGATGTTGAATGCTAAAAATTGAGTGGTAAGATCTTGAACAAGGGATTTATAATGTTTAAGATGATCTGAAAGACAATGGATAATGTTTCTTATTTGTCTGATAACAATTTCGGAATCACCATACACTTTCAGGTACTTAACATTCAACGCTATTTCTTTATAAAGCCCTTGAATCAAGGCTTCATATTCTGTAGCGTTATTTGTACACCCAAATTCTAATCTACATGAGAGCATAGTTTTCTCTCCATCTGGATCAACTAAAACGCATCTTGCTCCTGCACCATCATTGGATTTTGATCCATCAAAATACAAAGATTAAAATAAGGACTTATCTACAGGTTTATCTATAGATTGATCAGAAACATTACCAATTCTTGAAGAATCAGTTTGTGAAAAATTTTCAATTTGCGAAATAAAAGTATTTATAGAAAAAGGTGATTCGGGTGCTGTGAAATTTCCAAGGAATGATTCAACAGAATAACCTCTGAGAATTTTTTTATTAAAATCTACAGGTTCATTTTCTTGTTCAAATTCTGTCACAGTATGCATCATGTTTTTTTCTCTCTCAACCTTGATTTGATTCAGTTTCCCTTTGTGGGGAAGCCACATGTGAGAATAATTAGTGGTGATATAACCATTAAGCTTTGCAGACCAATCCCTGCTCAATACTAATCCATAAAACTCAGGAATATCTGCAATTAGAATATAAATTCTCTAGACTATTCTCAGATCAGAGGCTAACCTAATAGTAACTGAATTAATTTCTCCCACAACTTGCACTTTAGTCTGATCTTATTGAACAATATGAACTGCAGATTTATGGGGTTCGATGTTTAATTTTGAGCAGATTGAAGTAGGAATTATGTTAGATGATGCTCCTGAATCTATCAAGCAGTTATGCAAATTCTTGTTATAGATTTCATAAGTCAGAAGAAAAGGAGGTGTCTGAGAATTGGATCTTTCTCCAATAAGAACAGTATCAGTAACATCTACTTTATCTGGTGGCTTACCTAATCCTTTGGCTGCTTTAGAAACTACACCACTTGGTAGAGGAGAAATAGGTGTTGCATTTAATTCTTTCAATAACAACTTCTGTTGATGCTTAAGTTTGCTGAGTTCATGTAGAGAGATATTTTCTCTAGTTTTATTCATGTCTTCAACAATGTTATAATCCATAGGATTTGATACCACCAGAGTCCTAGATGTTGTTGTAGGATGATTAGAAGATGATGGTTGATTTGGAGTTGGAAAAGAGGAAGTTTTCTTTACAGGGGATTTGTCTTTAGTAGGTGAAATTAAAATTTTCTTCTTGGGAACTGTTTGGACAGGCTCTGCTGTAGATTTACTTCTTTTATTTAATGGCATGGATTTTTGTTCTTTTTCACTGTCTGAATTAGGAAGAATGAAATCGCACATCCCATGTAATTCAACTATTTCTTCTTCTTCATCTTCTTCCGATAATAGAGGTGTATCTTATTCTTCATATTCTTCTACATCTGACTCTGCATTGGATATTGAATTGGGTGGTTTAGATTCAGTTTCCTGATTCCTTTTGAAGTTTCTGAATGCCCTTTTGGTAGAAGTTTCTTCCACTTGTTTTTTGATTTCGATCATTTCATTGGACAAACTCTTCAAAAATCTTTATAACCCTTCCATGTCATAAGGATCCCTAGGTGTTTTCTTCTTTGAGTCATCCTTAAAACTAAATTTTTTGGATTTTATTTCCTCATTGGCATTCTTTTTATCCAAAGCAATGATCCGTTTTTCTACTGCAATTGCTTCTTTCATATTTTCAGCTAAAGTAGGTTTAACAGCTCTATCTACAAAAATGGCTATATTTGAAGGCAAATCTATTATATACCATTCACTTCGGACTTTCTCACTAGGTTTTGAGGTTGTAGGAATTTTATTCAAAAGTTTATTGAATCAGGAATTGAAATCTTTAATGGGTTCTTTGGATTCTACTCTCAAATTGGAGAGATCGTTAATTAGAGTTGCTATTGATCTATCATCTCCAAATTTGGTTAAGAAATGTTCCTGGAAAATATCCCAACTTGTAATAGATCCCGATGGTAACGAAAAATACCAGGATCCTGCTGCCCCTTGTAAAGTATAAGGGAATAACCTAACAACAACATCTTCATGTTGTACTGGATTTAAATTTACAGATAACATAAAGTTTTTAATGTGTTCTTCTGCTTGTATACCAAGGTCAGGACTAAATTTTGGCAGCCATTTTTCAGGATGATCTGGAAAATCATGCGACGGTGCAGGAATTTCAACAGCCCCTGGATTAGTCCATGGTCTTTGTGCCATTGTTGTGATAACGGTTGAGGGACTTGAAGAGACAACTGGTGTTTGAGTAGAGGTTGTTTTAATAACTACACTCTTCTAGGTTTGAGTTTGGGAAGCAGATGAGTAAGTTTGTGATGAAGAAATAATATCACTACCTGATTTCAACAGTGTTTTTCTGGTTTTAACTCGACTAGGTAAAGGAAATTCCTTTGGAGGAATACCAAGTTTTTCACTTTGTGACCTAGTAAGAGGTTTTGAAGATATGAATTGTGACGTAACACTGCCTTCGAATAATTCAGACTCTTCTAAAGATAATGAGAACCCTTGGAGTTTATGAACTAAAGCTTGTATTTCAGGGGACTCAAGAGATTGATTGTTGGATAGATCTAAAGCTTTGGTAGTGGGTGTATTAATGTTCTTCTCAATTTCTTCCGTAGAGATCTGAGATGTAGAGGAAATTGAAGAAGGTGATGAGGGTGAATTTCTCTTGGAATGGCCTATAGATTTGGATTTACTTGCCATTCATAGCTTAGGCACTCCTTCTAGGGCCAAAAATGTTGAAGCCTCGAAAATCGTTGCTTCAAAAATTGGGGGAAAACCACCCAGTCCAGACCTTAGAACAATTCCTTATCCGTTTGGGATGGTGGCTCCGACTGGATTTATAGGACTAGTTTCCTAGTAATGAAAAAGATTGATGATGGGGTGTTTGTGCAAGTGAATAATGGAACTAACTAACTGAGCTAATCTGTCTAACTTAATCTATTACTTGCAAATAATTCTAAAATTAACCCGGGTATTAAATATGAATACAACTTAAAGATTGTTTCGATTAACAAATAACCATGAAAATGTATTATTTACTTAAAAGAAAGATGCAGTATCATATAATGATAACTCTGTTTAAGAAATTAAACAGAGTTATAATAACACATCGCATTCATAAATTTATATCATTTACACACACTATGAAAGATGATATCCCTCTATCTTCATGAATGATATGATAAAGAAATATTTGAGAAACAAGTATATATAAGCGATAGCAAATTTTAATGAGAATATTTCATCACATAAAGAAAATAAAACAAAATTGATAGAAATACTAGATACATTTGATATCTTCCTGATGAAATTTGATATTTTGATCCTGCGCTTTAACTTAGAACAATCTTCAAGGTACAAAAATGCAACTCTCAAAAATAATTCACCATGAAATCATAGGAATCTTGTGCTTTAACTTAGAAAAATCTTCAAGTTACATAAATGCAACTCTCAAAAAAAATTCACCATGAAATCACAAGATATGATCCTTTATAAAAAATAAGATAGGGGTGAAAATGTGAAGCTGGGTTACACTTTTTGCCCTTTTTTGAGAAAAAAAAATTCATTTTTTTCGGTTCTTCAACTTTCTGCACACTATAACACTTTTTCTGTGTAGAATTTCATTTTGCGATAAAAATAAAAGTTGTGAGAAATTTTGTTAGCTTTCTATTACTTATTTTTTGAAATTTTTTTATGCAAATTTGATTTGTCAACTTAGCGTTTCTTTGAGTGTGTGTTTCTTAACAATCAAAAGATTCATAAGAAGTCATGTTATGACGCAATGTTGTAGTCAAGGAGTACAGAAATGTATTGTCCAAGCCCAAAATATTACAAATTCAGGACCCCTTTCTAAATGCTTGAAAGGGGTTTAAATAGGAAATTAAAAAGAAAATTAACTACAACTTATGCTGGAAACGATCATCGGAGATTTGAGAATAGAATTGCAATATCCAATAAAACAGATTCATTGAATTTCTTCAATCCCCAATGTGCTAAGCTGGCAGAATTTAAGCATATATTTAACTTCAGTTGGATGACTCAGCCTTGAATGCAACTAACTGGTGTATGTGGCATCAAATAATTCTAGAATGATGGAATTGATGGCACTAGAAAGACATTTGATTGTCATCTGCTGACTGTGCGGTTTGATCAAATATGTCCATAGGACATCCCATGTAATTTCCTGTATTTTGCTGATCTTTTAATTCTTGTTGATTAATTCCTGCTTCCACCTAGTATCGGTTTCTTTTACCATTGGTAGCGTTCCTGGAGTACAATCTGAAATTAAATTAGCTGCATATAGACTATCATTAACCAATTGTGTCAAATTGTTCATTATGGCTCTTACCCTTGATGTAGGACGTTCTTCTTTAATCAGTTGTGATTCCCATTCACCAAACAAAATTTCTTTATGCCTTTCTTCGATCCTGGGAAGATTTGCACTCTTTCCTTGTTCTGAGTCCTGCCATGAAATAAATTCTGAAATATTTTCATCCACATTTTCAAATTCTATTCTTATGTTGTCTGCTTCATCGATGAGGGCTAATCTTATTTCACATAGAGTTTCAGCTTGTGCAATTTTTTGACACAGATCATCCAACTACTGAGACAATAGCTTACTTGTTTCCAAAGCTTTTGTTTTAAATTGGTCAATTTTAGGATAATCCTTGAACTTATCCAATCTTGCTTGCAATATTTTACCTTGCTCTTCTTTGGGAGTTTTTTCATTTTGAAGCAAGGTTTGTAATTTGGATACCTCTTGAGACAACTGTTGTTGTTTATTCAAAGCTTGCTGATCAAGATTCTTCTTTTCAATACTCAGTTGTTCTTCCAATTGTTTGGCTCTGAGTCTTTCTTCTTCCAACTGCTTCTCTAACTGTAATATCTTTTGCTGATCACCTGTTGTTCTTTCTTCTAATAATTCTATCTGTAAGTCTTTTTGTTTTACCAATTGAGTGACTTCAGTAGCTTTATCTATAGTAGCTGCACTATAATCACCTGCATATTGTGATAGTTTGGTCAAATCCTCTGAAGGATTTACTTCAATGTTCTTCCAAACAATATTCATTAATTCAACTTGTGAAGTTGTAAGTGGTCCTTGATCAATCCTCCTTCTCTTTCTTTGTTTTTTGACAACAACCCTATGCTTAGGGCTATAAAAGATATATAGAGGAGGTATGTCTTCAACTTTCAGCACAATTTCTTCAGATGGGTCTTCAGGAATAATCTCAACATCCTGATTGTTCAGATTACCAACTTGAGGATTGTTTTGTTCTCCTATTTACTGAGCGAATTGCTCATATTGTTGTAGAAAATGGGGAATAATAATTATTTCAGCAGAATTTCCCTATTTCTGTGAGGTCTTTTCTCTTTCAAGTTTATCATTAGACTTATTACCTGGATTTTCTTTCTTAGACTGCATATCAGGCTTGCTACCTGTATCTTCTTTTTCAGACTACACATCAGGCTTTCCACCTATATTTTCCTTCTCTAACTGCACATCTATTTTGCTAGTTGTCACTTCTTCTTTTTATTTTCTAGTGTATCTTTCTTTTTCTTTTGTTCTATTTCAATAGTTTCATTTGCTTGTAAAGGAATCCTCAGTTGGTCAAGGGGAACTTTAAGTAATCTCTGGCTTCTGAACTGCATAAACTTATTCATATATTCTACTTGAAACTTAGATTTAGCTAGATCATAAACTTGGGAAAATTTCTCAATTGATACAAATAAATCATCAAAGTCATCAGGCTCATGCTCAAACTTAGCAATTTGGACTAAAGTTGTGAAATCAAAAGCCACTTTATTTGGATCATATTGTCTGCTTGGAACGATTGCAAGCTTAATATCTCGTATCTTAAGGACTTCTTTTTCAGCATGCTTAAAATGATTAAGGGTATAGGTTCCACAATGGAAAGGAAAAGTAGGGCACACCAATTTTTTGGAATTCTTTAAACACCTAGACATCCCTCTTTCTGTCAACTAGTAAGAGATCTCTTGAGCTAAAAGTTTGTCAGGGACATATAGAGGTAAGACATGAGGCTAAAAAATGCTTCCAAATATTCTAATATAGGTGAACTTCTCCTCACCAAACCAATTTCCGATTTGGGATAAGTCAAGTTTTGCGTTATTAGAGAGCTGAGGAGGAAGTTGGTTGAAAATGGTATGGTAAATAGGAAACGTATAGCCATGGAAAATTATATATACATGGTTCTTGAAATGGGCTTTCCACAAATACTTATGGTAGATGTGTATAGGGATAGGACTTTGAGGAGTCCATTTCCAACCTAGAACAGGGAATTCAGAATTAAAACACAAGGCATCTAAAGTATAAGCATAGAAATGAAATGGGGGAACATTTCCAGTATGCTTATTTCTTATATAATCCAAAATATTATTTGCTATTTTTCAGATAAAATAACTGACCAATCCATAACAATAGAACCTATAGTGGCCTCAATCAAGGGTACCATTTGAATAGAAAACCTTGCCGAATTATTACTCCCGAAAAGTCTGCACATCATTGTAGAAACATAGCAATATGGAGGTGCGAGAGACTCTAAAGAATACATACCTGAGGCATCATGCTTATGTTTGTCTGGAGCTTGTATCCATTCTCTAATTGGGTATGATTCAACTTCATTGCTTGAGGTGAAATCTTCTATGAAGGCTTTGTTGTAGGTCTTTTGAGGATTTGGCAGATGGTACACTGCTTTGATGTCTTCTGCTCTAAAGGACCGAAACATCTCTCCCCCAGCTGTTATGAATGTTCTGTTTGTGATGGTGGTGTTGTATATCATCCATCGTATTATGTCATAATATGGGAATACACTTGCTTGAGCTGCAATTCTATGAAGAAAAGAATTTGTGAGCTCTTTAAGGGGATTATCATCTGAATCTGATTCTTCATCTGGCACCATTGCCTTTACCACTGTAACTATAGGGTCTTCTTTTTCAAGCAAATTATAGATTTCTTCCTAGGAGTTTATAAAAGTTTATAAAATCGACTAAATGAAGGATAACATTTTAAAAATGTGATTGTGATAAGTTACATCGCATCAGAGTTTTGCAAAGGAAATATGACAGCTCAAGACTTTACCGATTTGCGATTGCGATTTACTTTATCGTATCGGTCTTTTTAACATGAAATTTTATGCTTTGTGCCGATGCAATATAAGACTTAAGTTCAATCAGATCAGAAAAATTCAATGTCACATTTGATTATATTCACTTGTGGTATGTGATATGTGATACATGCTTTTCTAAACAATGAATTTTTTATTGTTTTATTTTAAAATAATTGGATTTCTTCAAAGTCTTTTATTTTTATCTAAAAAGAAAGGGGACCTATTTCTAAATGAATTTTATTTTAAAATTAAGAAATGGGGAGGGTTGTTGTACCGTACAACAGGATGCAAGAAAAAATCTAGAACCAATAGCTAAGTTGGGAATATTTGTGGGATACACTGCTACACCTCACAAATAGCGGGTGTACTTGTTATCTCACAAGATAACTGTTGTTAGTAGAGAAGTGAATTTTGATGAAGAGAATTCCATGAGATTTTCCCTTGAGAGGGAGCTTCAATTGTATGCGTATGAGGAGATTTTAGCTCCAAAGTAAAAGCCTCATGCTATTTTGGATCATCCACAAGCAAAGAAGTAGAGAGTGTAAGCACCCACTCATACAGAGACATCTAGAGATGGAAGGAAGTGCACTCGAGAGATTGAAAAATTGATGTATGATGCTAAAGGGAATGTGGAAGCATAATCACAACGTAGGAAGATGATTTCAGCATATCGGTAAACTGGCTACATGGATCTGATAAGAGAGAGTGTAGAGACTGAGCCATCCTCATTCAAGGAAGCAGTGAAACAACGAGTATGGGTTGATTCCATGGTAGAGGAATATGATTCCATTATTAGGAACAATTCCTGGGAAGTTTTCCAAAGGCTAGAGAACAAGTCAGTTGTAGGTTCCAAGTGGATCTAAAAGGTGAAGCAAGCTGCATATTGGAGTGTCGAGAATTACAAAGACAAATTTGTGACCAAGGGGTTCTCTCAGGTGGAGGGAATTGATTACAAGGAGACCTTTTCTCCAGTAGCAAGTTACTCTTCAATCATATCAATTGTAGAAATTTCAACGCAGATGTGATGGAAGATACATAAAATGGATGTGAAGACAACTTTATTGAATGAAGTGATTAAGGAAGAGGTGTACATAGAGTAGCTGAAAGGATTTGAGACCTTTAATAGAGAGTCGCATGTGTGCAGACTCAAGAGAGTGCTATATGGATTGAAACAAGCACCCTATTCTTGGTACACGAGGATTGACAACTATTCGATTGGGTTGGGCTTCACCAAAACTGAAGTATATGAAAAACTTTACCATATTGTGGTTAAAGATAAATTATTTATTATAGTATTATATGTCGATGATTTAATTCTAAAAGGTGATGAGAATTTTATAAAATATTGCAAAGATCATTTTGCAAGCGAATTCGAGATGAAAAATATGGGGCTCATGCATTATTTCCTTGGCTTCAAAATTTAGCAAGGAGATGGGGAATTGTTTGTCTCTCAGGGAAAGTGTGCCAACGAGATACTAAAGAAGTTTAACGTGGAGAGAAGCAAACCCATGGACACTCCTCTAGTAGGGAATTGGAGGAAGGAAGATGCTACTTGAGGCAAAGTGGTAGAGGATACCTTTTACAGGAAACTTGTGGGTTCACTTATGTACTTGGTGAACACACGAGTGGATATGTGTTATATAGTTAACCAGATTAGTCAAGAAATAGTTAAGCCAACCAAAATCTATTGGAAGGAAGCGAAACATGTGTTGAGATACCTCAGAGGAACCACTCAATTTGGTCTTTGTTACAAAACAACAAAGGGAGTGAAGCTGCAAGGCTTAACAGATGTAGATTGGGTAGGAAGTCCATCATACATGAAGAGCACATCAGAGGGAATCTTCACTATTGGGTCAACAATAATTTCTTGTTACAACAGGAAGCAGTGATCAGTTGCACCATCACCAGAGGAAGAGTACATGGTTTCTATTCAAGCATCCTGTGAGGCTATCTGGATGAGGAAGATCCTTGATGGGTTATTTGGTCAACAGATGGATCATACAGTGATTTACTGTGACAATCAGAGTTGTATCAAACCCTCTGTGAATCCAATTTTTCATGATCGATCCAAACATATCGACATCTGATATCACCATATTATAGATTGTGTGTAGAGGCAGATCATGTTAATATAGTATATTCTTATAGAGGAAAAGGAAGCATAAATATTGACTAAGGCATTGTCAAGAAGAAAATTCAAGTTACATATAGGTAGGATTGGGGTATCTCATAATCCCTTTCTTCTTGAGAGGGAGTGTTGAAAATGGCACCACGAAATATTCTAATTTAATTTTCCCTTGAGTTAAATTAGAAGAAATTTTTAATTCGACATCTCATAACAACTTATACGAGTTTAAAAAGCTATTTTGAATTATTTGGTTCAGTTAATTCAATTTTAGGGTCTAACTTGAGTTATATATAGTGTCTCATACATTTTATGAGCAGTGGTTGAGTTTATTTTTAGTTGTAATTAATTAATTCAGTTTAACTGAGTTAACCTCAGTTAAAATAGTTACAACTGTTGGAGGAACTAGTAGGAGGTCTAGCAATGGAGAGAATGTTTAGTGTTCAACTGTTTAACTGATAAATAAACCATAAATAACTCATGCATGCATGATCTATGAGTTTCCCAGTTGAGATTGGAGTTCAAGGGCAATGTACTCTCAGTTGTATAGTTATCCAAATTGTACAAATGGTGCATGTACAGAAAGGAATACCTATGATGGATTGCACAATTATGGATGAGGAATTTTCCTAAATAATAGGGTCTAATTCCTAATCGAACAATGCAAGGAAATAGGGACTTGGGAAAGTAGAAAATTGGTTAATTATTGGCCAGGTATTGTCTAGGAAGTAGTGAGATAGATAGGAATAGTGTAGATGTTGTTCGGGCTTGATAAAAGCATTTGAATCTTCTCATATTTCATGACTAATGCAATATACAGATAGGAGGGGTTTTAGCTATAGCTTTCCCCAGGAAATCATTGTGTGATTTTTTTTATTGAATTATTTCTCTTGTATACTTTGTGATTTCTCAATCGTTTAATTGTTTCCACAATTTGTAGAGTAGATTCAAGTCTATTGTTTTAGTAAATTATAATTAGAAGTTTGAATCTAAAAGGAAATGATGCACATGAATATCCTTAATAGAAATATGAGTCAAAGTAGTCATGCTGAGATACATTCATTTAAAATTATTTTAGTTATTTACAATTACACCATTTGAAATATCATTCATTGAAATTATAATAAAGGATGGGGCATCAACATTTTTCCATCTCTTTAGTAGATATGATTGAGGATGTGAACAAGCTATGAAATGGAGGAGCTAGGGGTTGTTGTCACATGGGTTATGCATATTGGTGAAATTTGTTCTCTTGGTAAATGATTTGATCATTGTGTCAGCTTCTTCAACTTTTTCACAAGCTTCCAACCTTGTTCGTTGGTGTTGCATAATGATGTCTATTTTAGTTGCTTGATTGAGAAAATTGATGGAACATTGTTTAAAAAATAACTAATATTATTTCCTTATGTGGATTTAAAATCTATAAAATGTGGTAATATAATCCATAATTGTTACTATTTGGAATAGTTGTGTCAAGCTCCAAAAAAGGTGAGGGTCAAGCTCAAAATGAGCATAAACTAATACAAGTTGAGTCTACAGAACGTATATTTTATAAGGCTGCCTATACCATTGTCACAACTACCAATTCTTATCATCCAAATATAAGACCTCTACATTTATTTTATATAGGTCATAAAAAATACCAGAGAGAGAGAAATAATGTTCTATGTG
The DNA here is from genome assembly GCA_034641835.2 of Pinus albicaulis. Classification (NCBI taxonomy): domain Eukaryota; kingdom Viridiplantae; phylum Streptophyta; class Pinopsida; order Pinales; family Pinaceae; genus Pinus; species Pinus albicaulis. The sequence goes on along the minus strand of CM076580.1, from coordinate 1,215,944,976 downwards.
GGTAACCCTCCCTCAGGATTCTTCCCCATCAAATTCGATCATGCCAAAATTTAGAAAATAGTACCATGAATTGATATATTGATAGTATATGTGGTGACTGTTGTAAAAAATGTACTTCACTTTCACTTATGGGCTAGTAAATTTGTCCATGGTTGCAATAATGCTTGGATATAGTATATGGACATTTGAGTGATCAACTAATATTTTCAATATTTCCCCTTGTTTTTTCTTTATTAAATTCACAGATTAAAGTGTAGACTTGACATTAGCCACCATGTGTTATAATTGTTATTGATACACATGTTGGGTTTTTTTTTTCGGTTCTAAGCTAATAGGTACTACTATTGATTATCCAAGTTTTCCATATTACAAGTTTGATCAACAAGGCCACCAAACATTTTATGGAAGCACCATTCTACACTTATTTCACAATGACTAATATCTTGAAAGGATCCTTTCAAAATATAATTGAAATCAAAACATTGTTAGATCCACCTAAAAATAGTTACTTAAGAGGTATACCCACATGATCACCATGATGTAAGAGAGATTTATAAATAGGAATTTGACATTGGTGTAGGTTAAGACTATATTTTTTATTTTTTTCTAAGTACTCTTCCAATTGGAGTATTACCCCTAGTTTATCGTTACTATGATGACATAATATTCAAATTCCCCATAGATGCAAATAACGATCGCATGAACTCTAATAGATTAGTTTGAAGGGGAAAACTATAGGAAAGGCCAAATGGTACTCTAAGGAGGAGGTAGAAGTAAAATCCTTGACTTAATTTAGAAGAATATTTTAAGGACCAAAATCCTCCCTTTATTAGGAGACATGATCTAGAATGGATCATTATAAAAAATTTCATCTATCTCAGTATATTTTTGGTTGAAAACATTACAATGTATATTTTAGGAAGATTTCCTAGTATAATTATTTAGGCTTTAAAACCTTGTAGAGTCAAGTTTAGGCACTGAATGAAACTATTTTGGGTCTAAATTTTTTTATGATGGATTATATATTCTTGAAATTACTCTATGCTATGAAAACTATCTAATATAATGAAAATAATCTTAACATGAAGTCATATGCATGTGTTAACTTGGCCTACCTTGTTGACCACCATGGAACAAAATGGATGCCATGTTAGTGCCCATTAATTGCACAAGTGTGGCTAAGAACATTTGGACACAAATAAAAAAATCATAGATTCCAAAACTCCAACATTAATTGAGGGTTGAGGCATAAGAAAACTCTAGCCTTAACGCTAGATAATTGTTAGTGTATTTTACATTTTACGGGTTCCATTGTTTTTGTATTTCTATTATACCATAATTGAGTAGAGAATCTAGGAGCTTGGTATTAAAACACAATAGAGGAGGTAAAATATTATGTGGCAGACATTTAGGTTACAATTTCCATCCAAACTCTTTTGTGAGTACCCCTTTCTTTTTACTTGTATTTTATAAGTATAAAAAAATATAGTAGAGCACAACTGTCACCTTCCATTTAGGTTTCCCTATTGTATTAAGTTTCCCATGTTGAATCTTATGTTCATTTATGTGCATGATGTGTTCATATTCTTATTTATTTAGTTTAGTGTCAATAGTTTCCATAAATTTTATCACTACACTAGTAATATTAAATTTGAGACCTATGGTAATAAATAATGCAACAAGCCCTTGGTGGAGTTGTTAATGTGGTAGATATAGGGATCTTCGAGGTAGTGCCCGTGACACCCCTCCAGGACATGAGGCACATTTAAGGAGGGGGGACGTGGCCTATCTCCACATCTACATGCATGTGGCCCTCTAGTTGGAATTCTCAATATAATTAGGTTCTATGGTGGTTTTTTGTCTATCTTGTTGTGATGGTTTGAGTGAAGGCAAGGGTCGATCCCCAACCTCTTATTGCATGCTCCCTAATCAAGAAATGTTAGTTAAAAGTGTTTTTTGATGTTGGTTTTTGGTAGTAAGAAATTGGGATGGGTTTTTACTGGATTGTGCAAGTGGAGGAAGAATCAATAATGATTTTTTCTTTCCCTATTCCATGCATGGTTTCATGGATTTTGGTTTCTTGGTGGGTTTGCGCTAGTGTCAATCACTTTTTCTGGCATTGTGGTTGAGGTTTTTCTCTCTTTTCACCTCATATATTCTTTCACTGTATTAATTTATATATGTATGATTTCATAGGGTTTTTTTCACTGGGTTTGGAATCTTAATATTTTCCTGTGGTTTAGGATTAGGATAGTTTTCCACTTAGGCTATCCATTTTAATTTAGGGTTTATTGAATTTTTTAAAGTTTGGTCAGTCATGCTATATTTGGTTTAATTCCTTTGGTTATTGGTGTGTGAAGCTTTTTGGTGGTTTTCATTCCCACGATGGCTTGAATATAGGGTAGGGTCACATCCAATGGTATTTTTTTCTCAAATTTGTTTGGTTCCTACTCGTGTATTTAATGGTGATAGAGAGTGAGTCCTTAGAAAAGGTTTATGTGCACTCTCTACCAAGTCTGAGTTCTGTGTCTGCATTTTTCGTGATAACATCATGGGTTGGTATATTGGTACATTAGAATATTAGTTTCTTATTTTCTCTTGTTTCTTTGCATGTAGATGGGTTCACAACAACTAATATAGATGTGCCCCTCGTTTGTGTCACTCGTGTCTTAGATATGCTTCTGAGACAGAGGATGAAATGTTGATGAGGGTGAGGAGTATCTCATCTATAGGGATAGAGAAGTGAGAGACTCTTTACTGATGAATCAAATATCTCTTACTTCAACGATGTTCCACAAAATACAAGGAAGGAAATTTCCTAGCTTGAGACTCAAGCGAGGGCTGAAAGAAATTCCCATTTAGAATCTAAGATAAATGGAGGAAATGTTAGCATGGGTAAAACTTTTCTATACTAAATTATAAATTTTTGTTTTAATTTAAATACTCAGTCAAAGGAAAATTATCATTATGATCATTTAAATTATAATCAAAATCTTAATTTGGAGCTATATTTTGAGTATTTTCAATATCATTGAAGTTATCATTAAACTATTGAGAAGAATGCTCACCATAAGCTTCCTTCCTTTCATGATTGTTACTTTCAATATCCCCAAATTTAGGATACCTTGATCAACATGCTTAATCTCACTATTTTCACTATGATCAAAATCCTCACTAGGTAGAAAATATGCATATTCATTCAAACAAAAAGTAGTATCATAAGATTCAATGGTATAAATAGAAGTTACACATGAATAAGATGCTGATGCTTCATAAAAAAAAAGTTTTTTAATTAAAATAATTGTTAATTTTCCATAAAAACATAGAATGATATAAATGATCACCCTTCCAATGAAAATGTTCTAAGCTCCCTCCAAGAAAAGAAATATACTCTCAAAATTTTTCCCTCAAAAATTTCCTTTTTGGAATTTACCCCACAAAAAATTATTAACTTGGAAGAATAAATCATTAGGGGAATTTTGGGGTATAAAATGGGCCTCCTAAGGAAATTAGAAAATATTAGTGGAAATAATAAAATAATATTAGATTACATCATCAAATTTTAGAGAGAAAAAAGAAAAACTATTTTTTCATCTCGTATTTTCAACTTATCTCCCTATGGGTTTACTCAAATTGCGAGCGGAAACACTCGTTGGATGCATAATTTTGTTCCTCATCCAAGGAGTACGCATGTTCCATATTTATATTGACCCCTCTACACAAAAAAATGATAAATACATGAAAAATGTGATTGCAATAATTTGTTTTCATGTATTTTCATTTTTCGGGAGGCAAAGTCCATCGATAATATCCAACATGGGTAATTCTTGGACGAGGAATTAAAATTTTCATCGAAGGATTAATATTGCTTGAAATTTGAGTAAAACCTTAGGGGAAAAAGTTGAAAATACAAGCTAAAAAGGTAGTCTTATTATTTTATTATTTTTTAGTATTTTTATTTTTTTACTCCAAAATGGTGAATCATCCGCCATGGTTGACATCATCATATTGAATCCTATTAGTTTTTATAAATTTTATTTTGGTTGTAAAATTTTATTAGGAGAACCCTTTTAGGCATAAAAATTCCCCTAATGGTTAAAGTAAAATAAAACTAAAATTGGTTAAGGATGCTTTAGGGTTTCTTCTACACTAATATTTCTTCCCTATGATTGGATCTAGAAAAATTGTCCCTTGCCCCTCATATAGTCAAGGGAAAAATTGGGAGGGGTCTTCTTCATGTCCTAATACACACAAAAATTATTATATTCCTATTCCATTGATTTTCATGCTGCCTGACATGCCTATTCGGTTGGGTTGGAAATGCCACAATGTGGGTGGCTATCTTCCTAAAGCCATGATGAATACAAAATTTGAAGTGGAATCAAGTAGTATCTATAGCTATATTCAATAATGAAATATCATGCCCTATTTGGAAATTTCGTAGGATATTGGCAATCAAAAAAGGATCTTTTGGGTTGGATCCGAGAAAATGCAATCCCTAAGGAAAAATCACCTTGGAGATTAGGGCCAATTTTTTTTTTACCGTAAATTTTAAATGTCTAGAAGCATAAGCTAAGGTTTTTGTAAATTGTCCCTATTTTTTCAATTTGAGGGGGATTTTTTTTTATTTAAATTTTTAGATAGAACCAATAAGGAGGAATTCATGCCCGCTCTAGTATGGATCTAAATCTTTTCCTTACCATGATAATTGTAGGAATAATCAACCCTGGAAGGTATAGGTGATGTATTAGGAAAATTTGTGAAAATGTTGGAGCTCACTAAGTGAGGAAGGTACAAATCCTATACATTTACTTATGCCTACATGGATATCACTCAAATACTACTAGGATTTGTCAATATCTATTATCAAGGAAAATTTTGTAAGAAACCAATTTATTATGATCATTTTCCCTTTCACTACTAAATATTTCATTAGTGAATTTTTTTTCCCAATAATGTCCCATCATGAGGAAAGATCCCCCTCCATAGAAGAACCACCCAATAGATCATGAAATATTTATTAAAGTAAGCTCATTAAGAGTGCCTCCCTTATAGACTTTCAACATTTAAGTAATTTATTGAAATCCCAATCTCAATAAATGAATCTCAACCTCATTTATCCCTCTAATGTCCAAATAGATTTTTGAGATTATCCAAAATCCCAGAAGCCAATGAGGATCACACCTAAAACCCGACCCCCAAACCCTAATATTAGCATGGGTTTACCTCCATTAGGAAATATCTAGTCCTACAAGACTCCCCTACACCATAGTAGATGGAGTTATATTACCTTCATCTAGAGGAAATAACTGAATCTTAGCATAGCAAGTATCCTCTCTTTATCCTAAAATCTAAAGTGAAATTATTTGTAAATAAGTCTTAAAATCCCATAGCTGCTGCCTATCAAACTTCTCTATATCAATGTCTTTGAAACCAAACTTGGTGTCCGTTATAATCCTTGAAAATATGTCAAAAAATCCCCCAATTTGGAGAATAATCAAGGATGAATACCAAATAGTCAAAATTTGTAGGAGAAAGGACAAAATCTAATTAACTCTAGGTGAATCTCACTAATAATGGATGTTTTCTTCTATAACCCTGGTCCCTCCCAAATCCACATGAATAATGGCCCTTATAACATATTGGAGTTAAAATGAAAGGGTAAGAAATATATCCTTAAATATAGGATCAATCAAGATCATCCCATGATTCTAGTACTACAAGAAACAAAATGCTCCAATGGAAAGATCCTCGAAATAACAAAAATATTATGGATAGGTTGCAAGTCCATTTCCTTGGAATCCATAAGACATGTAATTGGACTTAATATACTATGGAATCTAATGGAAATTATCCTATATTATCACTTTAATACCCATCATATCCTCACAATGTGGTTTAAGTTGATAGGGTCATTCACAAAAGGCTAGATTTCAAATGTCCACTAACCACATATGGTAAGTGAATAAAGTTGCTTTCTAAAAAAAGTTATGCGATCTACATCCTCGACCATTTTCATAATATGAGGTGAAAACTTAATTAAGATGCACGTGGACGGAAAGGATGCTTGGCAGGTTAGAGCCTGAGGGGGTCCTATTTAGGGAATCCATACCTGATTTGCATATGGTCAATGTAGAAACCCTTCACAGGATTTACACTTGGACTAAAATATGACAGGAATTCAAATATTTACCTCTATGTTGGATCACTTTCCCTTATTTGAATACCTAATCAATTATGACATTCTGTATGAAACAATCATTTTTCCATACCGAGGATCATATCACTAGTTGATCTGACTGGATATCTACATCATTAATAGGCACAATTTCACCCCCTCAATATTTAAATGCTTATGGATTTCAAGTCCTTCCTTCATCTCAAAATAAATGGAATCATGGTAAGAAGTTTCATGTATTTCATGAAAAATTGTGTACTACTTCTACCAAAAACTCAAACTTTTACAATCCAAAATAAAAAATGGAATAAGGAGGACTTTTGTGAAATTTTTAAATAAAATTATATCCTAGATGGTTAGATGACTAAAATACAAAAAATAATCATCTCACGAGATTGTTAAAAGTAGTTATTTAAGGAAAAATCCACCTTGTTAATATACTTGGAAGATTGGTGAAAATAAGAAGAAATATTATGGAAACAAAAATCTCAAATTAGATGGCTTCGGGAAAGGAATAAAAACACCAATTTATTTCAGAATGATCTGATCCATCATCATCATTGGAACCACATTCTCTCCCTCCACTCTGCCTATGGTTCTAAACCAATGGATCATAAGGAAATCGAATTTGAATTTTTTGGTTACTTAGTGTTTTTTTAATGAATCCTCAGATTCATCATTTACAATCTATTCAAAAATAACCTACCAAATACCAAAATTAGTTACTCCAAAAAAAAATGAGGCCCTACTCAAACTTGTTTCTTTTCAAGAAGTAGAGGAAGAATTTGAAAGCACGCCAAATAGAAAGGCACCAAGCTTGAATGGATTCACCACAAACTTTTATCAAGCTCATTGGCCTTTCATTGGAAATGGAATCCATGAGCTCATTAATAAAATCTAGATTCTCATCCTTTGTCCTTCAAATTATAAGAAAAACATTTTTCATTCTCATACCCAAAAAGTTCAATTCTGACAATTCAACAGATTTCCACTCTATATCTTTGTGCAATTTTATATACAAAATTCTTTTTAAAATTAATAATCATCTAAAACTCATCCTCACACACATTATATCAGCATGAAAATCCGGGTATGTGGAGAGTCACCAAATATTTAACGGAAACCTTGTAGCCCACAATTCAATCCATTTACTTTGTTAGAAAAAGAAGGAGGGTATTCTCATTGAACTTGATTTCTCAAAATATTTTGACAAGTTAAATTCAGACAACATTTATCACTCTCTTATTTATTTTGGATTATCTAATACTTTGGTCAACTAGGTATTCTCTCGAATTGCTTCTTCATTTTCTCTATCTGGATCATTGTCTCACATTATTCCAACGTCTTCCCCTCCAAAGGTATTATCCAATTGTATCCTTTCTCCCCATTTATTATCAATTTTGTGGTGGAAAATGGACATATCAAGGGCCTATGGTTTTTCAGTAGAGATATATTGAACTTCCACCAAAAATTCATTAATTATGCCATACTAAATGGAATACCCAATGTTAAAGAGGCTTTATCTTTTTGTATAAATTATACAACATGCATGTATATCTTGGATTCACCCAATCTAACAATATACTAAAGTTAAATACTGAATCGCTTCAACAAATATTTTGAAGAATTAAAAAAAAAATCATTAATCACATGAACATGAAGAAATCTCAATCACACACAACACAGATAATTTCCCAGGGAAAGCTTACAGCTAAAAACCCCACTATCTTCTATTTTATATTAAGCATGGATATGAAACAATTACATACAAAGCTCATCTCACAAGAGCCCTCTAGTACTTAGCTGATCCGGATTTATGCAGGAACGCAATAAAATACACAAATATACATAAAGATAGAGATGCAATAGAAATAATACTTCATTTCATTAATATCAAATAACTGAAATATGTTTACAGACAAAATGGAAATAAACTAGCTAGGGCGATGGTATCTTATCTATGAGGAGAGATGTGGCGGCTACATGCCTCTGAATTGTGTTAAAATAAGGCTTGAGGGCCTATTTATCATTTAGAAACAATGAAAAACTATAAATGTCCAAAAACCTAGCCCTAGGAGATGAAGCGCCAAAAATATGGGCCCGATTTGGGTAAATTGGTGTTTCAACTTCCCGGGGACGTAATTTTGGCATACAATCTCTGTTTAACGAAAACCATACCTCGTTAGAAAGATATATCCAATAAGTATAGCTTTTTTGTGTGAGAAGCATTAGTCCATGGACCCATATTTCTCTCGGTTTTCCCAAAAATGTCGTTTAGGGCCTCAAAACGGCTCCGGAAGTTCAGGACTTGAAAAAATGCTAAAAATAGTAAGTTGTGCAGAAAATAAAAAAATGAAAGAAATGATGGTGGAATTTCAAATGGAATAGGTGGGCGGCCACCAATATCCACCTGGATCATGAGGACCCAAAAACAGCTTAGGGAGTGCAGGACCCGAAAACCTGCTAAAAATAGTAAGTTGTGCTGAAAGTGCAAAGCTACAAGAATTGATGATGCAGGTCCAAATGGAGTAGGTGGGTGGCCACCGATATCCACCTAGATCATTCCTCCATACTTAGGAATAAATTTTCCCCATTGCGTTGAGATCCTCGATGAGATGAGGCAAATTCTATTGAACTAGGTATTAGATTTGTCGAAGATGACATGGACTTGCAGGCAGACATGCTAGATGCGTTTAGTAAATTTGGTTTCTTTATCAGCCTCAGATAGTACATGTGTGGATTTTTTCTGTGTATTTGCATGAGGTATGGCTACATCAAGCGACAGTGTGTTCGAGGTCAGATCAATGGAGTGCTTGTCCTAACAATGTAGAGGAACCTTTGTGAGTGAGGAGAAAATGTCCTTGTATTCCTCCATGACTTTGTCCATATGCTGCATCAATGTAGGGGAGCCCTGTTTCGAGGTTTTCACCACAATATTCTTCTTTCCATATGAGCGAGTTATAAGAAAAATAAATTTCCTCGTTTGTGTCAATCTTACTACGTTTTTTTGCAGTAGTTAAAGAGATGACAGGAGGCAGTACTACCTTCGGTATCCTGTAAAAGTTATTTCCCAAAGTAATAATAACAACACGAGGCCTAGAATCATACACAACATTTCACCTCCACAATATGGTTGGCCCAGTAATACATCAACTATATCAAGAGGAGAAACATCACACAATACCTCATCTGTGAATGGCTTGATACTATACGGAAGGTGGTACTACTGGCGGAAACAGAGATATCTCCTTGGGTGAAGCCACCCGATGGTATATGGTTGTGGGTGTGCTATGGTCGGTAGGTCGAACTGCTTCACGACCTCTACTGAAATGAGGTTCTTTTGGCTTTCGTGATTGACAAGGAATTGCAGTGGAGAACCCTTCATCCACATCTGTGAATGGAAGAGGCATTCCCCCTCTTCTGGATCCTCTAGGTCCTCCCTTTGGATCTTGGTGGTGGAAACAATGGCACCTGGATCTTCATCAATGATCTTCTTCCATTTGTCATATCCTTTGTCTGGTTCTGATTAAGGATCAGAAAATGCATCTTAGTCGGGTGCCATTAGTTCGACCACCAACAATTGTTTGGCCCAACACTCATTTGTGCTGTGAGTGGGGTTTTTATGAAATTCACACCACTTCCTCGCATCCTTATTTGGAATTTTTTTGTTGTTTTGATTTTCCCCGCTTTAGCCTTGCCCCTTTTTATATGGTTCGAGGGTGCCTTTCCCTGGCTTCATATTCATGGATCCAAAGTCTCACTTCTTCTGCTTAAATTTTTGCTCGATCTTGGCAGCATAGTGATATGTCGTGCCAAGAGATATAATGTCGAGGAACTCCATTTCATCCTTAATGTGTCTATGCAGATAGATGTGGTACTTGAGCACCAAATGTCTCTCTGAATATTTAATACCCAACTTTGTGCGCAGGGTATGGAACATATTCGTCAATTCGTGCACATCTTGATCCCTATGTTGTTGCAACATCGTCCATTGGATGTACTTTTCCTCATAGCTCCCCACGGGGTAATATTGTTCCTTGATGTCATCTCAGAATGAATTCCAAGTGGGTTTTGCCAAGAAAAGAGAGGGTTTTATCCCGTTCTTTTTCTCACAGTAGGTTTCCCACCAGTCTTTGACATGGGGGGCGGCTTTGAGGAGTACAAAAATAATGTTTTCTTGGTATGAGAAATCATGCACCGAGAAATACCCTTCCAACATATTCAACCATCTATCTATGGTGTCTGCATCTATTTGGCCTTCAAATACATGAATGTCAAAGTTTATCTGTACCTTTAAGGGAGTGGCGCCTCCAGAGTGGAAGTTGGATGTAGATGCACCGTAGGTGGGCAATCATTGAAGGATTTGAGAAAAGCAATCCATAATCACGTTCCTTTGTTTCTCAAGGGCCTCCTTGATCAATATTTTGATAGGATCTCCTGCTCCCTCATATTTCTTTTCTTCTGCCATGGGAGGTTGTCGGGGTTTCTGAGGCTTATCTTGCAAGGGTTCAACTAGATTGAGCCCTAACTCCTTATACCCTAACCGTGTTGGGGACATGCAAAGAAAGACAGAGAAAGATGAGACCGCTCTGATACCACTGATTAGGATTTATGTAGGAATGCAATAAAATACAGAAGTAGACATAAAAAATAGATGCAGTGGAAATAATACTTCATTTCATTAATATCAAATAACTGAAATATGTTTAGAGATATGAATGGAAATAAACTAGCTAGGGCGATGGTAGCTTACCTTTGAGGAGATATGTTGCGGCTAGATGCCTTTAAAATGTGTTAAAATGAGGCTCGAGGGCCTATTTATTATTGAGAAACAATGGAAAAATATCAACGTCCAGAAACCTAACCCTAGGAGATGAAGCACCAAAACTATGGGCCCCATTTGGGTAAATTGGTGTTTCAACTTCCTGGGGACGTAACTTTGGCATACGATATTTGTTTGATGCACACCATACATTGTTAGGAAGATCTATCCAAGGAGTACAACTTTTGGTGTGAGCAACATCGTTCCATGGACCCATGTTTCTCTCGTTTTTCCCAAAACATTTCATTTAGGGCCTCAAAATGGCTCTGAAAGTTCACGACTCGAAAAACTACTAAAAATAGTAAGTTCTGCTGAAACTGAAAAACTGAAAGAACTGATGGTGGCATTTCAAATGGATTACATGGGTGGTCACCAATATCCACCTAGATAATTAGGGCCCCAAAATGGCTCTAGGAGTTCAGGACTCGAAAACCTACTAAAAATAGTAAGTTGTGCTAAAAGTGAAAATCTACAAGAATTGATGGTGCGGGTCCAAATGGAATAGGTGGGTGGACACCGATATCCACCTAGATCATCAATTAATTGTCTCACACTGTAATATGCAAAACTAACCAACACATAGCCAATTCACAGCCTCTAGATAACCTCCCTTGCTTACGCAACCCCCTGATGGTAAAGATACCTAAAAGATAGGAATTCTTGCGCACCTTGACTGTGCAAGTATCATGGGAACTCCAATGGGTGTTTGGTTGCAAGTGTGCAAGCAAATAATCCTACAATTGAAAAGTCAACTTTCCTTTCACCTAGAACTCAATTGGGTCTCGACTGGATTTGACATGCATGCTGCTAATAATAGTAAATTCTTAGTTGCATGTGAGATCATTGATTGTGAATTAATTAATATGTAATTCACTAGATCTATCACTAGTGTATCTTCAGTTACAACTAGCACAAGTGAGTTTAACTCACTTAACCGAGTTAAACTATTTACAACTTGCACCAACTCATGCACCATTGCACTTTTAACTGTGTTACAACTAGAATTACTCTGCATGCCTCACCAACAACCTCTAACTAGAAATACACAAGATAACTGAATTTATCACTTTCAGTTAACTCATTCAAGTCAAAATTGAGAATAGATTATAGTTTAATGTCCATCTTAATTTAGGGATAACCAAAATATACATGCACCCAAAAATAGCACTATGGGCCCCACCCTTGTTTGGGTGATTAATGCAACCAGGTGTTTAATGCACTAGGCGTGGGTGCTGAATCTTCTTGTTGAATCTCAAAACTCCCTCTCAAAAAGAAATGGATTATCCTTCACCCCAATCCTATCTCTATGGTATTCGAATTTTCTCCTGGTGACCGCCTTTGTCAGAATATCTGCATCCTGATCTTCTGAGGAAATGTATCGAAGCAACATGATCCTTCTCTGCACACAATATCTGAGGTGATGGTATTGGATATCTATATGCTTGTACCTATCATGAAACATAGGATTAATTGAGAGTTTAATGCAACTTTGATTATCACAATGAATCATTGTCGGATCCATCTTAGAACTAAAAAAACCAACCAAGGTCTTTCTCATCCAGATAGCCTCACATGCAACTTGACTTGCTGCCATGTTAAGTCCCTATATTAATAGTGTAGTCCCTTATTATGTTAGTGTATCTGTTACACATTATTTTTTCACCATGACATTTTACTGTCTATATGGGTTCATCAATACCTATATAATGCTCCCTTAGAGGTATAAAACCCTAAAGTTCCTAAACCAAGTCTTGGATTTGAGAAAAGCTCATAAAAATCATAAAAACCCTAGTTCTGGACTTTTCCTAGCCATTACCTGTAGTACCGCACCTTTTGTAAAGAAAGACTGCGGTACCTACTGCACATTTTGTGTATTAAAACTGTGGGCTCTCGTAAAAGGTAAATTGGAAGAAAAAATAAGTTGTAGAAGCCTAGCTACTCGAATATTCTCCCAACTCGAAGCTTCTAGAAGGCGTTATCTGGTTGAAGCTTCACTCCCTCCATTCATGAACCTTTATCCCTTCATTAAAGGAGCCTATTCCTTGGTATTTGGAGCTTAATCCCTTTATGAGAGGAATTATCCCTTCCTTTTTGGAACTAAAACCACTTCCCTTCTTCTATAAATTGAAGCCATGGTTCAGTCTCAAGGGTAGAGACTGATATGTAAAAAAGTACTTGCTTTGTACTTCATACTACATTATAGAAGAAAATTGCTAAAGAAACATACTCTTTTTGCTAGCCATTACCCATGCAAGAATGATTACACACTCATATTTAGGATGGTTCAAAGAGTGGAAGGCATTAGGCTCCTATAAATATAGGATTCATAATTTTGAATTGACTCTTGATTTTCTTGTAAATATGAAAATACCTTGCTTTCTGCAAGTTGTTTTCCCATATTTTGAAAAAATAAAATAAGAAAATAAAAAATCAAAAAGAGGGTAAAAGTCCTAAAATAAATATTAAAGGACTTAAAAAATATAGACCCCAAAAGAAAAAGATGAAAATAAAACATGAAAGTGTGCAAGTCCAAATGCCACTACTTTTTACTTTTTGCAAGTGATTATGGTAGAGTGTCAATAAATGCCATAATCCATGATGAGTTAAACTATTTAAACTTGAATTATCATGTTTTCAATTTCCATGTTTTAGATAGTGAATAAATATTTGTCAGACAATTTAATCCTGCCTAATCAGTAGATAGGTAGAGAATAATGAGGAGCTCATCAGTTTAATATGAGCCCTCGAATGATATAAGGTAGATTTAGTTAGTTTTTACTGCTTTCAAAAGAATATAATGTTTTAAAGGTTGCTAGTTCAAATGCACCTACAAAAATGGAAGAAAAAATGTTAGAGTAAAGGATTGGGTAGGTAGAAAGAAGTGGGAAAATCATTGTATATATATTTCACCAGGAAACTATTACTGATTTCCTTGCCCCTATAGTTATTCTCCATTCTAAACTTTCAGTCAAAGAGGCTCAGAGCATTTCTCTGACATCTGTTGGGACCGGACCCAAGGCTCAATGACTGATAAGTTAAAAAGTGTTGAATTCCTATGTTAATCCTTGATTATCATCTTTTACCCCACATTCATCCATTACACTTAAATTTCATAAGTAAAGACCTTTTAATTAATGAAAAATAAAATCCCCTTTTGACTAATTTCCTTCATTCATAAAAACATAAAAACCCTCCAAAAATATTATATTCTAAGTTAAAGTGGTTAAATTATAAATGGTTAAAGCTTTTTGGTTGTTATATTATCACTTTGCTTAAGTTATGTAATTACATTTTGGTGTTTTCATTGTACCTTTTTCATATTAACTTCTAATTTATCTATTAAATCCCTGTAAAAAGTCATTGTCCTATTATTATAATTCCTTTTATTTTATTATCCATAAACCCCACTACTATAAGCTTTTTATGCCAAAATAATTACCCACATGTTGAAATAAATCCCAAAAATATCCCTTTGGCATAGAACTATCAATATTCAAATATCCCACCCCCCTATAGTTTTAGACCTTCCAAAAAGTCTAAAATCTATATAATAAAACTAAAAATATACAAAAGCGCATTTTATTTACATCCTATGTAACGTGAAAACATTGCTCTACCCATTACCCCATTACATCTTATTGTAAATACTTAACGCCTTCGTAAAAAAAAAAAAAAAAAACATTATTATCCCGATAATCCCATTTTACCCTAAGTATTTATAAAGGTTTCATTCCATCGTGCCTTTATAATTTACTTACCTTTTCCGCATAAGCTTAAACCAAGATAAAGGTGACCTTTCCCATTTTCCCATTATATAAAACCCCACGTTTTATAGAAAAGTTAACCCCAAGGTTAACCCCTTATAACTCGCCCCATGCATCTTTACCTTATATATAAACTTCATTTATACATATAACTCATTATCCAAACCCCACACCTATATAACCTTCCCATGTGTAAAAATCTGTTATAAATCATATCATATACAAAGTTTTATTACATAGATCATTGCCTGACTCATATAAAATGCCCGGGTCCTACCCATCTTTCCACTAAAACTCTTAAAAAGATCTCAACTGTTCGCATCGACAAAACAGATCTAACGGGTACGATCAGTTTCGCGCTCCAAAACTAATCGATCACTGTTGATTCAAAATCACGTGAAATGGGTTGTATCGTAAAACCACCCGATGCAACGTGGCCACATATGATTTGATCGCATTCGAATTGCAATAATCCGCTTACCACTTCTATCCAACGCGAAAACAACCGCTGATGGTTTCACATTTTAAAACCAAAAATTCTTCCCGCTATGATTTGACCTGAGTAAATGATGAATAAATAAAATCAATATAGGGTCAAAACCTTTAAAATATACATATTATTTCATTATTGCATAGTGTATCAATCATTCCACTTTACTCCCGACTGTATTAAGCATTCTCAAGTCCGTGTTTACCAATTTCTCACCCAAAACCTCAGAATTTCACCGAATGCCACCGTTGAAGACCAATTAAGGAGCTATTCATCACTTTAGAAAGAAGTTCAACTCCTCAATTTTAACTGAAAATTTCCAAAACCCTTTCAGAGTCAAATACCAGCACTTAAAGGTATTTTTTTTTCGACTTCCACGCTTGCAATTTCTAAGTGAAAAGCCTTTCATAATTAAGGCCAAGTCATAATCCAGAGGAATTGTCCGTGTATTTTGCCCATAAAACACGTATAAATAGGCCAAACCCTGGCCAATTTTTCCCAGAAAAGACTGTGTTTATAAAAACCCTTTCTCAAGCCAATTTCCTCAAATTTTCCTCTTAAAATCCTTGAACATCAATTGCAGAAGCTAGAAAAGGTTTGCAGACCTACAGATATCCTCAAATTTCATTTTTACAGTCCAGATTATTCAGAAAACCCTTATTTTCTGTCTTAAACCAGTTTGCATATCTCAGAAGCCTAAATTGAGCAAAGATATCACTTGAAATTATCCTTAGCCTAAATTGCTCAGTTTCATTGTTGTTGAAGTAAAAAACTCCTGCAAACAGTCTAATCTTGCAGTAGTTACCCAAAATGCCTAAAAAACAGAGTTAAACCTCCACAGACAGATTTCTTTCCACAAGTATTTCAAAAGCCTTAAATCACCTCCCTATAGACCTGGATTTCATTAACAATTGTTTGATTTTTGTAGGTTATCATCAGAATATGGATTTGGGCCAACAGTTTCAATACTAGTTGACAAAATTGTTTGCTCCAAATTCTCAGATTTTAATTCAAAAGATTCATTCAAAAAATAGTTTGTATAGAAAGAAATAATAAAATCAAGTAAGAGAGAGATCAAAATGATGAAATGTGCACAGTGAATGGTAAAAGTGAAATCAGAATTCACAATGACAGTGGAAACAGAACAGTCAAAGACGATCAGAGTTAAAGTGTATCAGGTAAAAGTCAGAGTGAAAGTTAAAACAAAGTTACAGAGCAGTCAAAGGTAAAATATTATAAGTAAAAATAGAGTCAGTAATGGTTAAAAGAGACAAAAATACTTTCACCAACAATAATGAAGTTTATCCAAAGTGAAATTAAAATAGTTAAAAAAACAAAAAGGTGAAAAGATGAAAACATAACAAGAAGGAACATTTTTGCAAAAATTTCATGTTTCAGTCATTGTATTGCAGAAACTATTCTGACCAATCCAAGATGAATTTTTCAAAACTGAAGGAGGTTTATGTTCTTAAGGTTTCCGACTACAAAAACCTCTCTCACATTTCTAACAGCCGTTATGTATTGGGAAATATTGAACAATATTGGAAAGCACTTTTTTGAGGAAATTCCTGTTAAGTCATCATTTTGTAGAGATTATGGTGGCCAATTAGAAATACGTCTTACAAAACTAAAGGAATTTTTTTGTTCCTAAGAGACTCATCTATAAAAACCTATCTCACTATTTTCACAAGTGTTACATAATGGGAGATACAAACGCATCTTTACAACCTATTTTTGAGACTCTGTAATACTTTGTTTTACACATATTTTTGCAGAGCCTATTGTGACCAGCTGGATCAGAATTTTAGGGAACTGAAAGAGGCTTATCTCAAAAAATTATTTATATAAAATAAAATCTTTCACTTTTTACATATCTGTTCAGGATTGATAAATAAAAAGGTATCATTGGACCCCAAGTTTGCAGAATTGCTGGAGCAGAATGCATAAAGAAAGGAGACAGTTAGTGACTTGGATGCCTCATCATCAACTAAGAGTTGAGATCAAATTCGAATTCTCTTCTTAGTCATCATATATCCATGAGTATAGTTCCAAATAGGTTCATCATTTTTGAGTGTCCTATTATTTAGTTCTATTTATGTAAAACAGTTGGACATATTTGTAAACCAACCTTGATATTTTTTTCAAGATATTCTAGTTTAGAATTTGTATAAATACTTCACTCTATGAAGTGTTTAGGGTGGAATAAATTTCTAAGAACATTATAGACATTTTTCTGGTGCGTTGGAGGCTCACATGTGTTGATTTCAAAGCAGCATTCTAGACAATAGCCAATTGGACTTCATAATTCAGGATTCATGCGATAATTTGAAGATTAAAGTGCATCTATCTAGTCATTGTTTACTTTCTAAGTTCCATTCATTTCATATATGTTGTTAAATATTAATTATTAATTAGGAGTATTAATTCAGGAATAGTGTTAGAACTCCCTGTCTTAACTATTTAATCATTTAAATGTTTTCTGTTGATTTCCGGATTTAGGAATTCTTAATTGCTCCTAGTCCTGTTTGACCCCTGCCTCCTTCCTCTTTTTCCGGATCAAAGGATTCTTCATTTCCATTTATCCCAAAGCAAGCCATCTCATCAAAAAAATCTATCCAAATCTCTGAGGGTTATCTACCTTGCCTTTAATACATTAGCATCCTCTTGGCCTTGCCCTCTAGTTCTGCTTTCTAGACTTTGACTCCATAATCGAATGGACTAGTAGATCCCTCTTTAATTTGTCTTCAAGTAATCTTATTTCCACCAAAAATTTCAAAATCAAAACCAAATTGAACTATCATAACTAGCCTAAAATATTAAACAAAACCAAATTTAAATCATAAAGAGAGAGCCCTTTTTGAAATTTAGGAAGGCTAGATCCTATATTTCCAAAGTAGTTTTGTGGTTACCTCAGACTATTTCTCTTGAACTTGGAGAAATTACTGAGTGATAACAGAAGGGCTTGTCAAACCAAAGGAAAACGCTTGTTCCGAACCTCGGAAGGACCTGTACAACATCAAAGTGAACGCGGTTGTAAGACTCCTTTTATTTAAAGATAATACAAATGGATCCTATTTTCTCAATAAGTTGTTTATGTGTTTACTCGAATGACTTATTTATTAAATTCCTTGATCATTAAGATAGATTTATGATTTATGAATTAGTATATTGTGCAGGTGTTTTTGATTCTCTTCCATGTCTTTGATTGCAGGTCTTAAGAGGTGACTTCTTTGGAGTGATGGAAAGAAGAATACAACTAGCATTGGATCACAAGTAAGTCCTTTTTTTATCATAGAAAATTCTAAATCATACATAATATAGAGAAAGTATTTTACATTTTTCCTGTTTGTTTCTAGCTATCCTTGTGATACTAGGGAGATCCTTCTTGTCTACAAGAATGATTTATCTGCCTAACAAAATGGCGACTCCACCAGGGACATTTCTTGAACCTAGTTTTCCTTTTTGTTTTGAGTTTGAATTTTGAAAGAGTTTTTCTGATTTTGATTAGTCTGCACTGGGTTGGGTAAATTATTCCTTAGAATCCCTGAAAAGTAGATAAGAATTTTTATTTTTTCTATATGTTTTCTGGTCTCCGCACTTTTTCCTTGAAAACAATGTGGTAACATCCACAGTTTTTCTGTACAAATAGTGTGGTATGACACCATTTTGTATTGAAACTTGTAGACTTAAAGGAAATTTTTGAAAAATTAAAGATTCTCTTTTCTAGAACTAGCTTACATGATTCTTTGTATTTACCCAAGCTTGTTTTGACTATCAAAAGCCTTGTGTGAATTTTTTTTAGCAACTCTTACAATCTCATCAGTCTCCATTAAGTTAATTGGGTGTTTTGAATATTATTTTTGATAAATTCTTAATTTGATTTCCTTTGGTCATTACTTCAAGGTTTGTCTCAGTCCCTTAACAATTTTGCATCTTTTTTCTTTTGTTTTTACATCTTTTGTGTTAATCGCCTTTGAGTGTTTTTATTTTTTGACCTTTGGAACTCTCACCCAATTTGAGAATTCTCTTGCATAGATTACATTTTCATAATTAGAATTCTCATTTTCATAATATGAATGAAAAATGTGCATAGATTACATTTGCATACTTTTCAAGCGAATTGTGCATAGATTACAACTGCATAGTTTACATTCTGAAAAATCAATCGTAGATTCAGATCAGTTTCTTTGATTTGAATTTACATGTTTTTATGCTTGTTTTAAAAACACAAAAATAAAAAATGGAATTGATTAGCATTAGTTTTTCTTGATGAAATGAGTGCATTAGAGAATTTGTTATATTTTGTCTTATTTATCAATTTTTTCATTCTTGGAAGTGAATGGAAACTCTCTTCTTACTTTAGTTAGGATTCTTCGAATTGAAAATATTACATTATCATATTCAATTGCATTCAGTTTTGGGTCAAGTCATAACACCATTGGTTTCGTATCCATTTACCCTTTGAGTAATAAACAACCCAAATAACACAATGCTTAATAAAATTCATCTAGTAATTTTTACATTTTTAGGGCTCTTTCCACCAATCTAGCTTAGGATTAGTGCTTTGGAATAGGTTTTAGTTAACTTTCCAAAGAAACTAAACAAACAAGTAGTTATCTTGCGGTAAGAAAATTCCAATTGTTGCATGTATGCTCTGGGAAGCTCCTCCTAAAGGAGTCAAGCACGAGATCATATCCGAAACAATGAGGTAATCATACCTATCTCATTGGGAAAGATAGAAGATGTGCACGTATTAAAAACGGTAAACCTCGGATAGACCATTGTTGAGGAGCCTGGGGTCACTTGTTGGTAAACCTTGGATTATGTCAAGGAGCCTTCAAGGGGATTGAGCTTGTTACTCTGCCCTTGCGTGTATGTCAGATCATGGAATGTTCCCCCAGGTATATTTGTTCCCATTGGTGACCTTAGTGGCTATAAGATTTAGGATTCTTTCCCAAGGTGATGGTGGAGGGAAGGTCCCATTTTACCTGGAGCAGATGTCGACTAGACTCACTTGGACTCTCCGAAGGGTTCTCTTCACTCGAGATGGTTTAAGTGGAGAAACTTGCACCGGTCAGTTTCATTAAGCAGGTTGTCGGGGTAACTGTTCCAACCGCCATTTCTGCATTAAAATTCTACGATGTTGGATTTCATCACCAACTAGTGTTTTTTAGTGCGGGAATCTACTGCTTGTGTGTGGTTTGACTCCTAGATTTGTTAGCGCATGTTCATTTGTTTATTTTACTTTTTAGAAACCTTAGGTGTGGATTGTGAATTTTAATTGTTAGGTGTGAATTGTTAATTGTTAATTTTAGTTTTAAATTGTTAATAAAATTCACTGAAGTTGAATCTAATGGCAACTGTTTCGAAATTTACCAACCAAGGAACCCCTCTAAACGAGAATCCTAGTACTTTTTCTTGCTTTGGAAATGTTGGTCATCCTTATAAGGCTACATTTTCATTACCTGGATTTACAATAGGTTTACCGATATGGTTATTTTCAACTTCGTTGTCCCCGAATACTCCAATTGTTCCACCTCAACTGGATGATGCACCTCAACAAAGTTCACCATCTCAACATCACCAACCTCATGTTGACCCTTTACCTTCTTCACCCAATATTTCTTCCTCCCTTTCTTCCTCTTTTATTGGTAAAATCCTTGACTCTAGTAATTAGGTGGCTAAGAAGAAGAATAAAGGGAAGAAGAAGAAGAAGCAAGAAAAGAAAGAATTCAACCAGTCCACCATGGTTGTAAGTGTTAGTAGTGTTGAGGAAACCTCCAACATGCATTGTAAACCCAAATTCCCTTGCAATCTTTGTAAGGGTGACCACTTCCTTATCAATTGTCTTGGTATTACTAAGGTCTTGGAAGTATGGTCAGAAAAATCCCATCAACTTACTGTTGATCCATCAACCAGTGACTGTCAAGTTCCTGGGAAAAAGGGTAAAGTTAGGTTTCCTTGTAGGTTATGCAAAGGGAGTCATCAAACTCACATTTTGCCTCACATGGATGAAGCCTCAAAATTTTTGGAAAAACTTATTGTTACATAGCAAAAACTTCCAACCGGTTACCGTAAAATTTATCCCAACCTACCATCAACTGACAGAGTGATTGATCTAATTCCAAGTACAGTCAATCCCACTCTTCCATTGGAGAGTGAAACTGATATCACTCAGGTTTATGATCCATTATTTGATCAAGTGGTCGACCCAATTTCACATTCAGTCGATCCCATTCTCCCTGTAGAGAGTGAACTTCATACTACTCAAGTTCTTCTTGTTACATCAGATTCTTCTACGCCAGGGGGCATTTCAGCTATTTCTACAGAACCCCCTCCAAGTACAGAGGTCTTTTCCTTTGATTGGAATAGACTGACAGAACCTCGTCTTCCTTCCTCCATCCCTTTCCAAATCCTTGTGAAGGCTTGTGGTAAGAATGTATGCTGCACACATGTAGATGAAGGTGTTTCTGTTAGTATTTTATCCTCAACTCCTTGGCAAGCTTTGGGTTCCCCTCAGCTTGTGCCTATTACGCAGAATTTGTTAGCTTTTAACAGAACCATTAGTGAACCTTTAGGGATCCTTCCTAATTTCCCTATTACCTTGGAAGGTAAAACTATCTGTATGGATCTTATGGTAGTTCGAGGCCCCTTGGATTTCAATTTACTCCTTGGGCAAGACTATGTCTATGCAATGAAAGTTGTCGTATTGACACTCTTTCGTGTGATGTCTTTCCCTCACAATGGAAACATTGTGACTGTAAACCAGCTTTCATTCATTA
This sequence comes from Pinus albicaulis, assembly GCA_034641835.2. Taxonomy (NCBI): domain Eukaryota; kingdom Viridiplantae; phylum Streptophyta; class Pinopsida; order Pinales; family Pinaceae; genus Pinus; species Pinus albicaulis. The sequence continues at coordinate 1,215,922,940 of CM076580.1, read as the reverse complement.
GTCTTGATTCGACTACCAATAATCTGACACCCCTAAATGTCCCTTATACATAAGTGGTATCTACCCTACCACGGGTTAATTATGTGGCAACGAGTCCCATGTTTTCAATTACTGATGCAAGCGAGCCTTTCACTATTTTCTCGACTTCCTTTGACTTAGATCCAGTAATTGACATGGAAAACTCTATGGGATTATTTGAACACCATTTTCCTATCCCTTTTGAGTCCCTTGACATGTGTTCCTTCCAGAGAATTTTTCTTCCATCTGATGAAGACTGGAAGCCATGATCGAGGAGTGTCCCTTGACATGTCTTTCTTCCAGTTGGAAGCCATGACAAGGTCACCAAGAGGAAATTTCATTTTACTGTGTCAACCTCGTTAAAAAATGAATCAGTTGGTCAGAGGAAAGTTCATGTTACTGTGTCAACCTCGTTAAAAAATGAGACATGTCTTAGATGAGGATAGTTATTTTCCTGTGTCAACCTCATTAAAAAATGAAACATATTTTAGATGAGGACAGTTCTTTTACTATGTAAACCTCGTTAAAAAATGAAACAGACCCATGAGGACAGTTCTTTTCCTGTGTCAACCTCATTAAAAAATGAATCAGTAGGTTATATAGGTAGATTGTAGAGAGTAGATTGATAGATTATGAGGATAATTCTTTTCCTGTGCCAACCTCATTAAAAAATGAAACAGGGATTCCAGAGGGTAGTTCTTTTCCTGTGTCAACCTCGTTAAAAAATGAAACAGGAATTCCATGAGGAGAGTTCTTTTACTATGTCAACCTCGTTAGAAAAGGAAACAAATTCCACTGAGGATGGTTCTTTTACTATGTCAACCTCGTTAAAAAATGAAATAGATTCCCTTTAGGATGGTTCTTTTACTGTGTCAAGCTCGTTAAAAAATGAAACATATTATCATGAGGAGAGTTCCTTTTACTGTGTCAACCTCATTAAAAAATGAATCAGTGGGTAATGAGGATAGTTATTTTACTTTGTCAACCTCATTAAAAAATGAAACAGACCCATGAGGATAGTTCTTTTCCTGTGTCAACCTCATTAAAAAATGAATCAGTAGGTTATGTAGGTAGATTGTAGAGAGTATATTGATAGATTCCATGAGGATGGTTCTTTTATTATGTCAACCTCGTTAAAAAATGAAACAATTTTCCATGAGGATAGTTCATGTTACTGTGTCAACCTCATTAAAAAATGAAACAGAGAACCATGAGGATGGTTCTTTTACTGTGTCAATCTCGTTAAAAAATGAAACAGGGATCCATGAGGATGGTTATTTTACTGTCAACCTCATTAAAAAATGAAACAGGTCCTTGTGAGGATAGTTCCTTTTACTGTGTCAACCTCGTTAAAAAAATGAAACAAGTTCATGAGCATAGTTCCATTTCTTGTGTTAAGCTCGTTATAAAATGAAACAAGGTTCCATGAGCATAGTTCTTTTCCTATGTCAAGCTTGTTAAAAAATGAAACAAATCCTCTCCTATTCAAGTTGAGTTTTTCATCTAATCTCGTAAATGAACCTTCATTCCATCCAACTTTTAGTAACGAGTAGTCTACTTAGTTGAATGAAATGAAGCTTGGGGGGCATTCCTTCTAGCAAGTTATGCTTGGGGGGCATTGAAACTTATCTCAAGCATGATTTTTCCTTTGTTTCAAGCTTGTGTAAAAATGAAACAAACCATTATCAAGCATGATTTTTCCTACATTTCAAGCTTGTGTAAAAATGAAACCTATCTCAAGCAATTTTTTCTACATTTCAAGCATGTATTAAAATGAAACCTATCTCAAGAAAAGTTTTCTTTGTTTCAAGCTTGTGTAAAAATGAAACCTATCTCGAGTCCATTTCAGTTATTATTTCCAAAACTTGTTAAACTCATGAAAATCCCGAGAATATTTTGCTATCTTTCATTCTCGTAAAACACATGAAAATGTCGAGTTCTTTCCATCTTTTCCTGCTCATAAATTAAATTGAAAGTCATCCATATGAGTACATTTTTATCCCTTTTCTGAACTCGTTAAAACTTACGAAAAATCGAAAACAATGAGTACATTTTTATCCCTTTTTCAAACTCATTAAAACTTACGAAAAAGCAAAAATTCCAAGTACACTTTTATCACTTTTTCCGTGCTCTTGAAAATTACGAAAAAGAGAAACCCTAGAGTTATCTTTTAAGCCCTTTTCAGACTCTCTAAACATGAAAATATTGCTGAGTACTTGACTATTCAAACTTGTTAAAGGAAATGAATATTCATCCCTTCAGTATAAGTTTAACCCTTTTCCGGACTGAAATGGACTATTTACGAAAAAGGTATACATTGACTAATCATGGTCAATAGAGTTCTCTCCTGTATTATTTTATCCTTTTTTGGGCCTGAGAGACTAAATTTATGAAAAAGTACACCCACGGAGTTTTCTTAAGTTTTTTCTTCTGACTCCCTAAAATTGAAAAACACCAAGTTTCTCCTATACTGGACTCGTTAAAATTCAATAGTAAAAGGACCTATCGATTACAAATAGGAAAAAACTACTCCTTCTTAGGGTTTGATTTTATATTAAGTTGGACTCATCTGAAGGATGAGCTTATATAACAAGAAAATTTTATATTCCTCAAGCTTGTCAAAAATAAATAGGTACTTGCCAGAAATGGTGGGGGAAAAAGAGAGAAAATGGATCCAGTTGTTAAACTTTGTTTAAAAGCAGTATACCACTCTTGAACACAACACTTTTTGTCACACTTCTACCTGGGTTGGGAAAATCCTTTGCCTATCAGTTAATCAAACCACATTAAAAGTCTTCAGCTGGTTTCTAGGTATTAGCTTTAGGTCAATTGTCACCAAACCATCTGCAATGTCGTTATGTGTTCAAGAGGACAGTTTAAATAACCATTCATTTGCAAACATTTGTCTCCATTCGTGTTGACCATCCTGGAGTCAGTCCTTGCAAAATATTTCTACAAAACTTGATCTAATGGTTTCGTGTTGTGGGCTATCCTAAGACGGGTCACTTTCTATTGATGACATCATATCATCTAGGAAGTTGATCTAGAATCCTTCAGTACCTTGGAATCTACATGCCTTAATGGAAGACTTCTCGCTTTCGATGACATATTACATAATTGGTCTTCGATCGAATGATTCCGTGAAGTGTTTGACTTCAAATAATTTATTCACACTTCATAGTTTGTAATGAGTACTTTGAGAGCCATTGTTATAATAAGTGGTTTCTCTCACAATTGTTAATAGTTCACATCATTGACTGGTAATCAAGTGATTTCTACCATGTTCTACTTCAACACAATCAATCGCATGGATAGAATCGTACTAGTTCGAGTAGTGGAAATCAAGACCCTGGATCTAGTTTCGACCATCCAAGTTGCGAGGAGTTTTATTTATGCAGTAGACTATTCAATACAAATGGTTGCATCCATACTGCGTCTACTATTGATGTAATTTTAGAATCATTTCTATATTAGAAAATTTTAGTTAGTTTTGATCTGAGTATGGGAATGCCTACCTCAGTGATGATATATATATATATATCTGTGTGTTTGCATTGAATGTTTTTACATGTCTCAACTGGTGTGTCCACAAGCCAATCCTCAGAATGATAAAGCACTTCACTCTTTGAATTATCTTAGACTTCGCGCTTTAGGGGGAAATCTGTTACACATTATTTTGTCACCATGACATTTTATTGTCTATATGGGTTCATCAATACCTATATAATTCTCCCTTAGAGGTCTAAAACTCTAAAGTTCCTAAACCAAGTCTTGGATTTGGAGAAAATCTCATAAAAATCTTAAAAACCCTAGTTTCGCACTTTTCCTAGCCCTTACCTGCGGTACTGCACGTTTTGTAAAGAAAAAATGAGGTACCTACCGCACATTTTGTGTATTAAAACTACGGACCCCTGTAAAAGGTAAAATGGAAGAAAAAGTAAGTTCTAGAAGCCCAACTGGTCGAATATTCTCCCAACTGGAAGCTTCTAGAAGGCATTATCTAGTCGAAGCTTCACTCCCTCCATTCATGAACCTTTATCCCTTCATTAAAGGAGCCTATCCCTTGGTATTTGGAGCTTAATCCCTTTATGAGAGGAATTATCCCTTCCTTTTTGGAACTGAAACCACTGCCCTTCTGCTATAAATTGAAGCCATGGTTCAGTCTCAAGGGTAGAGACTGATATGTAAAAAAGTACTTGCTTTGTACTTCATAATACATTAGAGAAGAGAATTGCTGAAGAAACATACTCTTTTTGCTAGCCATTATCCATGTGAGAATCATTGCACACTCGTATTTAGGTTGGTTCAAAGAGTGGAAGGGCTTCTCAGACCAAAGGAAAACGCTTGTTCTAGACCCCGGAAGGACATGTACGACATCAAGGAGAACGTGGTTGTAAGACTCATTCTTTTATTTAAGGATAATACAAATGGATCCTGTTTTCTTAATAAGTTGTTTATGTGTTTACTTGAATGACTTATTTATTAAATTCCTTGATCATTAAGATAGATATATGATTTATGAATTAGTATATTGTGCAGGTGCTTTTGATTCTCTTCCATGTATTTGATTGCAGGTCTTAAGAGGTGACTTCTTTGAAGCGACAGAAAGAAGAATACAACTAGCATTGGATCACAGGTAGGTCCTTTCTTCATCATAGAAAATTCTAAATCATACATAATCTAGAGAAAGTAGTTTACATTTGTCCTGTTTGTTTCTATCTATCCTTGTGATACTAGGGAGATCCTTCTTGTCCGCAAGAACTATTTATCACCCTAAATAATCCCCCCTTATTGTTATTATTGTACCCCTGTAACCCCCATATTGTTATTATTGTGCCCTTACATTATTATTGTTAGGTCGGCTAGGATTACATTGTGGCCCCATGGACTCCTATATATAGAAAGGAGGTTTTTTCATTTGTATCATCCAAGAATTGTTCATTCATGTAATGTATTGGAGGTTTCCCCCTCGAAGTGGCTTATTTCTAAGGCATTGATATCTATTTTCTTCTATTTTTGGAGCCGGTTTCACAACATTTGGTATCAAAGCTTTGTATTCTAGGGTTTCGCTGCTCCAAACAGGTCATTGTGGAATTTTTGCTATAACTTGTATTATACAAAGGTTCAGAAGCTGAAATTTTTAATGTGTGAAGCCAAAATCCTAAGAAACATCGTCAAAAATTTTTAGATCTTGGTTCACAATATTGTCGGAGATATAATCTGTGGAATTTAGGTCATTTTGCAGGCTCCTCAATTTAACCTAAATAGGTCATCGTGGAATTTTCGCTATAACTTTGTTTCTACGAAGGTTCAGAAGCTAAATTTTTTAGAGTACAAAGCTGAAATCCTGTGTAACATTGTCGCAAAATTTTAGATCTTAGTTCGAAATATATTCGGAGATATGAACTATGGAAGTTAGGTCTTTTTCATGCTTCTGAATTTCATTTCAAGCGATGACCGTGGAAAAATATTCATAGCTCTCTCTCTGAGCATCAGATTGGAATTTTGTAAAAAGTGGCCGCAAGTACATAGAATGTAGTTTTATTTCTATCAATTTTAGAGCCAAAGGAGGAAATAGTGACATGTGTCAAGTCATACAATTTTGTTCTACTAAACTATTCCATAATTGGGTCATTGCGGGAGATTAGACATAACTTTGTCTCGAAGAATCCAAATCAGATCAGACCTATGGAATTTGAAAGAAGCTTCAAAGGGCTAATACAGGGCTCAATTTTAGATATTGATGATCTGCAATTATAGAGATAATCCAGTTTCAATATCGAGCTCCTCAAAAGAAAGAAAAATGTGTGTATTTGGTTTTTAAATTGCATAATGTTTTTTTGAAAAAGTAGTTTGAAGTGATTCCAAGGGCATATTTTGGAATTTTTATTAGTATTGGGTTTTATAATTCCTCCAAAAAATAATTCCATGCCCATTAAGCCCTCAAAAATCTATACTATGACGCATGAAGAGGAAGAATTGCAGTATGAGATATCAAAATTACAGTACCAAGTGCAAAAAATTTCGATCTTACTAAGAGCAACCAAATATGACATAGATGGTTTAAAAACATAAATGGAGGCTACGTTCGATGATTTGAAGGATCAAACAATAGCTAATATGTATGATAAATTAGTGGAAGATCACATCGATCATCAACAACAAGTTCTCCAACTCTCAAAGGATAACCTAACTTTGGTGCAAAATCTAAGGAAACAACAGGAAGATCAACATCAAATCGAAAGAAGTTCTAAAGTAGTAAAAAAAACAAGAACTCGACAAGTACGATCAATTTTAGTGTATCTCAACAAGTGGAAGAACTTTCCTATAGAAGATTCCACATGGGAGGATGAGAATTTTATACAGAAGCATCAAGAAATAATCAAGCGTTGAGAAAACACTTGTTTGAAGGAGAGGGGCATGTTAAGTCCCTATATTCATAGTGCAGTCCCTTATTATATTAGTGTACCCCCCCTTATTGTTATTGTTGTACCCCTGTAACCCCCATATTGTTATTATTGTGCCTTTACATTATTATTTTTAGGTCGGCCATGATTACATTGTGGCCCCATTAGGATTACATTGTGGCCCCATGGACTTCTATATATAGAAAAGAGTTTTTTTCATTTGTATCATCCAAGAATTGTTCATTCATGTAATTTATTGGAGGTTTACCCCTCGAAGTGGCTTATTTATAAGGCGTTGATATCTCTTTTCTTCTATTTTTGGAGCTGGTTTCACAACATGCCGTGTATTCCTCTTCCGATGAACTAAGTGCCACGGATTGTTGTTTCTTGTTGTACCAGGAAACTACTGTCGATCCAATGCTAAAGACCCCCCCTGATGTGCTCTTTTTTCCCGATGGACTGCTAGCCCAATTTGCATCTGTGAAGCCATGCAGCTTCACTCCATCCATCTGTCTATACCGTAGACCATGTTATTGCCCAAATCCACCTCAGGCTGAAGGAAGGCAGGATTCAGGGAAACACCAAACCACGCTCAGTCTGGTAGCTAGCCCTACCAGAACAGGAGAGGGCTCTCTCCGGGTCAATCTCAGTAAAAATGTATCAATAGGCCTTGAGATGACTGAAATGAGTGCTAATTTTAGGCTAGGTACATTAATCAAGGAGTTTGAAATGATTTTTTAGGGGTTTTTGTTGGAAAAAAGGAAAGGCAGTTTTGGGCTTGGGGATGAGGCCAAATTCTTGCAGAGTTCAACTTGGGGTAGGGAAGGCAATGGATTTGATGTATTAGATTCAATGAATGGATGGAAAAGACTTCTAAGGAGCTGAAGAGGGCAAGAGGGTGCAAGGATCCTCTTCAAAATGACGAAAACATATAAAACTAAACAAAAGTTTAAGGCAGAGCACCAACAAACTAATGAATTCACCCTTAGTTACTCATTTGTTTAATTCAGAAGAAAATAGGAGGGAAATGGCATACATAAAAATTAATGAAACTTACAGATACATGGAGAAAAAAATCATCAAAACTCAGAGCCACAAGGATCCCAACAAGTGCTGCAAAACTCTGGTCTTTCCTTTGCCAAAAATCTGAAATGAATATACAATGAGGTGCCAAACTATTCCCAAAAGTCCAACCCTAAAAATGTCTCAGAAATACATGATATAGACCATCCTAACCCCTTCCCATGCCTCTAGGGGTTGATCTCATCCTTCTAGGATCTTTTTCAACCAATTCTAAACTAGGAACTGAAATCTAGGCAATCAAACAACTTGCCTTTATATGCTAGGAAACTGATCCATTCACTTAATTTTCACTTTTTAGTGAATGAATCCTCTAGAACAAGTAAATGTGATCTAAAATTACATCATAGCCATAAAATTACATCAAGATAGATCAATAATTACATCACAAAGTGAAACTAGTCAAACTGGTCGAATTTCTGAGCTGAAAAGCAAAAGTTGGACCAAAATCCTCTATGCGCAGCGCCATAAAACTCAATGCGCCGTGCCACTTTGAGCCTATTTTTGGGGCACTTCCTGAAGTCCAAATTGAGCTCATGATAGCTTGTTGGAAATCCCTTTCTGTCTACTATCCAACCCAAGTGGAATTTTTCAATTTGGAGTTCAGTTTCCCCTCCAAAACTGCAATCTCCCAAGACTCGTTCCTGTTGGTGCAAAAGGTGGCAGAAAGGTCATTTTTGGAGTGCTTTTGACCGTTAAGACCATCCAGAACTTGATGAAATCTCTCAGTAATTTATGAACATGCATAATTTATCATAACAAACCCAAATATATCAATTTTTCCTCCAGAAGATCTCTCAAACGTAAGCGTGTGTCGAGTGGCGCGACGCGTCGGGCAGAAAAACCTGTTTTGCAACCAAAATTTCAAAAATGACAAAATTTACTCCAAATTTGCTGAAATTTGGATTGAATGTCTCCCATCATGTCCCATGATCAGCCAAGGAAGCTTCAACCAAGATTTGGAGTGGATCAGGCCTTTTTCGCCATTTTAGTGCTCTTCTCAACCTCGCCTTCAGGATCCTCATCCTAGCTCTGCAAACATGTGTGCGGGCCCAATAGTGGTTCTTTATATGTCTGAGCATGTCTTTGTCCCTATTGGCCTTCGCCAAGAGCTTCTCCAGATGAATTTTGAATCTCGTAAGGCAAGTCTCCCGCTCAAATGGTGTCATGTCACCACGTCTTTTTCGGGCCACTTCACGGTCTTCACGGATTTGCCGCAACTCTATGATTGTCTGTTGATCCTCCAATTGTTTATTCCACTGCTCCAAGTAATTTATAACCCAGTGAGCTCTCTGAAATTTCTCGGTCAGTGTGTCGATCTCAGCTTTCTGCTCCTGGATGATTTCTTTTAGCTTTGAGCTGGGAGAGCTTGAATCAACATCGATCAATATAAAATTAGTATCTTGGCCTCCTGAGGGGCCCTCATCCTGCATAGGATTCTTGCCTCTGTCCTGTAATTGTGCTGATGTAGAAGGCGAGACCCCTTCCATGCCATGTGGAGATAGTACTCGCGCTGCTGTCGAAGGTAACGAGACCCCTTCCACCCCGGGTGGAGATAGTACTCGTCGTGTTGTTGCAAATAAGGCTCGGTACCTCTCTGATAGGTAACACACACTGGAACACTGATAGGCTCTGTCTGAGGAACCTCAAAATGATATGAAGGCTCACCTGCATCATGAACAATATCTGGATGAGGCTGAGGGGCTAGAAAGAAGTCACGGGAAATGAACTCCTCCCATGCAATGCCCTGCAATCCAAGCTGATGTACCACAATCATCTTGATGAGCGCATAATGATAAATGCTGTTATGTTACTGCTCTGGAGTCTTCTTCTGCACAAGGGTAGTCATTCGCTCTATGTTTCGGCACATGAAATATGGAATATTCATCAGTCTCACTCTCGTGAAATGCATCAACAACCGAATGTGGTATGCATAAAGGCGTGAGAATCTACCCTCGCAACTGAAGTATCTGATGATGAGTTTCATTAATGGTGCATAGGACTCCTTCAAGAATCTGAAAGGAAACACCCTGCTGAGCTGCCTCATATAACCAGGCTTGATGTAAGGTTCATATAACCAGGCTTGATGCAATCCAAGCTGATGTACCAAGTAGTAAATGAGGGACTGTGGTAATTATAAACAGTGGGTGTAATGGACTATCAAGTGAAATTTGAGTGGAAGGACAGTCACTTGACTGCTTAGGGGACTTCGGGATTTGGGGATTTTATAAGTGATATGGGAGTGGGAGATGTAGTAGGGTTTAGTGATAGGGAAAATGGGGTACAAGGGATATGATTGTTTTGGGACAGATGGAAGAGGAAATGACTGTGATAATAGTATGACAGTGATGGGAACACGAATGAACAATGGAGTGGGAGTGTTCAGCACCAATAGTCAAATTTCAACACTTCATTTCAAACCCTAAGGGAGCATATTTGGTATAGACATAGGGTTTATATTTCACCGATCAAAACCCTCATATTTTTCCTTCAAACACACCAAGCATGACTTAAAATCGATGGGCAAGAGTTTCAACTTACTTGGAACAGTAAAAATTTGAGTTGATTTAGTTTTTTGATGAAAATTTGATGAATTTAAGCCTGTCGGCTCTGTGCGCCATGCGCACACCCAGTGCACCGCGTCGGCTCTGTGCGCTACACCAGAGAAAATTAACACAATGAGAATGGGTTCAATGCACTGTGCCTTGTGGATGCACTGCGCCTTCCTCCAATGCGCCGTGCGCACTTCTAAACACAGTCTTGGCTTTCAAATTTACAGCTTCGCCCTCTCACCACTAAACTTCGACTTTCCTTGATGTCTTGGATGCAAATGGCATTGATACACATAGAAATATCTATATAAAGTCATGGCTTTGATTTTCTCTTTGTAAGACCCACTTTTGTAATGTTTCAAAATTGGCATTTCTTCACTTTTAATACAACTCTGTTCTTCAAGTTTCCTTTTTGATTTTTTAGCTGAATTGATGGCTTTCTTGGTTGATTTTTTGCAGGGATGGTGGCATTGGATTTCGGCAAAGGATGACCAGAGGCTGCAGTTGAAATACTTCATGGCGAAAAACTTTAAAAATACATATGTATTACAAACAGTTAATTTGACGATTTCTTCTTCAAAACAGAGTTTTGAAGAAGAAACATCCTTGAGCATTGTTAATGGTGAAAATCTTGAAATGAAAACTTATTGAAGAAATCCTCATGGCCTGCGGGCATTATTTGACATTCTGAAGACTGAACCCTAGACCTAGTGACTGAAAGACTCTTTTTGACCACAAGACCATCTATGACTGTAAATGACTGAAATCAACTTTAATGAATTTTGATAAATTTTGAGCAACCCAGCAGGTACAAACATGAGGGAAACTAGTGAAGAGACCCTTCCGTCAGATGATGGCATGCCCCTAACAGAATGCAGATGAATGAGAGGAATGAGACACGTAAAAATGAAATGCAATAAGAGAAATGATCTCTGACGGAGGGATGCAAATACTGACTCTAACATTGGCTCCAATGGGGATGGTAGCTCCTGGGAGGTGCCAAGAACGGCAGATCTCTGGGAGAGATAGAAAGTGCCTTCGTCCATTGGGCTATGGAGTCCATTATTTTGACAAATCAACTCAAGACTGTTGACTGAATTTATTTGACTGAAACTTTGACTTAGACTGACTCAAATTTTAAAACTAAAATTACTGAACCAAACCGACTAGACAGACTCAAACCAAAACTGAAATCCTTATTCAGAATTATAGCCTTCACTTCGGGCCCCAAACTGAAGAAAAGACCTCTGTGCACACTTGCGATGAAATTGAAATAAATGATATGTACAATGACAATGTGATCATCAGAAAACATCTTAGAAATGGTATCGCTTGAGCAACCGACCATTGACCGGCCCTCCTGGACAGTCTTCACCGTTCATCTCCTTCAAAAGAAAGGCGTTCTGACCTCGATATGCTACAATCTTAAATGGACCTTTCTAGAGATTTTCAAACTTACTGTGTTTACCTTTGTCCTCATTCCTAGCATCCCACTTCAGCACCACTTCCTCCAATTGGAATTTATCCACCTTCGCTTTCCTGTCATAGATTTTCTTGATTCTGTCCTGCAACTTGAATGTATTCTGGAAAACCTCTTCTCTCGTTTGCTGCAAATGAATCATCTGATTTATCCTTCTCTGCATATGGCTTTCTTCACTACCAGTTTCCTGAAGAAGCTTGACCACCGGAATAGCAAGAGAGGTAGGAAACACTGTATCCACTCCATAAAATAACTCAAAGGGGGACATACCAATGGACTTCTTTTGACTCACCCAATCAGCCCATAGCGCATTGACCAGCTTCTTATGCCAACTCTTCTTGTTTATGTCCAGCAACGTTTTACTGATGTTGACTAAAGATTTATTGGAAGATTCTGCCAAACCATTTCCTTGCAGATGATAGGCAGTTGAATGCCGCAAAATGATTTTATACTTGGCACAAAACTCAATCATATTTCTTGATTTAAAAGCTGCTGCATTATCAGTGATCAATTTATTCGGGCAACCAAAACGAGACAAAATCTTGTTCTCAAGGAAAGAAATGATTACCGAATTGGTAGCTTGTCTGGTGGGAAATGCTTTGATCCATTTTGTGAAGTAATCAGTCGATGTTAGGATCCATCTATGCTGTCCTGAAGAAGGAGGATGGATCTCCCCAATGAAATCCAAACCCCACTGCTGAAAAGGGGCGCTTACCTCAATAGGTTTAAGCGGCAAAGGCTGTAATTTCTGTCTTCCTTCAAAAATCTGGCACTCATGGTAGCCTTTGACTGTTTTATACACATCAGAAAACAATGTCGGCAAATAGTACCCCACTCTCAAATTCTTATTGGTTGTTGTTTTCCAAAAATGGTGACCCCCGGAGTCTCCTTTATGGAAATCCTCCATTACCTTCTTCGCTTCTTCCTCCACCAAACAATTTAACAAAACACCACCCAGATCTTTCCAATAAAGTGCAGAATTCAAAATACAAAATTTTGCAGCCTTCAGTTTTAGAGTTCTACCTTTGTTTCTAGTCAGGCCGGGTGGTGATGACCAATTTTGAAGAACATACACGATATCTGAATACCATGGGGAAGCAACAAAAATTTCCGATACCTGAAGTGGCGAATTCTCCTCATCCTCATCAGACATAGCAGAAATCAGATTTATGTCTAGCACATGAAAATTCGATTAAGCCATTAGCTTCACCAGCCCTTATCCCTTGATAAGCTTCGTGGGCCTTATCTCCACATCATACTCCAGCAAAGCTGAAATCCACTTGCCTCGTCTTCCTTCCGGATCATTTTGTACTAAAACATCTTTCACGGTAGCGTTAGGAACATAAGCCAAAATATGAGAATGCAAAGTGTATACCCGAAAATCCTTTAATGCTTTTACCAGTGCTAGAGCTTGCTTCTCAATGATGTTGTACTTCAAGGCTGCGTCTCTAATAGTTCGACTGAAAAAAGCTATTGGCTTATCATGCCCATCTCTTTTCTGCATTAACACAACTGCCATGGTATGCTCCGAAGCAAAGGAAAACAAAATAAATTCTTGGGTGTAATCCGGGCTGATTAACACAGGAGCTGAAGATAGTGCTAACTTCACCAAATTAAAGGACTTTACCACCTCTTCAGTCCACTTCACTTGGCTGTCCTTTTTCAGCATATTTGTTATTTCTCTTAGATGTTCAGTAAGGTTAGGGACAAAGTGGCGTAAAAAGTTCATCTTACCATTAAAAGACTGAATCTCCTTCTTGTTCCTGGGAGGGTCAATTTGCTGAATTGCTTCAACACGTGTTGGATCAATACGAATGCCATCTTTCGAAATAATGTGACTAATTAATTTTCCCTCATCCACGGCAAACAAGCTCTTTTTAGGATTAAGCGAGACACCATATTTTCTGCACTTTTGAAAAACAAATTTCAAGTGATACATATGCTCTTCATCTGAATTGGAAAAAAAAGTCAAATCATCAAGGTATATAACAAGGAAAACATCTTTCTAATTTGCAAAAGCCATGTCCATCACCCGCTGAAAATTCGCACCAGCATTTTTCAAACCGAATGGCATCTTGGCATAGTGGAAAGTTCCCCACGGAGTGGTGAAAGCGGTTTTGTCTCGGTCGTCCTCATGGACCAAAATTTGGTTATATCCAGAATAATCGTCGAGTAGTGACATGCGAGATGCTCCAACTACTCGCTGCAGTATATGATCCATCTTAGGCAATGGATAATTGTCCTTCAATGACACCTTGTTCAGATTTCTGAAATCAATGCACAATCGGATCTCACCTGTCTTTTTCCGCACTGACACCAAATTGGAAATCCAATCAGAAAATCTGATGGGAACAATGATTCTTGCTTTGTACAACCTGTTTACCTGCTTCTCAATCAACGGCAGCAACTTCGGGTTGATTCTTCTTAGCTTCTGTCTGAAAGACTTCTGATTAGGCTTGATTGGGATAGTGTGCTGAATTATATTGGTATCATACGTCTTTAAATCTGAATAATCCCAAGCGAAAGCATCAGAAAACGAAGACAACAAACTCACATATTTTTCTTTTACCTCTGGTGGCAATGATTTGGATAACTTCACCATCTTGGGGTCTTTAGTTGTTCCAATATTTACATCTTCAACTCCTTTTTCAGTTGGCCGTAAGGTTGGTTTCTTGGCCACATCATCCTGATCGAAGAGCTCTTCTAAAGGTATCAAACCTTTAGGAATAATGTTATATTTTAGTTGCAACACTTCCATTTGATTTACTTGCACGTCAGCTTCACCATCATCATATTCTACATCAATTGAGGTATCTTTAAACTTCCCTTTATTTTGCAAAAAATCATTAATCTCATCATCATCTTGGAAAACTTGCCAACATCTTTGATTATCCGAAACGGTAGGACGGTGCTTCACATGGATTTTGAACTTATTACTTGAATTCATTGGTATCTTCAAGTTACTTGCTGCCTTAGCAAGTGCATCTGCAATTCCATTTTGAATGCGAGGAATACAAGTCAAAGTATAATCTAAAAACTGCTTCAAAATATCTAGAACAACATTACGGTAAGCCCGCATTCCGGGATGCTTTGTTTGATATTCACCCTTTACTTGCCTAATCACCAATTCAGAGTTTCCATAGAATGCAATTCTCTTAGCGTTCAGTTTTCTAAGAATTTTTAGGCCAGCAATCAGAGCTTCGTACTCAGCCTCATTGTTCGAACAATCGAATGCTAATTTGTAAGAACATACCCGTACATTGCTCGGTACCTTGTTTGGAGCAGAAAAAGGACTGCATACCCAAATACCAATTCCAGTGCCATCATTACCCACTGCACCATCGAAATCCATGGTCCATATACCCTCTTCATCATCCTCTAAGTGTTGAAATTGTGCTAGCTCTGTTTTTTCTTCTTGCTGTCCACTATCTTTAGCTGATTGCTCAACTGTGCTTTCTGGTTTTTTCCTTTCTTTCTGCAAAACTTCTCTGAAATTATTGGTAATCTCTGGAATATCTTCTACTTGAACTAACTGAATATCTACATCATTGAAACTATCGGCAAACAAAACAAAAGACTCTAAATCTGTATGTACATAATTAATCGGATGATTGACCGGTTTCTCCTTGGTTGTAATCATATACTTCATTTTTTGTTCCTGGTAAAACTTTCTCATTTGACCAAACACGGGAATCGTTGCATAGGAGAAATATAATTGTAATGTCCCTTTCAATTTTTCTCCCCAAGATCTGGAAAGAAACATACCAAACCTGGGAGGAATGTCTGCCACAACTACATCCATCAAAACATTCTTTGTGGGAATCTGATCCAAACTAACAACCAAGTCTTTAATGAGCCCAATACATCTCACTCTGCTAAAATCAAATGAATAAAGATCATGGTAGTTCCTTGTGATGTCTAAATCCAACTTCTCCATGATTTCTTTTGGCATAAGATTATGGGAAGCATCGGAATCGAACATGGCATTATGCAATACAAACTCATGCAATCGAAGACTGATATAAAAAGGAGGCACTTCGCTATCTGGAGACTCACCATCTAAAGCTGGTCCAAATATCAGTTCAGGTTTATCATCTTCAATATTCACTATATCAGACATAGGATCGAAATTCAAACTTTTGGAAACTTGACCTCTATAACTGTTGTTCTTCATTAGTTCAATCAAGGGAATGGACACCTTTAATTTATAAATCTCATTCTCCAAACTAAAGGCTGAAGTCTTTTCAATCTCTTTGGCTGGAACATCTTTATTTTTAGCCTTCTCCCTCGATGTAATTAGCTGATTTGATTTTTCTGCTGATGATGACTTGGTGGCAGCGGGATCAACTATCTCTTTTGCTTTCTTTTGTGCAACAGGTGAATCATTTTTAGGTGCTGAAACTTCCTTTCTCTTTTGGATTGGATTGACAGGCACATCTCTATTTCTAAGAGAATATTTCTTCTGTTGGGCTGAAAAGGCATTCATATAACCTCTCTGATACTCATCTGACTCTTCCTCAAGAGCTGCATCATTGGCCAAGATAAAATCCTCATCTCTTTGTATAGCTGAACTTTCTGCATACTCCTCATCTTCGGTGATATAAATGGGCAAATCATCAGGAGTAAAGAAATGATTTTCCTCCCCTACTACATCATCTTCATCTTCTAAATCCTGACCAACAAAATTTTGCTGAAGAGGTGGCTTTACTTGCTGTTGGACTGCTGGTTCTTGTGCTCTCTGCTCTCGTTGTTTGATCCTGAATTGGGGCTGCTGCCGACCACAGAAGTTGGGATTTTGGATCTGCGGTTTGGGATTATCAAGTGTGAACCTTTCAAACATTTTTTCCACTTTACGAAGTAGATGATCTGATGTAGACATAGAAGCTTCGTCATTTATCACAACTTTCTTCTCTGCTTTCAATCTAGCTCTCTTGTCATTCAAATTTGCCTCCACACTCACCACAATTTTCTGCATATCTTCTAAGGTGGGCGGATCTCTGTCTCGTAATGAATAGGCCATCTCCGGATCAAAACCATCTGGGAATTTTAACAAAGCTGACTTCTTAGAAGGCCTCAAATCATCAGGAATTGCATTATAAACCGCATTAAATATGATAATATAGTCTTGGACGGACTCACCAGGATTGCGCTTGATCTTGGTATATTTAGAAGTGATTTGAAGTGGATCTTTCTTCATTTCCCACCGATCTAGAAACTGTCTCTGAAGCTCTTCTAATGTATTGATACTTCTAGGATGCAAAGCTCTGAACCACTTGCGTACCTCACCTCCAAAATTTTGCACAACAATCTCATGGTGACATTCTCTTCATCAATTTCATGGAGATCAAAGAAGTCTGTCATTCTATCAATATGCTGCTGAGCGGTCACAGTTTGAGGAATACCATTAAAGAAAGTGATTTTACTCTGATAATTAGCGGGCATGGGATCTAAGTTCTGTGGAAAGACAAGAGGTGCGAATCTAGCATCCATTGCTCTTGGTGGATTTATGATCTGTCTTGGAGAAACAGGTGGAGTAGGAGCAGTAGATCTACAAGGTGTATGTGGTGAAGATGGAGGGGAACTACTGCAGATTTCTGATAAGATATAGATGGTTGCACGGGAATGGTAGGAATGAAAGAAGGCTCAGCGTGAACTTGTGAATCAGAAGTAACTACTGATGGACCAAGAGTTTCAGAAGCAGATTCGATAAACTCAGGAATATTCGTTGCCACAATAGAGTTTTGGATGTTCAAGATGTAACTATCAATGGATCTATTAGCTTGTTCAATCTCAAGATACTTGATAAACTTGGGATTTATGACAGTAGAACCAGTAGCACTTTCAGACTTAGTTTCAAACAATGACAGCTCGAATTGATCATCAAACTCAATATCTTCTAGGAACTCAAATACAGTCAGAAATGAATGAGATTTAAAAAAAAGGATCACGGGACTTTCTCGACGGAGGATTCTTGAAATTAGATTAGGATTCTCATACATTGGGGGCAGATCAGGATCGGGATTTGCTCTTGTATGTCTTCTGGAAGCCAGTGTGTTGATATATTTAAAAATCAAAGGAAAAAACCGATCTATTTCAGCCTATCAAATTCTAGACTCAATCACCCAAAAGTCCGGAACGATGTAATATACTGGGGTAATTCACAAGTCAAGTGTCACGTTCACAAGCTAAACCGAAGATTGATTGAAGCATCGTTTATCTACTTCCGCTAATGCAAAGCAAAAGAGTTTCGAAAGCTACCTGGCGTAACTTCAGGGTCCGTCTGTAACTTATGAAACAAATAACACCAACAAGCAAACCATTTTTCCCCAGTATGGTCGCCACTATGTTATTTCCCAAATCCACCTCAGGCTGAAGGAAGGCGGGATTCAGGGTAACACCAAACCACGCTCAGTCTGGTAGCTAGCCCTACCAAAACAGGAGAGGGCTCTCTCCAGGTCAATCTCAGTAAAAATGTATCAATAGGCCTTGAGATGATTGAAATGAGTGCTAATTTTAGGCTAGGTACATTAATCAAGGAGTTTGAAATGATTTTTTAAGGGTTTTTTTTGGAAAAAGGGAAAGGCAGTTTTGGGCTTGGGGATGAGGCCAAATTCTTGCAGAGTTCAAGTTGGGGCAGGGAAGGCAATGGCTTTGATGTCTTAGATTCAATGAATGTATGGAAAATACTACTGGGGAGCTGAACTGGGAAAGAGGGTGCAATGATCCTCTTCAAACTGACGAAAACATATAAAACTAAACAAAATTTTAAGGCAGAGCACCTGCAAACTAATGAATTCCACCTTAGTTACTCATTTGTTTAATTTAGAAGCAAAGAGGAGGGAAATGGCATACATAAAAATTAGTGGAAATTACAGATACATGGAGAAAAACATCATCAAAACTCAGAGCCACAAGGATCCCAACAAGTGCTGCAAAACTCTGGTCTTTCCTTTGCCAAAAATCTAAAATGAATATGCAATGAGGTGCCAAACTATTCCCAAAAGTCCAACCCTGAAAATGTCTCAGAAAATACATGATATAGACCATACTAACCCCTTCCCATGCCTCTAGGGGTCAAGCTCATCCTTCTAGGAGCTGTTTCAACCAATTCTAAACTAGGAATTGAAATCTAGGCAATCAAACAACTTGCCTCTATATGCTAGGAAACTTATCCATTCACTTAATTTTCCCTTTTTAGTGAATGAATCCTCTAGAACAAGTAAATGTGAGCCAAAATTACATCATAGCCATAAAATTACATCAATATAGATCAATAATTATATCACAAAGTGAAACTAGTCAAACTGGCTGAATTTCTGAGTTGAAAAGTAAAAATTGGACCAAAATCCTCTATGTGTCACGCCACTTTGAGTCTATTTTTGGGGAATTTCCTAAAGTCCAAATTGAGCTCATGATAGTTATTTGGAAATCCTTTTCTGTCTACTATCCAACCCAAGTGGAATTTTTCAATTTGGAGTTCATTTACCCCTCCAAAACTGCAATCTCCCAAGACTAGTTCCTGCTGGTGCAAAAGGTGGCAGAAAGGTCATTTTTGGAGTGTTTTTGACCCTTAAGACCATCCAGAACTTGATGAAATCTCTCAGCCATTTTTTAACATGCATAATTTATCATAAAAAACCCAAAAATATCAAGTTTTCCTCCAGAAAATCTCTCAAACGTAAGCGCGCGTCGAGTGGCGCGACGCGTCAGGCAGAAAAACCTGTTTTGCAACCAAAATTTCAAAAATGACAAAATTTACTCCAAATTTGCTGAAATTTGGATTGAATGTCTCCCATAATGTCCCATGCTCAGCCAAGGAAACTTTGGCCAAGATTTGGAGTGGATCAGGCCTTTTTCGCCGTTTCAGTGCTCTTCTCAACCTCGCCTTCAGGATCCTCATCCTAGCGCTGCAAACATGTGTGCGGGCCCAATAGTGGTCCTTCATATGTCTGAGCATGTCTTTGTCCCTATTGGCCTTTGCCAAGAGCTTCTCCAGATGAATGTTGACTCTCGTAAGGCAAGTCTCCCACTTAAATGGTGTCATGTCACCAAGTCTTTTTCGGGCCAATTCACGGTCTTCACGAATTTGCCGCAACTCTATGAGTGTCTGCTGATCCTCCAATTATTTATTCCACTGCTCCAAGTAATTTATAACCCAGTGAGCTCTCTGCAATTTCTCGGTCAGTGTGTTGATCTCAGCTTTCTGCTCCTAGATGATTTCTTTCAGCTTTGAGCTGGGAGAGCTCGAATCAACATCGATCAATAGAAAATCAGTATCTTGGCCTCCTAAGGGGCCCTCATCCTGCATAGGCTTCTTGCCTCTGTCCTGTACCTGTGCTGATGTAGAAGGCGAGACCCCTTCCACGCCATGTGGAGATAGTACTCGTGCTGCTGTCGAAGGTAACGAGACCCCTTCCACCCCAGGTGGAGATAGTACTCGTCGTGTTGCTGCAAATAAGGCTCTGGTACCTCTCTGATAGGTAACACACACTAGAACACTGATAGGCTCTGTCTCAGGAACCTCAAACTAATGTGAAGGCTCACCTGCATCATGAAAAATATCTGGATGAGGCTGAGGGGCTGTAAAGAAGTCACGGGAAATGAACTCCTCCCATGCAATGCCCTGCAATCGAAGCTGATGTAGCACAATCATCTTGATGAGCGCATAATGATAAATGTTGTTATGTTGCTGCTCTGGAGTTTTCTTCTGCACAAGGGTAGTCATCCACTCTATGTTTCGGCACATGAAATATGGAATATTCATCAGTCTCACTCTCGTGAAATGCATCAACAGCCGGATGTGGTATGCATAAAGGCGTGAGAATCTACCCTCGCAACTGAAGTATCTGATGATGAGTTTCATTAATGGCGCATAGGACTCCTTCAAGAATCTGAAAGGAAACACCTTGCTGAGCTGCCTCATATAACCAGGCCTGATGTAAGGTTCATAATATGCTCTATCCAGCTGCTGTCTCTTATTCCACTCTTCACCTATGTTTGGTATCCTGGTCGCCTGAGAAATGGTTTCTGGTGTCAAGGTGAAGTTCAGTCCAGCAAGGTTTACATGGCCATCACGCAAATGTAGGACAAATAAGCGAACCAACTCATGATGATGTTGAATATGAGCAATCATCTCACAATACTGATAACATGAATGTTGCTGAAAGCATGCCATTGCAAGCGGGCAGGCCTGCAATTGAGTCAAGGAAGTGGGCTCTTCCCTGACGTGCCTGCCACTTTTATGAGACCTCCTCGGTACATTTAGCTCTGCAGTTGAGTCACTGTCTTGCTCATATCCTTGCTCATATGATGAATTTGTCTCTGACATGGTGCTTTGTAATGTGTATAACAAGTATATGCTGATATATATGTGGTGAAAACAAGAGTTTGTCTTTCAATGCCAAATATGTCAAATATGTACCAAGTAGGAAATGAGGGACTGTGGTAATTATAAACAGTGGGTGTAATGGACTGTCAAGTGAAATTTGAGTGGAAGGACAGTCACTTGACTTCTTGGGGGACTTCGGGATTTGGGGATTTTATAAGTGATATGGGAGTGGGAGATGTAGTAGGGTTTAGTGATAGGGAAAATGGGGTACAAGGGATATGATTGTTTTGGGACAGAGGGAAGAGGAAAGGACTGTGATAATAGTATGACAATGATAGGAACACGAATGAACAATGGAGTGGGAGTGTTCAGCACCAATAGTCAAATTTGAACACTTCATTTCAAACCCTAAGGGAGCAGATTTGGTATAGACATAGGGTTTATATTTCACCGATCAAAACCCTCATCTTTTTCCTCCAAACACACCAAGCACGACTTAAAATTGATGGGCAAGAGTTTCAACTTACATGGAGCAGGAAAAATTTGAGTTGATTTAGTTTTTTGATGAAAATTTGATGAATTTAAGCTTGTCGGCTCTGTGTGCCACGTCGGCTCTGTGCGCTGCGCTAGAGCAAATTAACACAGTCAGAATGGGTTCAATGAACCCCGCCTTGTGGATGTGCCGCACCTTCCTCCAATGCACCGCACGCACTTCTAAACACAGTCTTGGCTTTCAAATTTACATCTTCGCCCTCTCACCACTAAACTTTGACTTTCCTTGATGTCTTGGATGCAAATGGCATTGATACACATAGAAATATCTATATAAATTCATGGCTTTGATTTTCTCTTTGTAAGACCCACTTTTGTAATGTTTCAAAATTGGCATTTCTTCACTTTTAATACAACTTTGTTCTTCAAGTTTCCTTTTTTATTTTTTGGCTGAATTGATGGCTTTCTTAGTTGATTTTTTGTAGGGATGGTGGCATTTGATTTCGGCAAAGGATGACCAGACTCTGGATTTGAAATACTTCATGGCGAAAAACTTTAAAAATACATATGTATTACAAACAGTTAATTTGACGATTTCTTCTTCAAAACAAAGTTTTGAAGAAGAAACATCCTTTTGTTAATGGTGAAAATCTTGAAATGAAAAATTATTGAAGACATCCTCATGGCCTGTGGGCATTATTTGACATTCTGAAGACCGAACCCTAGACCTAGTAACTGAAAGACTCTTTTTGACCACAAGACCATCTATGACTGTAAATGACTGAAATCAACTTTAATAAATTTTGATAAATTTTGAGCAACCCAGCAGGTACAAACATGAGGGAAACTAGTGAAGAGACCCTTCCGTCAGATGATGGCATGCCCCTAACGGAATGCAGATGAATGAATGGAATGAGACACCTAAAAATGAAATGCAATAATAGAAATGATCTCTGACGGAGGGATGTAAAGACTGACTCTAATAGACCATACTCTGATGTGCCCCTCGGGTATCTCAGGACTTGCTTCCCCACCATCCAAAAGAGCTTGGTAGGCTTAATCATGTTAGGTCTCTGTAGTTTCCAAGATTGGCAGGTACAAATGCTGCAAAGCCTACATAAAAACCACCTTGGAATATGAGGATCTAGCCATCCTAGATTCAGAGAGGGATCTCTCTATATGAATGTTTTCAAAGATATGATCTTTAAGGCTTATGATATGATATTAGTCGAGTTATGAAGAACAAGGTTATTTTTTTTGGTTGGAATGAATATCATTAGAATGAAGGAAGTATTTTGAAGGGTAAAGTTGTGAGTAGGTTGAAAAATGGTTCAACTGATAGGATAAGTAAGAAACAATGTCAATCCATTGGGCTATGGAGTCATAATAGGATTTAATTGCACAAAAAGGTTCAAGAGTGGTCCATGGGGCAAGTCATCTATGTCAAAGGATCTCTTTAAGTTGACTGTATGGAATGAAATAGTAAGAAATGAAGTGAAGGAAGTAAAACACATGAAGAAACAAAGAACAGTCTAAGATCAGGTAAGTACTTTTAAACTAGCCTGCTTTTGATATACTTTCAAGAGAAAACATTTAAAAACAGAGAACAACTTAAGATCAAGTAAATACTTTTAACGTAGCCTGCTTTTAGCATATTCTCAAAGGAAAACATTCATGATGAACAAAAAAGTAGTCTAAGATCATGTAAGTACTTTTAAACTACCCTGCTTTCAACATACTCTTAAGGGAACTTTTCAAAGCAACTGTTGGAGAAGAAACTAGGGGATAGGGCTAACCATAGACTTCTCTAGCTCAATCTTTTAATTAGCAGACTTTTCAAGAACATTAAAAGACAATATCTCAAGTTGTACTCAGGAAACATGGGCTTACCAACTGTTTACTGGTTATACTCTATTGACTTACCTTCGAAACACATTTGGAAGAAAACATAAAGGATAAATATTTATCAGTGAGATTTAGGGTACTTTAGAAGTAAATCCTAATCTATATTTTATGTTATTTATCAGAGAAAAGTGGACAGAATGAAAACATAAGAAAATAAAAATTACAGTGAGAAACACATCACCATTGACATAAACCAGGATCCCATAAATCAATTTGTATTTGATGTTCAAACCAGTTACAATCTTCAAGTCCAGTGGGTCTTTACAGCTTCAGACTTCTCATCTCAACCTATGTATCTTCAATTGCAAAATAGAGCTTCGGAAGCCTCAATAGCTATTTACACTTGATGAGTATCCATAGACCAACCTCTATAATATCTTCTACAGAAGTATTTATAGAAGAATGAGGAGGTGGAGTGTAAGAAGGGTTCATTTGTTCAACTAATATAGAGTAATTGTTTATTGACCTTTGGGAGGCCTAAGGAAGAAGATTTCGAATTCTCATTTCTGTTTTAATCAATTATTCATTAAATTTCATCACCTTTAGTCATTTTTGTTGACTTTGAGGGCTTTTGGTAGGTTGGTAGTTAATTTTGAACTGTCTTCAAAAATATCCCTAATTGTGCAATTAATATGCACTCTTTTAGATGAAATCATCTGGCAGGTGGTATTTTGAGGAGTTATAGCCTCTATGATGTGGCATTTGGAGGCTCCTTCACTGATTTGTGTTGATATGGCACTTTGAACTTCAATAAGGCCTTTGATATTTCTTTTGTACCTTATACTCACTTTCGGAGTTTTTAAACCTTATATGCTGACTGTTTTCACTTTTTAAACACTTTCTGCTTTTTTACTGTGTCCTTATATTCATAAATCATTGGTTAAGTCTTTTGATTCTTGGTCTTTTGGGCCTTAACCTTCATCCTTAATCATCACTATCTTTTGTTCCTTTGAACTGAATTCGGCCTTAGTACCTTAAGCCTGTTCTTTTAACCTTTTTAATCACGCTTTACCTATAACTGTAGGGTTAAACCCTTCTGATTTTTTATTTGTGATTTTATCCCTTTATCTGTATGCTTAAGTATTCTTTGGCCCTTTAATGATTTTTTTTACCTTTAAACATGTTTTAACCTAAAAGCCATAGGATTTGAACCTTTCAACCTTGGATCTTTCACACCGGAACTTCTTTAATCTTTTAATCTTTAGCCTTTACTGTCTTTTTCCTTTATTACTATGGATAGGAGGTTTTTAGTGTATTGAAGGGTTTAAGGGTATGACCAAACATTACACAGTACTGACCAAACCATGAAATACACCCCAGAAGCCTCTATTCTGCATATTCGGAGTTTCATGGATCATGATCTCAGGCCCGGTCTCTCTATGAACCATAGGGGGCTTTTGGCCTTAAAAACTGCTATAAAAAACCTACAAAAACCACAAAAACATTACATAAAATGCTGTGGGTTGGACAACTGCTTGCAGAGGCTGATAGAGAGCGGGAGGAGCAATGCGGAGGGGGCGATTATGCAGGCGGAGGAGTTTATTTTGAGGAAAACTGGCACAAGTTTGGTTTAAAGTGGTATTTGGCGTGAATTCAGGCAAAGCGGTTTTCGAAAAAACACGGGTGGTTTTTGCGCGACCCTTTGGCAGTAAGTGGTTTTGCCCAGAGGGAACGCGAACCAATTGTATCGCGCCGCATGGCTTTTTCAATACCGCCGGTATCGCGTGATTTTTGTTGGTTAAACTCCGGACAGTAAAAACGTGCGATATGTGATATCGACCGTTGGATCAAGCGAGGTAGATCCAACGGTGGAGGGATGAGCACGATGGAAAAGTTGCTCGGGCGGAGAGAAAGTGGAAAGTAGGTGGTAGCATGTGATAGGGTGGTTCCTTTGCATAGTGGACGATAGGCCCCCAATGGGATTGGGCGTCAGGATGAGCGAGGACCATTGATATATATAGATCTATGGAGGAGATTGCAAGATGGAGTGATAAGGTGGGGATAAAAAATAGGAAGGGGAGGAAGGAAGGGATGGCAGGGTAAATGACCACCGTTAGATCTCCCGGATCGATGGTGGGGGACGTGTCGTTAGGAGGATGAGTAAAGACAAAAAGGGAAGGGGTTGGGGATTAGGTTGCGACGCTGTCTTGTGGAGTGGTAGAGAACCGGGGGCAGAGGAAAATGGGGCTAGGGGGTTAAGGAATTAGCGCCAGGTCGGAGGCACTTAGTTATGTGGTGGAGAAAAATATAGGGGGCCAAGGGAAGGGGGGCTGATTGCATTAGGGAAATAATTTTGCAAAAATAAATGTGGGTTTATTAAGCGCTTGGTCTTGTTGACAAAAGGGAAGAAAAAATTAAGCCCTCAGGGGCCTAAAGACTTTAAAAGGGGCGGAAAAGGGTTTTTTTAAAAAGGGTTTTATGCATTTTTTGTAGTCCTGATAGGTATATGGGAGGGTTTATTAAACCATAAGAAAGGGTTTTATTGACATAAGAGGTAATTTTTTATGAAATGAAAGGTGATTTTGAAGGTGTTTTAGAATGATGGAAGGAAAATGAAAGAGAGAAAAGGAGTTTTTTCAGAGGAAAATGGAGGATAAGAAAGGTCCATAATGAGTGAATGAAATGATGAAAAATGGGGCTGTTAGTAAAAAGTTTTCGTTGGGAACAATAGGTTTTCTTAGTGGATTTCTTCAATGAAATAGCAATGGAGATTATTTTTTGAGTTTAGGCAGCACAAGAAGGCTTCAAGAATGAGCATTTTTGTATGAAAATAATCTCTTGAAGGCTCAGGATTTGTTTTAGCCATCATTTGCTCTGACAAAAATTTACTAATGGCTAACAGTGGCTCCACTTGGGGATGACAGCTCCTTGGAGGTGTCAAGAACTTCAGAATTTCATGTTTTGGATGCAAACCTGTGCCTTATCCATTGAACATATTTTCTTCTTTGATCATGCCGCTTTTCAAAAAATATGATAAGTATCTGATGTCAGCAAACAAAATTCTCCCAAACATTCAACCTACACATCCTACTTCCTAACTTTTTTTCTTCAAAAGGTGCATTTGTACTTGCATACCTTTGTCATCAACATTTTATTCTTTTGAAAGTAGAAAAATAATCTAAATCTACCCTTATTCCTTCTATGAGTTTAGATTAAACTGTTGAACTCATAAATTCTCTACCTAAGCTATTATCTGCCAGGATTAGACTGTCTGGCAGACCTTATTCTCTATTTTCTAAAACAGAAATTTAAACACAGTCAAATTAGGATTAGACTATATGATTTTCCATGGTGTCTATGGTTGTATATACAATGTTGCGCATAGAATTTATTTGCAGAAATTTGAAACAAAACTATGAAGGCTTAAGATCTGAAAAATAAAGACATCCTGAATTCTTTCTTTAGCTCTACTTTTGATCTTTTTAGAGCTGTCTTTTTCTTTTCTTGATTCATATTTTGAGCATATTTAGAACCAATTCTTCATCAAACTTATAGGTTTAGGTTTTAAGCTTGTTTTAACCTCTGTTTTTCTATCCTATTTTATTAAACTGATAAGCCAAGATTGAAAAGTTTGGAAAATCTTCTTCACTAATCTATCAGTAGAAAATTGAAATCTATCTTAGTCATGATTAGGCTGTATGACTAAAATAGTAGTGTTGTTTTTTATAGTGGCATTTAAGCTTGCACACTTTCAGAATTTCTCTTTTGGGTATGGGGCTGTACCTTTCCTGTTTTATTTCTACCCTCTTTTTCTCTTTCTATTATTTTTGTCTTTTTGTCTTTTTTCAATTTCAAAAAGCAGTGTTATATACAATGAACATAAAGCTCTGAAAATAAAATAAATCAGCTAACAAAAATAATGTTTGAGAACCTTGCCATTGACAGAACCTCCAAAGTATTCAACTCCATCCAATTCTTGCAGAAAAAATGCATTGTTCCCAATAACATATTGGATAAGATAAGTGCCTTGCCATAAGTTATCAAATTTTCCATGTTTTCCCTTATCTTCTCTTCTTGAATCCCATTTAAAAACTTTATCACCAATCTTTAAATCACTTGCCTTGGTTCTTTTATCAAATAACTATTGATGTTTTCTTGTAGTTGTTGTGCTCTGATGTATACTTCCTCCCTAGTTTGTTGTAGATGTATATTTTGATTTATTCTTCTTGTTACGTCATCATCTTCAGACTGTACTTCCTGGATCAGTTTCATTACTGGCATTCCTAAACTGGTTGGAAATATTGCATCACTTACATAAAATAGCTGGTAGGGAGACATTCCAATAGATTTTTTAATGGTTACTCTGTCTGCCCATAAAGCATGTACTAGCTTATTGTGCCATGATTTCTTGTTGTCTTTCATCAATTTCTTGATAATGTTTACCAAGCTTTTATTTGAGGATTCTTCCAGCCCATTCCCTTAAGGGTAATAAGATGTGGAATGACCCAATATGATCTGATACTTGTGACGAAATTCTACCATCTTCTGAGACCCAAATGCAGCAACATTATCAGTTATGATATTTCTAGGACAACCAAATCTGGATAATATATGGTTTTCAAGAAATGAAATGATGACTGAGTTTGTGGCATTCCTAGAGGGGATGGCATCTATCCACTTGGTAAAATATTCTGTTGCTGTGATAATCCATTTATGTTGGGCATATGAGGGAGGATGGATTTGCAAATGAATTCTAGACCCCACCGTTGAAAAGGAGTCAATGTGCACTTGGTTGCAGAGGTAAGGGAAACAAATTTCTTTTCCTTCAAAGATTTGGCATTTGTGACAGAAAATCATTTTATGGACATCTCTGAAAGAGGGTGGGCCAAAGCATTAGCTACCAAGGATTTTTTAGCTGATTTTTAAAAGAGATGGTCCCCACATTCTCCTTCATAAAACTCGAGCTTGATTTTATTTGCATCATTCTCGTGCAAACATTTGGGTTAATAATCCATTAGGATTTTTCCAATATAAACATTTATTTAAATGCAATAATTTACACCAATTTTAAGAATTTTGTCTTTCATTAGGGGAATTTTGAGGTCTAAAATGGGCCTCATAAGAAAAATGTACAACAAAAATAAACTTTATAACAACCAATAGGATTCAAGATGATGATGTCAACCATGGGGGATGATTCACCATTTTTTAAATGAAAGGGTAAAAACATTAAAAAATAATAAAATAATAAAACTACTTCAACGTGTGATCAACCTATCTCATACTCAAGTTCTGAAAGGGAGTACCATTGATGCAAAATTTAATTCCTCATCCAAAGAAGTACAACAGTTGTGCGTTCTCGTATTTATTACAAAAAATGAGAAATACATAAAAAACGTGATTGTAATCACGTTTTTTTATGTATTTCTCATTTTTCGTGTAGTAGGACACATCGAAAGTATGCAACATGGGTACTCCTTGGATGGGGAATTAAATTTCGCATCCAACGAGTACTCTCGCTCGAAATTTGAGTAAAAACTTTGGGAGATAAGTTGAAAATATGAGTTGAAAAAGTAGTTTTTCTATTTTTCCCTCTAAAATTTGATGATGTCATCAAATCTTATTTGATTTTTTCCACTATTATTTTATAATTTCCTTAGGAGGCCCATTTTAGACCTCAAAATTCCCCTAATGGGTTTTAGACAAACCAGGAGGAACATTAAGATTGAGCAAAACATACAAAATTTCAACATACCAAGATGAATTCAAAAAATGATCTTCAATAATTGGAGCTGAAAACTCCTCCTATTCATCTAATGCATTAAACATGTTTATATCAATAGCTTTAAAGTTGGATTCAACCATAATTTTTTCTAACCCTTGACCTTTAATGAGCTTAGTGGGTTTGATTTCTAAGTCATATTCTAAAATCACAGCAATCCACTTACCTCTTTTTCCATCTGAATCTTGGGTCAATATGTCTTTTACAACTGAATGAGGCACAAATACTATTATGTGAGAGTGTAAAATATAAACTCTGAAGTCTTTTAAGACTTTGACCAAGGAAAATGCTTGTTTTCCATTATGTTGTACTTTAGAGGTGCATCTCTCAATGTCTTGCTAAAAAATGTAATGGGCTGCTCTTGTCCATTCAAGTTCTTTTGTAATAGGATAACAACTACAGTGTGTTCTGATGCAAATGAAACAAATAAAAAAATCTTTTGTAAAATTAGGACTAATGAGAACTGGTGTTTTGGTAAGTGCTTGTTTTACTAGCTCAAATAATTTCTTTGCTTCTAAGGTTTATTTAACTCCTTTTTTTAGCATGTTTTTCATGTTTCTTAGGAGTTCAGCTAGATTGGGAATGAACCTTCTCAAGAAATTAATATTTCCAATGAAAGATTGAAGTTCCTTGATGTTTCTGGGATGGTTGATTTGCAATATACCATCAATCCTCTTTGGGTCAATCCTTATTCCCTCTTCTGATATGATATGCCCAAGAATTTTACCTTCTTGGAGACCAAACAACGTTTTCTTTGGATTCAAGGATAGTATAAATTTTTTGCATTTTTCAAATAATTTTCTCAAGTGTATTAGGTGTTCTTCATATATTTTAGAAGAAACAGTTATATCGTCAAGGTAAATCACAATGAAGTAACCTATTTCTTCTGGGAATGCTATATCCATGGCTCTCTGGAATGTGGCACCAACATTCATTAAACTAAAGGGCATTTTTAAATACATGAAAGTACCCCAAGGTGTAGTAAAGGCTATTTTGAGTTGATCATTAGGATGTACCAATACTTGATTATAACCTGAGAAGCCATCTAGAAAAGAAATTATTCTAGAACCAACTACCCTCTGTAAGATATGATCCATTTTGGGTAAGGGATAATTGTCCTTTAATGAGGCTTTGTTTGAGTTTCTAAAATCAATGCAAAGCCTTATTTCTCATGTTTTCTTTCTAACTGATACAAGATTAGACACCGACTCCGAGTATCGAACAGGGACTATAATTCCAACATCATACATTTGTATAATTTCTTTCTCTACTAGAGGGAATTGAACAGGGTTGATTTTGCGCAATTTTTGTTTAAAAGGTTTCTGGTTTTCTTTGAGAGGTATCTTATACTGAATTATTTCTGTATCATATGATTTCAGATCTTCATAACTCCATGCAAACAGATCGGAAAATTCTTTAAACAACTCAATATATTTCAGTTTTATATGAGTTGGCAGTGTTTTAGATAGTTTGATCATTTCGGGCTTTTCCTCACTACCTATATTGCATTCTTCCACTTCAGTTTCTATGGGTTCCAGTTTCGGCTTTTTAGCAGCATCATTCAAATCAAATAGCTCCTCTGCAGGGACCAATCCTTTTGGCAAGCTTTGGTCTTTAGATTGCAGTACTTCTAAGTCTCGATCTTCTAAATCTGTGCTAATTTCAGTTATCTGTTTGGGTTCATTTGTTAATATATTTATTTCAGCAATATCTGGAGACTTTTGTCTTTTAAAAATTGTGTTTTCTTCAATAGGACAGCCTTGTTCATACTCTGAATCTGAGTTTGATGTTTCAAATTCATTGTTGGACTATAGGAAGTCTTCTATTTTTTTATCTCCATAAAAAACTTGACAGTATTTTTCATTATCTGGGACATCTGGTCTAAATTTGACTTGGGTGGTGCATTGCTTGGTTTCATAAGGTGTCAGACAAGTTCTAGCAGCAAAGGCTAAACCATTGGCAAGGAAATTTTGGTTTCTTGGGATAAAGATAAGTTGGAATTCATCAAATTTTTTTAACAAGTCCATGGCACCATCTCTATAGGGTCTAAGTCTGGGATGTTTAGCACTGTATTCCCCATTTACGTTCCTCATAATCAACTCTGAATCCCCATGGAATCTTATTCTTTTGGCCCCTAGTTTTTTCAATAAATGTAGGCCTAAAAGGAGAGCTTCACACTCAGCTATGTTGTTTGTACATTGAAAGTTTAATCTATAGGAATTCCCCTCAACATGATTGTTTTTAGTGTTACGTAACCATATGCTAGCTCCTGCATCATTTTTAGTGCAAGACCCATCAAAATTCATGCTCCAAAGAGGATTGTTTTCATATTTTTCACTTATTTCATTGTTGTCCTCTTTGTTTTGTCTGCCTAATCTGTCACTGTGTTGTTCTTGCATGAATATACTATGCTGAATTTTGTTTTCTTCCTCAAGATGTTCCATGTTTTGAGGTTTTATGCTTTGACCTCCATGATCTGCATTATTTTTATGACTGTTTTGACCCTTAAAACCTATGATCTGTTTGCTGTAAATTTTTGAATCAACAAACTGCCTTTTGTTTTCCTCCTTAATTTCCTCTTCATCATTTGCTGCCAGTATGTTTGGGTGAGCAGTGACCACTGTATTTACTGATCTTTTATTGACTAACTCTTGCTCTTTAGGAATATCATCATTGTAAAGAATGAATGGGTCAAGTCCAGTGTGTATGGAATAAAGAGGATATTTTTCTAGTCTTTCTTGGCTACTCACCATATATTTCATGTATGTTTCCATATAGAGTCTTCTAGGTTGACTGAAGACAGAGATGGTGGCATAAGTCATATCCATCTGCATAGTGCCTTGTAGCTTAGCACCCCATGAACTTGAAAGGACCATGCCATATTTGGGGGGTATATCAGCCACTACAATGTCCATCACTAAGCTCTTGGCTGGTATTTGGGCTAAGTTAACACAAAGATCCTTTATTAGGCCTAGGCATCTTACCCTACTTGAATCAAAGGAATATAAATCTTTGTAGGGTCTAGTTACCTCTAAGCCTAATCTTTCCATTATTACCTTGGGCATGAGGTTGTGTGATGCTTCAAAATCAAGCATGGCATTATGCAAAATATTATCATGGATGTTCAAACTGATGTAAAATGGAGGGGTAGTTCCTTCTTGAAATTTTCCTTCAATTTTTGGTCCAAAAATGAGCTCTGAGTATCATCATTTAAGTTAACTGTGTCATGAACATCTTCTATGTTGAAAGCTTTCAAAATTTACCTCTATACACATTTTGAGTGACTAACTCAGTAAGTGGGACAAAGATTTTGATTTTGCATATTTCATTCTCTAGGTTAAAAAGAATCTGGTTTTTCAAATGTTTGATTCAGCCTTGTTAGTTACTCCTTGTTCAACAAAATCAACTTGCTAATTTCTAGTATTTACAGCAGTTAAAATAGTTTTTTCAGGAGCATTAGCTGAAGTGTTAGTGCTGCTGGGGTTAAAAATCCGTTTTTCATTGGCTTGGGTGTTTTTCCCTTTGTTTGAATCAGAATTTACAGCCACTGTTTTATGAATTCCTGCTGTCATTTTGGAAACATTTTCAGGGTTTTTCTTGGAAGATTTATCATAGGTTTTGTTCCTAGGAGTTTCTTGATTCTTTTTGCTTCTCAGGTCATATTTTTTAGGTGATCCTATGATGGCATTTTCAGAGTATTGTTCATAATAATCAGTTTCTCGTCTTCTGTCATCATAAGGTGTATATAGACTTTGTTTTCTTTCATAGAGGAAATCATAATCTTGATTTCTTACTCCCAGCATGTTTATGTTTTCATCCTCTGTTTGTTCATTTGTCTCTTCATCCTCATTAACATAATTTTCTTGGAAAGGAGGTCTGATCTGCTGATCATCCTCCCTTTGTCTGTTTTGAGGTTGATTTCTCCTAAAGTTTTGATTCTGATTTTTAGATTGATTTTTGTTTTGGGGTGTTGATTGATTTTCTCTGGATTGTGCTCTCTCAAGGATGCTCATATTTTTCATCATTTCCTCCATCATTCTTTCCATTTTTGAGCTAGAAGTGGAAGGTGCAGTTTCTTCCCTAAATGATACTTTCTTTTCATTCCTCATCCTAGCTCTTTTTTCAATTAGATTTACTTCTACAACAAGAGCTCCTTTCTGCATGTCTTCTAAAGTCAAGGGATCTCTTTCTCTTAGCTGATATGCCATTTCAAGATCAAATCCTTCAGGAAATTTGGCCAAAGATAATCCTTGTGGAGGTTTAAAATCTAGGGGCAATGCATTATAAACACTATTGAATCTAGTGCAATAATTTTGAACACTTTCCCTAGTGTTTCTTTTAAGGTTGTTGTAATCTAAGAGTATTTGGAGAGGGTTTTTTCTAACTTCCCATTTGTGTAGGAATGATTGATGGAGAGCTTGGAGGTCACTAATACTATGAGGGGTTAAGCCTTTGAACCACTTTCTTGCTTCTCCCCCTAAGCTTTGAACAAACAACCCGATTTTGACAGTTTCATCATCTATCTCATTTCTGTCAAAATAGTCATTCATATTGTCCACATGTTGTGAAGCAGTAGTAGAACCACTGGCATCATATAATGGAATCTTGGACTGATAGTCCTATGGAAGATTGACTAAAGGTAAAGGAAGGACTAGAGGAGCATACCATGTTGCCATGATAGGAGGTTGTGGAAAAAATGGGGGGTTTACAGGTGGAGGATGTAATATAGGAGGTGGTTTATGGAATGGAGTAGTTTGAATAGTGCGAGTATGGATAATAGAAGTGGATGGACCAACAAGAGACTATTGAGCTGATCTAGGGTGAGAAAAACCAAAGTTATGAATGAAATGAAGATCAGGTGGAGTGGTTTCTCTACTACCAGGATATTCACCACTATGAAGAGGTGATTGTGGAGATTCAAAGTCTATCTGATCTATGTCATCAAGTGACCTAGTCCTTAATGGGTTTCTTAAGTCAACTTGTGAATCTTGTAGAGCTGTAAGGTTTTTGGGAACATAAATAGCTCTGTGAATTTTTCTAACAACAGTTGAAGTCTTAGACTTAGGAAATTTCCTAAGTATACTTTTTGGATTATCAACAGTCTCAGGAGGCTTTGGGTCAGGATAGGCTCTAGTATAAATTATTCTAGAAGCCACTATGTTGTGTTTTTAGACCCAATAATAAGAAAAGTTTAACCAAATACGAAAATCTTTAATAGACTAACTGATCTTTAACAAGAAAACTTAATCCTGAGAGTTTCCTTAACCAAGTTTGTATAATGTTGTGATAGGAATGGGTTTTCCAGTGGAGTCTTTAGGTCAATTCAGAAATGTGAATTCGTCAGGTGAAAATTTCTAGCTTTGGAAGGTAAAATGTTTTATGGTCCACCACCACTAATTTTTCTGAATACCAATCTGAAATATTTTTGGGTTTTATGAGTTTTTATAGTTCTTTAGGTTGTGAGAGTGTCCTAAATATGTTTCAACACTTAGCTACGGTGATGAGACAAACATAGTTTACTCTGTGGCTTACTTAGTTGATTTCTCAAAGGTTTGATAAGGGTATGTTAGAATCCTAAGAAGTACTTAGATTGCCACTGATTCAGACAATTCCTATCATGATCACCAATACGCTTGGCAGAGATTGAAGAAAGTTGATTTCACTTAAGCGAATACTGAGTATTTTGTTTTAAGTATTTTACTCATAAGATTCCCTAGTATGGTCGCCACTCTGTTACGTCTCCGTAGTTTGCAAGATTGGAAAGTACGAATGCTGTAGATCCTACATCAAAACCACTTTGGAATCTAAGGATCTAGCCATCCTAGATTCAGAGAGGGATCTCTCTATATGAATGTTTTCAAAGATATGATCTTTAAGGCTTATGATATGATATTAGGCTAGTTATGAAGAACAAGGTTGTTTGTTTTTCTTGGAATGAATATCATTATAATGAAGGAATTATTTTGAAGGGTAAAGTTGTGAGTAGGTTGAAAAATGGTTCAGCTGATAGGATAAGTAAGAAGCAGTGTCAATCCATTGGGCTATGGAGTCATAATAGGATTTAATTGCACAACAAGGTTCAAGAGTGGTCCATGGGGCAAGTCATCTATGTCAAAGGATCTCTTTAAGTTGATTTTATGGAATGAAACAGTAAGAAATGAAGTGAAGGAAGTAAAACAAATGAAGAAACAAAGAACAGTCTAAGATCAAGTAATTACTTTTAAACTAGCCTGCTTTTGACATGCACTTAAGGGAAAAACACAAAAGTAACCTAATATTAGGTAAGTACTTTTAAACTAGCCTGCTTTTGATATACTTTCAAGAGAAAACATTTAAAAACAGAGAAAAACTTAATATCAAGTAAAGACTTTTAACTTAGCCTACTTTCAGCATATTCTCAAAGGAAAACATTCATGATGAACAAAAAAGTAGTCTAAGATTAGGTAAGTACTTTTAAACTAGCCTACTTTCAACATACTCTTAAGGAAAATTTTCAAAGCAACTGTTGGAGAAGAAACTAGAGGACAGGGCTAACCATAGACTTCTCTAGCTCAATATTTTAATTCGCAGATTTTTCAAGAACATTTAAAGACAATATCTCAAGTTGTACTCAGGAAACATGGGCTTACCAACACTTCATTGGTTATACTCTATTAACTTACCTTCGAAACACTTTTGGAAGAAAACATAAAGGATAAATATTTATCAGTGAGATTTATGGTACTTTAGAAGTAAATCCTAATCTATATTTGTTTTTCTTTATCAGAGAAAAGTGGACAGAATGAAAACATAAAGAAAATGACAATTACAGTGAGAAACACATCACCATTGACATAAAATAGGATCCCATAAATCAACTTATATTTGATGTTCAAAGCAGTTACAATCTTGAAGTCCAGTGGGTCTTTACAGCTTCAGACTTTTCATCTCAGGCTATGTATCTTAAATTACAAAACAGAGCTTCAACAGCCTCAATAGCTATTTACACTTGATGAGTATCATCAGACCAACCTCTATAATGTCTTCTACAGAAGTATTTATAGAAGAATGAGGAGGTGGAGTGTAAGAAGGGTTCATTTGTTTAATTAATACAGAGTAATGGTTTATTAACCTTTGGGAGGCCTAAGGGAGAAGACTTCGAATGCTCATTTTTGTTTTAATCAATTATTCATTAAATTTCATCACCTTTAGTCATTTTTGTTGACTTTGAGGGATTTTGGTAGGTTGGTAGTTAATTTTGAGCTGTCTTCGAAAATATCCCTGACTATACAATTAATATGCACTCTTTTAGATGAAAACAACTAGCAGGTGGTATTTTGATGAGTTATAGCCTCTATGATGTGGCATTTGGAGGCTCCTTCACTGATTTGTGCTGATTTGGCACTTTGAACTTCAATAAGGCCTTTGATATTGCTTTTGTACCTTATACTCACTTTGAGAGTCTTTAAACCTTATATGCTAACTGTTTTCACTTTTTAAATACTTTCTTCTTTTTTACTATGTCCTTATCTTCATAAATCATTGGTTAAGTCTTTTGATTCTTGGTCTTTTGGGCCTTAACCTTTATCCTTAATCATCATTGTCTTTTTTTCCTTTTAACTAAATTCGGCCTTAGTACCTTAAGCCCGTTCTTTTAACCTTTTTAATCATGCTTTCCCTATAACTCTAGGGTTAAACCCTTCTGATTTTTTATTTTCACTTTAATCCCTTTATCTATATGCTTAAGTAGTCTTTGGCCCTTTATTGATTATTTTTACCTTTAAACATGTTTTAACCTAAAAACCATAGGATTTGAACCTTTCAACCTTCGATCTTTTGCACCGGAACTTCTTTAATCTTTTAATCTTTAGCCTTTACTGTCTTTTTCATTTATTACTATGGACAAGAGGTTTTTAGTGGGTTGAAGGGTTTAAGGGTACGACCAGTGCTTACACAGCACTGACCAAACCATGAAATAAACCCCAAAAGCCTCTGTTCTACATGTTCAGAGTTTCAGGGATCATGATCTCAGGCCTGGTCTCTCTATGAACCATAGGGGGCTTTCAGCCTAAAAAACTGCTGTAAAAAATCAGCAAAAACCACAAAAATGTTACATAAAATCCTATGGGTTCGAAAAATGCTTGTAGAGGCTGATAAAGAGCAAGAGGATCAATTCAGAGGGGGAAATTATGCAGGTGGAGGAGTTTATTTTGAGGAAAACTGGAAAAAATTTGGTTTAAAATGGTATTTGGCACGAATTTGGGCAAAGCATTTTTCGAAAAACCATGAGTGGTTTTCACGCGACCCTCGAGTGGTAGGTGGTTTTTCCTGGAGGGAAAGCGATCCAATTGTATCGCGCCGTGTGGATTTTTCAATACCGCCGGTATCGCGTGATTTTTGTTGGTTAAACTCCACACAGTGAAAACGCGCAATATGTGATATCGACCATTGGATCAAGCGAAGCAGATCCAACAGTGGAGGGATGAGTGCGATGGAAAAGTTGCTCGGGCGGAGAGAAAGTGGAAAATAGGTGGTAGCATGTGATAGGGTGGGTCCTTTGCATAGTGGATGGTAGGCCCTCGATAGGATTCGGCGTCGAGATGAGCGAGGACCACTGATCTATATAGATCTACAGTGGAGATTGCAATATAGAGTGATAAGGCGGGGATAAAAAAAAGTAAGGGGAGGAAGGAAGGGATGACAGGGTAAATGACCGCCATTATATCTCCCGGATTGACGGTGGGGGACGTGTCATCGGGAGGATGAGTAAAGAAAAAAGGGAAGGGGCTGGGGATTAGGTAGGGGTGCAGTTCTGTGGAGTGGTAGAGAACCGGGGGCGGAGGAAAACAGGGTTAGGGGGTTAAGGACTTAGCGCCAGGTCGGAGGCACTTAGCTATGTGGCGGAGAAAAATCTAGGGGGCCGAGGGAAGGGGGCCGATTGCATTGGGGGGAGAATTTTGCAAAAGGAAATGTGGGTTTATTAAGCACTTGGTTATAGCACTTGGTCTTGTTGACAAAAGGGCGGAAAAAATTAAGCCCTCAGGGGCCTAAAGACTTTAAAAGGGGCAAAAAAGGGTTTTTTTAAAAGGGTTTTATGCATTTTTTGTAGTCCTGATAGGTATAAGGGAGGGTTATTAAAACATAAGAAAGGGTTTTATGGAGATAAGAGGTAATTTTTTATGAAATGAAAGGTGATTCTGAATGTTTTTTAGGATGATGGAAGGAAAATGAAAGAGAGAATAGGAGATTTTTCAGAGGAAAATGGAGGATAAGAAAGGCCCATAATGAGTGAATGAAATGATGAAAAATGGGGCTATTAGTAAACAATTTTATTTGGGAACAATAGGTTTTCTTGGTGGATTTCTTCAATGAAGAAATAGTGGAGATTATTTTTTGAGTTTAGGTAGCACAAGAAGGCTTCAAGAATGAGCAGTTTTGTATGAAAAAAATCTCTTGAAGGCTCAGGATTTTTTTTAGCCATCATTTGCACTGACAAAAATTTATTGATGGCTAACAGACCATACCTTAAATCAATTGGTTAATTGCGTAGTAAATGTCCAGTATCATGTTCACTAAATACATTAGTGAACACACTAAATGTTGGTAGACAGTAGCATCCACTACCTCCCCAGAAGTAGCATCCTCTTTCCTCCAATTTCCTGGAAGAGGAGTATCCATGGGTTTTCAACTCTCCATGTTCAAATTACCCAGTATCTCCTTTGCATACTTTCTTTGAGACACAAAAATTTCACCATCCCGCTGCCATATTTCCAATATAGGGGAACAATGAAGGAGTCTCATGTCCTTCATTTCAAACTCCCTTGAAAGATCCTCCTTGCATGAGTGTATCAGTTGCTCATCACCAGTCAAATCTAGATCATCAACATAAAGAAAAATGATCAATAGCTTACCCTTAACCACAATATGGTACATATTTTCATTTGCTTCACTTTTGACGAAGCCTAGTCTAGTGAAATAGTTGTCTATCCGAGTGTACCAAGCACGGGGTGCTTGTTTCAGCCCATACAACTCTTTTTTGAATCTAAACACATTATACTCATTGTTGAATATCTCAAAACCTTCAGTTTTCTCTATGTACACCTCTTCCTCAATGATCCCATTGAGAAACACAATTTTCACATCCATTTTATGAATGCACTAGCCCATCTACGTTGAGAGTGCAAGGATGGATCTTATGGAAGAGTAACTTGCAACAAGTGCAAAAGTCTCATCATAATATGTCACCTCGATCTGTGAGAATTCCCAAGCCAAAAATTTGGCCTTGTATTTCTCCACACTCCCATCATCAGCTTGCTTTACCTTCTAGATCCATCTCGATCCAACCACTGATTTGTCGACCGGGATTGGGACTATCTCCCATGCACTGTTCTTGACAATGGAGTCATAATCCTCCACCATTGCATATACCCAAGTTGGATGCTGCACTTATTCCTAAAAAGAAGATGGTTCAATCACAATAAATTTTCTTATAAAGCCATGTATCCATTAAATTAGTCAGGAGACTGCCTCTATCTACGCTGTGAAGTAGGGGCTCCTACATTCTATGCAGCATCAAGTCTCAATCTATCAACTTTTGTGGTGCACCTTCTACCATTTATTATGGATGGTTATGCATGAGTGTTTTCCTCTACTCCATGAACCTCCTCATGTGGCTGATCCACATATTGAGACTCATCCTTGGGAACCAGCAATTCCTCCTCTACATGCAAGTCCATCTCCCTCTCAAGGGAAAACCACATGGATTTCTCCTCATAAAATTTGATATCCCGATGCACAATAGTAATTATACCGTTTGAAAAATACACACAATAATTATGGGGTGTTCCAGTGTACCCCAAAAAAATACCAACCTCAGTTGTTGGTTCTAGCTTCTTCTTGGCGTCCTTGATCACATGCACATAAATAGATGAGACAAAAATCTTAAACTGTTTAACATTAGGTTTCTTACTAATGAAATCCTCTTCAGGTGTACTCATGCCAAGTACTCTATGAGGACAACAGTTTTGCACATGTACCACTGTATTGCATACTTCCACCCACAGATGCATTGATAGGCCTTGGTCATGCAACATCACTCATGTTGCACCCACAATAGCTCTCTTCTTCCTCTTTGCAACCCCATTCTCCTGTGGGTTATGAGGCACTATGATTTCTCTTCGAATTCCTTCTTTTCTATATAAGTTCTTGAATTCGTTAGAGATGTATTCTCCACCATTATCACTCCTAAGAGCCTTCACTTTCTTCCCCGACTCTTTCTCCACCAGTGCCTTAAACTCAAATAAATTAGAGAATGTTTGATCTTTCTTCTACATGAAGAAGATCCAGCACTTTCGAGAAAAGTCATCAAAAAATATTAAATAGTACTTATGTTTTGCTGTTGAAGCAACCAAGAAAGGACCACACACGTCTGTGTCAACTCTCTCAAGGATCTTCGAAGCTTGGTTTTCCTTCTCATGAAAGGCGGCCCTTACATATTTTCCCATAGTACATCCCTTGCATGTGTCTAAATGTGCAAGTGTACCCCTGGGAAGACCAGTAGAAATATGCTGCATGACTTTCAAGGTTCCATGGTGAAGATGACCCAATCGCCTGTACCATAATTCACCCTCATCTTAACTCACCATTTGATCTGCCTTGCCCATCATTGTTGCATAGCCATCTACATCCATGTTGTAGATATTCTTAATTCGAATCCATTTCCTCTTGGATTTTCTGGTTGGTTTACGTCGTGGGAAAGATTTTCCATCACTAAAAACAACATCATAGCCTCTATCCTCCAACATTGCGACTGAGACCAAATTTTTCTTTTGACCTGGTACATGCATCACATCTTTTAATTGAAATGGTTTACGTGACTCCCTATGAAAGGTAATGGTACTAATCTCGGTAGCACTGTACCATTCGTCGTCGGCCATTTCAATATGCATCTGGTTATATTTCTCCTCCAAGTCACTGAAAAGTTCCTTATCTCCCGTCATGTGAAAGGAAACACCACTATCTAGATATCACACATATCTTAATGCACTGGAAACCATGCATGCAATAAACAAGAATTCAAGCTCAATTTTCGAGGCAAGGGCCTCACCAGCTGTACATCCTCCAACCTTCTTGTTCTTATTATTTTGTGGACAGTTATTGGCAAAATTCCCATGCTCGTGACAATGAAAACAATTCACCTTGGACATGTCCCACTTCTTTCCATTCTTGGAATCATATTTTGAATGGAATTTCTTCCCCTTCCCCTTCCTCCCCTTGGCAGCCAAAGAAATCCTCTTCATAGTCATTCTTACATTAATATCCATCTCTGGTGTTCTTTCTGAACTCCTCCTGCACCAAATTCGACCACAATTGTTCCCAATCTAGAAAATGTTCCCTTACATTGACAGAGTATTCATAAATGTGCCCACTCTTGGGATGTCATAGGAGAGCCAAGATCACCCAATAATAATCAACAATTATTATTCCAACTCTCCCCAGTTCATCCCGACATTGGACAAACTTTGTTAGGTATTTTTGGAATGGTGTCACCCTTTTCCATTTTGATCTTCCTCAGTTTATCTTTGAGTGCCAATTTCCTATGGTCACTGCTGCTTCGAAATAGATCTATCAAAGCCTTCCACATTGAATATGGTGTCAATTTCCCATGGAGGCTTCAGAAAATTTGGTCTAGTACTCCCTCCAACAACATCCTCCTCGCCTTTGCCACTTTCTTTTGCCATGCATCAAGATTTGCAGCTCTACAACCATTAGGGGAATTTTGAGGTCTAAAATGGGATTGCTAAGGAAATTATAAAATAATAGTGGAAATAATAAAATAATATTTTATTACATCATCAAATTTTAGAGGAAAAAAAGAAAAAACTAATTTTTGAACTCGTATTTTCAACTTATCTCCCAAATGTTTTACTAAAATTTCGAGTGAGAGTACTCGTTGGATGCAAGATTTAATTCCTTGTCCATGGAGTACCCATGTTGTATAATTTTTATGGACCCTCTTGGATGAGGAATTAAATTTTGCATCCAACGAGTACTCCTGCTCGAAATTTGAGTAAAAACTTTGGGAGATAAGTTGAAAATACGAGTTGAAAAAGTAGTTTTATTATTTTATTATTTTTTAATCTTTGTACCCTTTTACTTAAAAAATGGTGAATCATCCCCCATGGTTGACATCATCATCTTGAATCTTATTGGTTCTTATAAATTTTATTTTGGTTGTACATTTTTCTTAGGAGGCCCATTTTAGACCTCAAAATTCCCCTAATGATCGAGTTTAGGAACATATTTGTAAATGAATTCCTTCAACCCATTGTCTTCGAGTACTACCTCCATCATATGCTTCCAAGAAATGTAGTTTGAGCTGCCCTCGAGTGCATACTCTAAACTCAAGCCATTGAAAGCCATTTCTATCTTAAATCAGCTGTAGCACTAAGAAAGTCTTTCTGCAAATTCAAATTCTATCCAGTCACAAACTCAGCTCTTGCTTCACTTCTGCAATTTCCTGTGCTCTAATTCCACACAGAAATTATACAACATGCATGTATATATTGGATTCATCCAATCTTAAAATGAACTAAATTTAAACACTGAGTCACTTCTACAAATATTTTGCAGAATTAAAAAAACAATCGCTAATCACATGAACATGAAGAAATATCAATCACACACAACACAGATAATTTCCTGGGGAGAGCTTACAACTAAAAACCCCACTGTCATCTATTGTATATTAAGCACGGATCATGAAACAATTTCATACAAAAATCTTCTCAAAAGAGCCCTCTAGTACTCAGCTAATTGTCTCACACTGTCATATGCAAAACTGAGCAACACATAGCCAATTCTCAGCCTCTAGATAGCCTGCCTTGCTTGCGCAATCCCTGATGGTAAAGATCCCTAAAAGATAGGAATTCTCACTTGCCTTAACTTTTCAAGTATCATGGGCACACCAATGGGTTTTTGGTTGCAAGTGTGCAAGCCAATAATCCTACAACTGATAGTCAAATTCCATTTCACCTACAAATCAACTGGGTCTCCACTGGATTTGACATGCATGCAGCTAATAATAGTAAATCTTGAGTTGCATGTGAGATCACCAATTGTGAAATAATTAATATTTAATTCACTAGATCTCTCACTAGTGTATCTTCAGTTACAACTAGCACAACTGAGTTTAACTCAATTAACTGAGTTAGAATATTTACAACTTGCACCAACTCATGCACCATTGCACTTCGAACTCTGTTACAACTAGAATTACTTTGCATGCCTCAC
Source organism: Pinus albicaulis (assembly GCA_034641835.2). Lineage (NCBI taxonomy): Eukaryota > Viridiplantae > Streptophyta > Pinopsida > Pinales > Pinaceae > Pinus > Pinus albicaulis. The sequence goes on along the minus strand of CM076580.1, from coordinate 1,215,879,685 downwards.
CACTTGAAATCCACTAGCTAACATAATTTATCACTTTCGGTTAAATCATTCAAGTCTACATTGAGAATATATTATAGTTTAATGTCCATCCTAATTAAGGGATAACCAAAATAGACATGCACCCAAAAATAGCACTATGGGCCCCACCCTAGTCTAGGTGCTTAATGCACTAGGTGTGGGTGTTGAATCTTCTTATTGAATCTCAATACCTTCTACCAAGTCTTCAGTAATTTCATGGAAGGCTCATAAACCTCCATTAATCATTTCAAGTCTCATATATTCTTTTGCAATACTCCCCCTTGCTTCCCAAAATCATCAATATATACTACTTGCCTTTCAACTTATCTCTTTCCCATCAAAATATCTTGATAACCACCTAATGGAAAACTATATAAAAACCAGTCTATGGAAAACCTTGTTACACAAAATGGCTAGAAAACTAGATTTTTGGACCTTTCTCCTCTCAATAGTGCTATATAGGTGGTACTCCTTAAATACATTGTGCAATCCATTAAAATACTCTTTTATTTAGCTATGTAATCCCCCATATCCATCCTTATCTCAAATGAAAAGATCATGTGCTCCTTTATCTAGGGAGGAGTGAAAAATGAAAATAAATGGCCTTTCATAGTTTAGAACAAAATCTAATCTATTAAGTCATCTAGTGAGTATGGCCTCAAGGACACTCTTATTCTTAGAAAATTACTTAGGGAAAATATCTAATGGTGGTGGTTACACCTAGGAATGGAACTTGGGCATAAAATATAGATTAGAATGTATGAAAAAATTCATTCCACTGAACAAAAATGCTTAACCAATGGATCCTCTTTGATCCTCCATCTATAACCTAGCAAATAATAACAAGTGCCTCATTCAACTGCACTATTTTCGGGAGATTCATGATGGAAGATTTGATCTCTTCTAGGAGTACTCCTTGAATCAATACCCAAATATGAGAAATAATGAATATATGGTTGAAACTAATATAAACATGCAATAATAGGGGAAAACCAAAGTGGTGGACTTTTGATAAGATAGAACTCAACTCACTGGTATTTGGTCATGGTTACACCATGAATAAGGGAATTTTTATTAATATTATCTAGTATTGGTAGACTTCTACTAATCCGAAAATAAAGGAAGATATGAATTTCTTCTAAATTGGACAAGATTCGATGGGGATACTCTATGCAAAGTTCCTTTAGTATTAAGGAGGCTTATCACATTAAATCATGTCATACCACTTTACCAAAAGACAAAATTTGGGAGAAGATATGGGGCCAATGTCTCTTGCCAAAAGTTTCACTTTTCCTTTGGTTTATATTTCACAAGAAAACACCTACCTATGATACACCCAATAGTGTGGATTTTAAGGAACCTAAATTTTCTTCCTGTACATGTCAACAAAAGAGCATGTAGAGAATATATTTAAGTCTTTCTCCTTCTCCTATTCTCTTTGGGTTTAATCCTCCATCCTCTTCATCTTTCTACTTCTCTACCATTGGAAAGCTTAGGATGTCTATTTTTCCATAGAGTCCTTAAGAAAGTAAAATGGCCTCTCCAAGATTGAGAAAAACATATTCTCCAAAGCTCACTCCAAAAACACAGTGTCAGGGTGAAAAATGTGGCAGAAAGTGGTTTTTAGCATGTTTTTTTGCACTTTCTCCCAACTAGAATGTTGACATGGAACAAAAGTAGATAACTGAGATGTGCAGGTTATAAGATATCCATTCATGTAGAGTTTAGGTGATTTTCATCTCTAAGGGAAAAGTGCAACGCTAAGGCACTGCGCTTTTGGCTATCATGAATTTCCAGTTCTCACCAAAAGTCACAAAAATTCGAAATTTTCTGCAACAATATGGCTCAAAGGTAGTTCAATATCTCTCTAACCATAAATAATTTTACAAAAGTGAGAGAGGTTTTTGTTATTTTGTATGTTATCAATAAAAAATGCCTCCATGTTTCAAAAATACTTTCCCATTTGGTCACAATCCAAGTTTGAGGTTGATCACTCAAAAATTACAAAATATTAACATGCTCTCAATAGAAGTGCAACATGGACTTTGAGGGGGTGTTTGGAAACCTTCATAGAGGATTTTTGGGCTAAAAGTGGTATGGTTGGAAATTTAAGAATGTATTCTACACAATGGAGTCATTAAGAACTGCAAACCCCTGCTCCAAACCCTTGAATAATGAACTTGAAGTCAAGTTGTCCAAAAGTGTATAAAACCTCTTGTAGCAATTCTAATTTGGGAATATCCCTGAAATCATAACACATGTGAATATACTAAAGGAGGTTTTTTTTTCTTGTTATATTATGGAAAAAAAACTCTTTCACTTTTTTCAAATTCATCTTCCTTACTTCAGAAACAAATTTTGAAGTAGAATTGTCCCTGTGTGCAGTGTAAACCCTAGGCAACCTACATCTTGGAAAGGTGAAGCTATGATTTCTTAGAATATGTGGGCTCATACCTAATAATATGACCTTATTTATTATTTCTCTTATCAATGGTTGTGGTCTATGGATCCATTGTGAAACCCTAGCTTACTAGGAAGGGGAATTAGGGTTTTGTTTAGGAAAAGAAGGGATTTGGGGAAGTTTTAGGAATGGAGGGACATGAAAGGGTTTTAGGGTGTAAAAATTCTTGGGAAAATTTTGGCGGGTAGGGATAGATGTTAGGGAGTGCAGGGAAGTGGAATTTTTGGAAATGAGTGAGGGGAAGTGGTACAAAAGTGAAAAACATAGTCCTAGCCTAGGAAAGTGTCAAAAGTGTAACAACAAGCTAGGGTTTGTGGGAAAGTGAGGGAAACAAGGGAAATGGGAATGGAAAAAGTTTAGGGGAGATGGATGGAGTTTGAATGAGGGGTTTGGAGCATATAATGTAGGGTTTTTACCACAACAATGAAATAAAATAACTAAGAGACCAAAAGTGAAACGGAACCCTAGGAGAGGGTAATTCACTGACTTTCAAGCATGAATTAAAGCTAAAGAAAGGTAGATGAGGGAAAAACTATAACCCACTTACTTTTTTTTGATGATATTGAGCCTATAGTTGATGAAGAAACCCATGGCAAAGAAATATTGTGCTCCCTTGAGAAAAACACAACACCTTGGAAAAAAGTGTTGCGCAACTGAGGAATTTGGATTTCCAAGGTAAAATTTTGTTGCTCTGAGGGTGGAAATGCTCCTTGCTGATAGAATTGTGTATCATGAGGATGGAAGGAGGAAATAACTTTCTCCTTTAGTATTCTTATAGGCTGAAAATTTTATTTTCTCTTAGGTGTTGAGGTGGCCCCACCTTGTCTTTTCACAAAATGACTTGGTAAAATTATGTACTGCAACTTCAAACCTTATTATACATATTTACATCTTAATAAAGATAAAAATGCGCTTTGGAGATACTTATTTAAAAATTATCCCTATTACTACTTTTAATGGTGACTTTGATATGACATGACCTATTTACATGAATCTTGACAATATGACCTAATGATGACACTGCATGGAAAGATAAGTAGAATGATGACCAAGATGACCAAGACACTCTTTCAAAGAGTAATGACTTGACCATGAGAATGAAAGGAGTAGTAATGACCTGGGTAGACAAACCAATGATCAAATTTTTATATGAAGACTCCCTTAAATTATAAAAATTTACACTAGGACCCTATCAATCGTATGAAAGAGCATAATTTGATCACTGGTGACTGACAAGACTAGTAGACACTAGCATTGGCTCCACTTGGGCATGACAACTCCTTAGGAGGTGTCAAGAAAACTGTAGGCCAAGTAGCATTATGTATTGGGCATGGAGTCAAAAATGAAAAACAAGACTTGAAACTGAAATGACTTGACACACTAAAATGACTTGACAAATTGAAGCTAACTACTAGCTGAATTTATTTATGGCAACTGAACATCTATATTTGAAGGCTTCAAATCCTGCTAATAACCACTAGCCTGCTGAAGATATATATATACAATCATGTGAAATCATCCCTCCAGTGCAACCAATCTAGCAAATGGCTACTTATTTGGATCACTCTCACATTTTCCAAAAGTAGGAAGAAAAAAAAAATCTAGGCAACTCCAAGTATCCACTGAAGATGTGGTCATGGTCCAAAATACAAGAAAATTCATCTTCTATGCTAACTGTAGCAAATAAATAAAAGGTTCCTCATTAATTTGAATTGTTACCTTGTCTTGATATCTAGAAGAAGCAAAAACACACCCTTCATTTTGATTTGAAAGAAAAATTAGTTGTTGATCCATAGGAAGGCATAGGGAAGTATGAATTTCAGTTATATGAGTGTTGACTATAAATTTCTCAAGTTTGAGAAACTCTAATTCTATATCTAGATGAAAATCATCATGTGCAAGAGTCTCTAACACAACTTTTTCTTCATTGCATCTCTCCTCTTCATAATCTACTTGTAATTTTTTATGTTTATTCTCTTCTGTAATGTCTAGAGATGCTTGTTCATTCATTTCATCAGAAACCTCATCTTGGTCTTCACAAACCCGATCTTGAAATAAACACCAAGAGAAATAAACTTTGAAAAAACAAGTGAGTGACACTCCTCATAATTTTTTTGGTGATTTGGCAACTGCTAAATTATAGAGGTTGGTTCTTGGGGCTGAGTATCCTTTGGAGAATTTGTCCTGTTTGGACTCAAAGTGATAGGCACGTTTCTATTTCTCAAATTATTTTCCTCTACATTGAGCTGAGAGAATGTGGTAAACTCCCTAATAATATTCTGTCTCTCTTACTGACATGTCATCAATATCAAGAGAGAAAACTGGTTGTTCATTATTATTGAACTCAGAAGATGGAATATGATTATCATTATTGAAATCCTACTCAATTTAATTTATAGTCAAAGGATAAACAACTACTGGATGGGAATTTTCATAAATGATTTCTGACCTTTCATCTTGATGTAGAGAGAAATCAAAGAAATCCTCTTCAATCTCATCAATCATTAAATCCTCATCATCAATATCATTCCCTATGAAATGAAAAAGGTGCTCAAAATTTCCACAAAACTTCTCTATCAAGAATAAGGAATGATAATGTTGTTTATAATTGTCACAAAATGATACATGAAAATATTTAAGTGAATATAGATTGACAACAGGCAATCCCTGATACCATGACCTCGCATCATCCTGTAAGGTTTCCATGAACATCTTCATCAAACAATCCTCAGAAAAATGAAAACCTAGCCTATGTATGTGTATATGAAATTTAATCAAATGTATAACATCATTGTCATTTTTTTCATTTATGAACCTAGGCAGATCTGTTTGCCAATCTATGAGAAGAATTTTATTTGAAAAACCAAGAATATGAGCGCATACCTTCTAGTAGTTGAATCCATCTTGAGACAATAAAACCATGATCCTTTGGCTACATATTCCTAGGCTAGTGAAATTACCAATGAAACCCTGATTTCTGGATCCAATTTCCAGTGGAGCCTTTGGATCAAGTTGAAGTTGATTAAAGTCGTTAGGTGAATGTTTCAGTATTGATATGTATCTGACCATTGTCCACCATCAAAAATTAGATATGATATTTTTCATTCTCATCCAGGGAATATTTATCCTTTGTTCCCTAGCAATGACACCAAAAAAGTTATCCTCCACAATGTCCCAAGGCTTAGAATGGAAACTGACGGAGGTAACCTCAAACCGCTTAGTATTTGTTAGCTAGTCCTACCAAATCAGAGAGGGCTTTGTCTGTGATATTGCAGCCAAAACATGGCTGAATAAGGTTAAATATATAGGCTAGGTTTGAGCTCTAGGGTTTTTAAATCTAGGATTTTAGTTGTATAAGGAGGAGAGGCCAAGGAAACTAGGTCAAATATAAAAGATTTTAGTTGAAGGGATACAAAGGGGCATGGCAGAAATGTTTAAGTGGAACTTTAAGGTCTTCAGTTGTAGTGTACGGTGGAAAATAAAAGGATCAAAATGAGCATGAAAATCATGAGTTCATTTATCAAAAGATGAACAGCATAAACATGAAATTCCTACCAAAAAAGAGCATAAGCTTAAAGAATTATATTTAACATATTATAGGAAGATCACTGAAAGCATATATATGGAAAGAAGATGAACTAATCATTCGTAAAAGTGAAAATAAGAAAAACACTTCCACAAAATCATACCACATGAATACCTATATACTAGTTGCAACTTAACTTGTATTTCTACAAATATAAACTATACACAAAGCTCCAAGCCTTCTACTCTCTGATGTACAACCTTGATTATGACTTCAAACTCGCTACATATAGAACAAAAACCATTTTCCCCTATCTTAGGAGTCGAATACCTCTTGATAGGAATAGTTCACACAAATTTCTATAACCAAACCTAAGACTAGGGAGGTTAAAACAACCTCTCCTTTTAGCCTTTGACTGACCTATACATCATTAATGACCTCAATAATTACATCATATTCACATTAATTAGCCTAATTACATTCATCTACATCATGTCAACTCAAAATAATAGGAACTACATAATGAGGAATCAAATTTGACTGAAGAAACTCAAAAATTTGACTTCCAGGGAAAATCACAACACATTTAGCAATAAGTGTTGCGCCATCAGGGAAAAATGCAATGCCATCTTGCAGGGAAATTTTGAGTAGCTTCCTGTGCTCCAAATGTTGATTTGAAGGTACCATTGGAAATCTTAGGATGTATAGTTTTCCATAGTGTCCTTAAGCAAGAAAAATTTCCTCTCCAAGGATGAAAAAAAAAAATTCTCCCAAGTTCACTCCAAAAACACAGTGCCATGGTGAAAAAGGTGGCATAAAGTGGGGTTTTAGCATGTTTTCTACGTTTTTCTCCCAATAAGAATGCGGACATGGCAAAAAACGTTGATACCTTACATGTGAAGGTTATAATATATCCATGCATGTATATTTTTGGTGATTTTTAGCTCTTAGGGAAAAACCAAAAGTCATGAATTTCCTGTTATAGCCAAAAGTCACAAAATTTGAAATTTTCTGCAAAAATAGGGCTCAAAGGTAGGTTGATATGTCTCGAACCATAAAATATTTGCAAAAATGAGAGAGATTTTTATTCTTGGGTAATTTATGAAGACAAACCTCCTCCAAATTTTAAAAATACTTTCCCATTGGTCATAATCCATGTTTGAATTTGATCACTCAAAAATTGCAGAATTGTAGTGGGATCTGAATAGAATCACAATGTGGTATTTGAGAGGGTGTTTGGAGGCCTTCCCAAAGGATTTTTGGGTTGCAAGTGGTATGGGTGGAAATTGGATAATGTCTGCTACAAAATGGAGTCATAAAGTACTAAAACAAGCTGCTATAAACACCTCAAAGATGGACTTGAAGTCAAGTTGTCCAAAAGTGTATAAAACCTCATGTAGCAATTGTAATTTGGGAATTTCTCTCAAATTATAACACCTATGCATAAAATTAAGGAGGTTTTTGTTTCTTTCTATATTATGGACAAAAACCTCTTTTTCAATTGTCAAATTCATATTCCTTACCTCAGAAGCTAATTTTTAAGTAGAATTGTCCCTGTGTGCAATGTAAAACCTAGGCAACCAACATCTTGGAAAGGTGAAGCTATTATATCTTGGGCTTTGGTGGGATCACACCTGATAATATTACCTTTATTCTTACTTTTATCGGTTTTTTTAGTCTCTGGATCCATTGTGACACCCTAGCTCACTACGAAGGGAAATTAGGGTTTAGTTTAGGAAATTAAGGGATTTGGGGCACTTTTAGGAATGGAGGGAGATGAAGGGGTTTGAGGGTGTCTAAATTATTGGAATTTTTTTCTGCTGTAGGGACATATGTTAGGGAGTTTAGGGAAGTGGAATTTTGTGAAATTAGTGAGGGGAAGGGGTACAAAAGTGGAAAACACAGTCCTAGCTTAGGAAAGTGTCAAAAGTGTAACAATAGGCTAGGGTTTGTGGGAAAGCGAGTGAAATGAGGGGAATGGGCATGGAAAAAGGTTAGGGTTGATGGATGGAGTATGAATGAGGGTTTTTTAGCATAGAATGTATGGTTTTTCCCACAAAAATGAAATAAAAATACTAAGAGACCAAAAGCGCAACGAAACCTTAGGAGAGGGTAATTAATTGAATTTCATGAATGAACTGAAGCTAAAGAAAGGTAGATGAGGGGAAAATGTAACCCAATTCCTTGTTTTTGATGAGTTTGAACCTATATTTGATAAAGAAACCCCTGACAAAGAAATATTTTTTTCCTTGATAAAAACACAACTCCACGGGGAAAAACACAACATAGAAGAGAAAAGCACAACATAGTTGAGAAAAGCACAACAAAATTGAGGAATTTGGCTTTCCAAGGTGAAATTTCACTGCTCTGAGAGTGGCAATGATCCTTTCTGATAGAATGATGTCTCATTAGGGTGGAATGAGAAAATTATTTTCTCCTTTGATCTTCTTATATGATGAAAAGTTGATTTTCTCTTAGGTGTTGATGTGGAGCCACGTTGTCTTTCCACAAAATGACTTTGTAAACTTATGTAATGTAGCTTAAAACATTATTGTACATATTTACATCTTAATGAAGATAAAAATTCACTTTGGAGATCATTATTGAACACTTTTCCATGTTACTACTCCTTTTAATATTGACTTTGATGATGACATGACCTATTTACATGACTTTTGACAATATGAAATAATGATGACACTACATGTAAAGATATGAAGAATGATGACCAAGATGACAAAGAAACTCTTTCAAAAGATAATGACCTGACCGTGATGGTTTTTATTGACCATGATAATGAAAGGAGTAGTAATAACCTAGGTAGACTAACCAATGATCAAATTTCTATTCGAAGACTATTTGAAATTATAAAAATTTACCTTAGGACCCTATTAATCATATGAAAGAACATAATTTGATCACTGGTGACTGACAGGACTGACAAACACTAACATCTGCAATGTTGATTCTGCTATTGTTTCATTCGATTCCACACTAAAGTGAGGTTAACCTTCAAGAGTTTGAGAACATGTTGTTGATGCTCGATGTGATCTTCCACTGCTTGAACCTTCAAATTTTCTCTTAAATATCATGTGATGGATAGTGGATGATATCCATAAAGTGCCATAAATGGGGTCATATTTTCTACAGTATGGAAGGAAGTGTTATACCACCATTCAGACATAGGTAACCACTTGACCCATTGTTTTTTTTATCATATATAAATAAATGAAGTTATCCTTCCAAAAAAAAATTCACTATCTTAGTTTTTGCATCAGATTGAGGATGAGAAGATGAGCCATGAGCTAATTGAGTACCCATACAAGAAAATAATTATGTCCAAAAATTTTGAGTGAAAATGGCTTCTCTTTCGCTTACAAAAATATTTGGGTTTCCCTTTAGCTTTTGCATATTTTCCATAAATGTAGTAGAAACTCTACTGGTTTTAAATAGATGCGATAATGCACAAAGGTGTACATACTTGATAATTCTATCAACTACCACTATGATGGCACTCTTTCCTTCGGACTTGGGTAAACCTATGTTAAAATCCATTGAAACCTCCTCCCAACATTTACTTGGAATGGATAAAGTTTCTAATAGAACCGAGGTATTAATTGTATCAACTTTATTTTGCTGGAAAACCAAACATTCCATCAGAAACTTTTGAATATCAGATTTAAGGCTATCCCAAAAAAATTCCTTCTTAACCCTGTTGTATGGTTTTAAAAATCTTGAGTTCCCTCCTAAGGGAGATGTGTGCAATTCCAAAAGAATCCTTTTTTGATTTGGGAATTCTTACAAACATATAAGCGATATTTGTACCATAATCAATCATTTTTCCAGTTAAATGTATCATATGTACTAGGATCTTGTTGAAAATTTTGAATGAGTGCCCACACTTCTTCATCATTCTTCCATTCATCCCTTGCTTTGGTTATCTAATCTGGTTGGATAATATAAATTCTACAAATAAATTATTCCACATCCTCATCCTTTCTTGTGAGTGCATCTGCAACAACATTTTTCTTCCATTTTTTGTTGATGATTCCAAATCCATAACCCAACATCTTTGTGACCCATTTTTTCTTCTCTTCTGAAGATAATATTTGTTATAAAAAATGTTTAAGACTATCATGATTTGTTCTTAGCTTGAAGTGCCTTCCCATTAGGTAAGGTCTCCATTTCTTAAGTGCATGTATTATTGCCAACATTTCCTTGTGATAAATATGTTTTTGTAAATAATTTCCTTCAATTGGATGACTTTTAAAAGCAATCGGTCTTCCTTATTGCATTAAAACAACACCAATTCCATTTCCCGAGGAATCACATTCCACAATAAAGGTTTTTGTGAAGTCTGTTGTAGCTAATACTGGTTCTTGGCACATTTCCTCTTTAAGATGTTCAAAGGCCTTAGTTTCTTCTAGAATCCAAGAAAATGCTTCTTTATTCAGTAATGTTGTTAGATTTGTGGCTATTCTCCCATAATTATTAACAAACTTGCGATAATACCCTGTCAACCCAAGAAATCCTCGCAACTGCTTTATGGTTGTGGTGCTTTCCATTCCTTAATGGATTTAATTTTGTTAGGGTCTACCTTAATACCCTCATGAGATATAATATGACCTAGATATTCGAACTCTTGTACTCCAAAGAAACATTGGAAGGTTTTTCCAGATAATTTTTTCTCCTCCTATAGTTTGAGCACCCTGTCAACATGTTGAACATGATCATTCCAAGTCTTTCTCTAGATTAGTATATCATCAAAAAATAATAACACAAATTTTATAAGGAAGGGTTTGAAAATGGAATTCATAAAACCTTGAAATGTAGAAGGTGCATTCGTAAGCCCAAAAGGAATGACCAAAAATTCATAATGACCCGCATGAGTTCAAAATGTTGTTTATGGAATGTCTTCATTCTTCATTCTTATTTGATGATATATTGAACAAAGATCCATCTTGGTGAAGTAAATTTCTCCATGTAATTAATCCAATAATTCATCAATGAAAAGAATGGGAAATTTATCTTTAATAGTGAGCTTGTTGATCTCGCTATAATCTGGACACATGCACCATGATCGATTCTTCTTGTGCACCAATACTACTGGAGAAGAGAAATAACTTTGACTAGGTTGAATTATACCAGCCTATAGCATTTTTGCAACCATACGTTCAATCTCACTCCTTTGGGCATAAGGATATCTGTAAGGCCTGATGATTGGAGGAAAAATTCCTAGAATAAAATGAGTAGAATGATCATGATCATGAATAGGTGGGAGGCCTTTGGGAGTCTCAATCACCTTGGAATGATTGTCCAATACTTTTTGAAGATATGGAGAAATATATGGTTTCAATTTTTGAACCTGTAGTGAGCATAATTTTGTAATTACGCGTCGTTTTTATTTCTTCAAAAGTTGTGTCATGACATTTGAGTTCATTATATTTCTAGGTTTCCTTGTAAATCCTTGTAATTAAACTTACTTTCCTTCCCAAAAAAATTCAAGAAACATTATTTAAAATTAAAATATATAGTCCCCAAAGATTGTAACCATTGGACTCCTAGTACAACATCAACACCACCCATTAGAATAGAAAACATAGGAATATTAAATACATATTCTCCCACAGTTAGCTTGATATTATGTCACTGTATTGAGAAATTTATAGTTCCTCCATTTTTCAACCATCACTTGACACTCTGGCGTTGGATACAAGAATCAATTCAATTCCTTTGCTATTTTACAATGAATGAAATTATGGGTACTAACCGAATCAATCAACTCTCTTACCTTTTTTTTCTTGATATATCCTTCTATCTTGATAGTTTAAAGAGTGTTAATTCCTACCAATGCATTACAATATATGGTTGGATTCATGTTTATTTCTTCTCTGGGGTGTGTTCCTGGTGTATGTCATGCTCCTTTGATGTTTCTTCCTCCTCTTCACAATCTATGTAAAATAATTTCTTCTCGGCACACTTATGACCTTTAGTGTATTTTCTATCACAACTATAACAAAGCTAGTTTGCTCTTTTTTCGTCTAAATGTTGTGGTTTCAACCTTGTAGGTTTTGGAAGGATAGGAGAAGCACCATTTCCATATTTATAGTTGTGATTGGTAGACTTCCTTGTTGCTATAATTTTTCTTTCAAATTTTCTTGCCACCTCATGTTGGATGTTATCCTTTAAAATCCCTATGAATACATAAATTGTATGCTCCTCTGGAATATCTGCTACCCTCATATTAAATTTCTAGAAGTCCTGAATGTTCTACGCCATTGAACACTTTTATTTTAGATTTATCTTTGCTAAAGAACGCGTTGCTCTTTGTATCCTAATAATTTCCTATCATTTCCTTCGTAAAAATTGACCAAGTGAAAAGTAGTTTATGAGAACACATCCATCGATGCCATACAAACTAATTAGGTTATAAATATAAATTTGCAATGTGTACCTTTTGTGAGTGTTGCACATCATGGAGATAAAAATATTGCTTCATTTGTAGCATCCATGTTACTGAATCCTTGCCATAAAAATTCATCATATTTATCTTTGGAATGTGGTGGTTCCTAAACCCAACATTGGAGTTTCTAAAATCACAATTCATATTCCTTTTGTCCTCATCATTTTTTTGATGGATTACCTTATCACCACCGGGAAGCCTTTCTTGAAACAACTTTGTCAAACCTTCCTTCAAACCTTCCATTTCCGCTTTCAAACCATCCATATTAGATTCCATGCCATCCATATTATCTTTCATGTCTGATTTTAAACCATTCATGTCCACTTTTAATAGATCCTTAAAAGATTCCATTTTTGCTTCTATTTAATTTTTGGTTACTCTTTGCGAGAGCGAAATTTATTGCACTTAGTCTCGTAATTTTGAGATATCATGTTGCAATTCTTCATCTTCATGTGTCATAGTAGAGCTTTATTAGGGTTTAATGGGTGTGAAATTATTTTTGGGAGGAATTTTAGAACCCAATATTGATATCTATGTTTCAATATGCCCTTAGAATCACTTCAAACATTTTTTCAAACAAAAGTTATGCAATTTAAAAAAAAACATACACACCTTTATCTTTATTTTGAGAAGATCGATATTGACCATGATGTATCTCTCTGATTTTGGATCCCCAAGATTTGAACTTTTGTCTTGTAGTATCCATATGAGTCATATTTCCAATGTCATAGGTGAAACCTAATTAGGATTATTCAAGATAAAGTTATGCTCCATATCCCACGATGTCCTGATTATATATTGGTTCAATAGAGAGAACTTATTTGCACGTGTTACTGTTTCGACCTTGGGCCCTAAAATTGCTACAAAAACAACTAGAGTCCGTGCAATTTCTTTTACAATTTATAGAATTCAAATTTGATGCCTCAAAAAAAAGTTATGATGATTTTCCCTAAGTCACCTATTTCAGATTAAATTTTCGAACCTCCAAAGACCCTAATTTCCCCAGATCATATCTCTAAAAATATGGTGAACCAAGATCTAAAATTTTGGCATGAAGTTCAATAAGATTTCAACTCCACGTGGCTTTAACTTTAGATTTTGAAGCTTCCTAGAAACAAATTTATAGTGAACATGCCAATATGACTTATTTTAAGAACCGAAACCCTAGAATCCAAAGCTCTGATACCAAATATTATGCAACCAACTCAAAAAATAGAAGAAAGGATAGATTTTTGACTCAGAAATCAACCTCTTCGAGGGGCAAACCTCATTTACATTACATAAATGAAAAATTATTGGATGATTCAAATGAAAAAACCTCCTTTCTATATATAGGAGTCGAATGGGTCACAATATAATCAGAGCTGACACAACAATAACAATGTAAGTGCACAAAAATAACAATAGTGGGATTCTATGGTGCACACTAATAACACTATGGGGACTACATGGGTACAAATAGAACAATAAGGGGGATACACTAACAATAAAAATAACGGGATACACTAGTCTTATAGGGACCTAACACAATGCCATGATGACCCATTGAATAAGGTGATTATATGATGCTAGATAGATGTCGTAGATCGTTGTCTTGTGTTGTTTTATTGTGCAAGTTCCAAATATAGTGATCATGGCTAGGATTGGACCATACAAGCCAATAGAGGATTGAATCATACGACATATTCCAAGTATGCTTCATCCCATTGTCTATTTAATTTAAGGAAAACATTATCTTCTTTGTATTTTTGTTGTTCTAGACTAGTCGATCAAGTGTAGGGAAGAGACTTATGACTATAGTTTTATATCCTACATAAAAAATTGGTGACTCCGCTGGGGAAAGGGGTTTTTCCTTTGTGGTTTCCCTGTCCATATTGAAATTTCTACCTCTTCTTCATACCTTCACTGTCTCACTCAGTTAAGAAAAAACCTAGGAAGAAATTTCATTGAGTTTCAATTGCAATTTCTGTATCTAAACCTTGCATCCCCTGACCAACGGACCCTTTGGTATACAAACAGAGCATTTCACCGCTATTGATCCTTCTTTTTTCCTACCTTTCATAGCATTAGTGCCCCTTCAGCACCTACATTTCCCCCTGTTCATGCAAAAAAAATCTTTTGTATTTATTTTCTCTTAGTCTAGCTTTTTTCCAACCACTCTTCCTTGAGTCTTTGAGTGCCTTGTGGTCTTTCGGAAGCTTCCATAATGTTTTATTTGTTTTTTAGTGCCTTTGATAAGGATTTTTCTATATTTTCCATTGTTCTTACAATCAGGTCATTAGCGAACTGATTTATTTTTATCATTGAGTGCTTGAATGAGTTGGTGTTTTAGTCATCATTCTAAAAATTTTCCGTTAATCAGTGATTATACATGCATCATAGTTTTCATCATATTTGAAAATTAAGAGAAATCGAAAAGGAAAACATCTTTGCATTGGCATCAACATTGGAACAATTTCATTAAAATGGAAATTCACTTAGCATATTTTTTGTAGCATTATGTATGCATCATATTCTTTGTCTCTTCCCTCCTTTAGATATGTTTTTATTGAAAGTGAAATGTTTAATTTATTCATGCCAACTAGTAGTTTACGAAATTCAGGTGAAACCTGCGGTGAGTCCTAAACTGGAACTTAATTGAAGATAAATATTAAAATTTACTGAATCAACCTAAGGAGCATTTGTAAAATTAAAAAAAAAAATTATAGGTCTAGGCTAGAGATGTGTTCTGGTGTCATTAAAAGTATGAGTTGTTGTTATTCTCTAGCATTGTATCCTGGGGGTGATATATCGTTAAACATATGTAAGTCTATCAGATTTATCTTCGCGTACCTTTGGGTATATTGGATGGAACTCAATGTATGATAATTATATTATAACACTCTCATCCAATGGTTACACATTACACAACACTACTACGGATAACACTTCCATGTACCATCGAGTATATTTTGGAAGTCCACCATAGGTAGTTGAGTCGACCACCTTGTATGCTGTGATACACTAAACATATAATTTAGGAATATTTCCTACATGTGCATTAGGTCCTTGGTTCTCCAAGGTGTATATTGTACTTCATGGTTGCTCGGTAAAACTTTATGCCTAGTTTTACCCCTTTTTTATTAATTTTGTGTTAACTGTTAAAATTTATTAATCCAACATGGAAGAACAAAAACCTACCCTTCTTCATTCACGTAAAATGAAAAATAATCCTCCTCTTCCACCAGAGGCAACTCCTCACCATTGCCAGAAGAACAAGAAAACACAAACTACCGAATTAGGAACAATGGGAACTACTTCTATCCTCCTACTGAAATTGGTCCACAAGAATCATCCTTCCCTTTGAGTACTGAGCTCAATATTACATATTATATTTGTGGTGAATCTGAAACAAGAAAAATAGAAGCACCTGAACATTTATTACCTAAGCTTTTTGAACCTTATTTCACTGAATCAGATATCTTACCACGTAAGGTCATACAACTTGAGGTATCTCATCAATATTCACCTATTATTTGAGGAACTTCCTCTTCTCTTCCTTTGTCTTAGACAGAACCATAGTGTTTATATCTTGAACCCAACAATGAACCCCTTCCATATTGTCTTGTGAGTATTGAAGATATTCCACAAGAATGAACTCGTCCCTCTTCTCCAATTAATTTGAGAGGGCTTCATATTTGTTAGGATAATCCTCTTCCTCCTCATCAGACTCCACCTCAAGTTCCTTTATCTGATTCTCTTCCTTTAATTCCACCTGTGATTCTATTGCAATAATCATCTTTTGGATTGTTGCCCATGGCTAACTCCACAATTGTTTCCGATCCTGCATCTACTACTATGGCGGACACATTTAATTTCTCCTCCTCATCTATGTTCGCAACATTTCCAAAGGCACATATCTATGGTGGCTCATCTCTCCCACCTGGTTATCAATCATTGCATGGTACCTTATCTAGAATGACATCTAGTCCCTTTACCTCTCCCATGACATATGTTTCTGGAATTCCGTATAGCACTTCTCTAATGAGCACTATGCATTCTGCTCCTTCAGAGTCCACCTACACCTATAGTTGAACAATAGGCTGGTCCTTATATGAGTGGACACCTTCAACAACCAAACTCTCCTTATGTTGGGCACCCTTCATCCAGTGGGAAGTTTACTCCATAATCCCCTCCTCCTTTGGCAGGGGAAAAGCCTGTCATTGGTATACCACAGATTAGTGCTCAACTTTCATTGACTACTCCTTATCATAGGTTGGCTTCTAATTTTTTGAAACCTATTTTTCATGACTAACCTGGTTTAGTTATGAGTACATATCTACATTCTCAACTTATACCACATTCATCCAAAATTCCTACTTATCAATCTCTGCCCCAACAATATCAAATCAATTTAAGCCAACCTTTGCAGGCTTCCACTATGACTCAATCTATTATAATGGTATTTAGTACCTCCAAAGTCCCGCTTACTAAGCCTTTACAACATAACTTACAGTATCAACTACTTGGACAAGGCATTCCTCAAATTCTAGTAGGAGAAACTACATATGGTATGGAACAACCCCCCAGTGACTCCACCTTATGTTGGAATGCTGCAAAATCCCATGGGGAAACTTTCAAGGTATCCCTCAAGTTCCTTATTAGGGAAAACAAATCAAAACACAACCATTCCAACATTTTTGAGGCTATCCTTGATTTGTACAACAAGGTTATGCATATATTGGTTATTAGAATCCTCTCTATCCTGCTACCTAGGTTCCTCCTTATCACAACCCTCATTATTATGGGACACAAATACATGTTTCTCAAGCTATCCCATCCTATCCAGGTTATCATCCTTCATATTTTAACAGACAATTGTCATTTGTGGCAACTCTGTAACAACCAAATTTGACTTGGCTAATGAATGATCCCATTTATCATTCTCCTTGGTGGTCTATAATTCCTACTAAATTGCGTTATGATATCCCAAAATTCAATGATAATCCTAGAGAAGAACCCTCCATGCATGTGATGACTGATCATCTGTGGTATTCTTTGAACTACCTTAATGACGATTCCATTCGATTGCGTCTTTCCAAACATATGCTTACAGGTTTCACATCTAAATGGTATATTGAAATTTTTTTTTTCTAAGTTAGTTTAATTATATTAACAAGAAAAATATATTACATCGTGACCAAAGCCAAGTCTTTGCCCAGACATGTGGCATATTTAGCAAGATTACCAGAAAAAAGGCTACCCGGAAGGGGAAACCAGTATCGATCAGTTCTCAGTCTATTGTGCTGCCCACGCAGGGGTAATACCCATGGATACCTCTAAAGGTTACATTGATTATGAACTGTAAAACAAAAATAATAGACTGACATATCTAGAGAGTAAAAAAAATCCCAGTAGAATGGGCCCCAAAGCACGAAAAACAGATAAGAATAGAATGATTACTCATCAGGGGGTTCTTCAATGATGCGACACTTGTATGCTTCCATGTCATCGTCCTCCTTTGACAGGTCCATAGTGGAAGCAGCTCCTTGCATGGAAGGCCTTGGACTTCCATGAGCCAGCTCCTCTTCACGAACCCTGCTAACACGAACTTCCTCGCCTGGATCCAGAACCTAAGGCTTGTTCAATGACCTGGGCTGATTGTCCAAATCTTGAGAAATCTCAGAGCGAGGCCCCTCCTTATGTATGCTAGGCTCTCCCTCCTGGGCCTCTTCCTTGAAAAAAACTATAAATGAGGCAATTATGCGGGGTCGATTCAAGGAACAATTGAAAAATAATTGTGCAGTTTGGGGCAAGTGAGAGGCCTGAGTGCTGGGATTGGCAGGAGTAGAGGAATCCATACGATGGCCAGAGTCATGGAGTCTACCCCTCCCACTTATATTATTTGGATAATGACCAGAGAGATAATCACTGGATTGAGAAGACGACTGAGAGGCGGAGCTTGAGGGGGGGCACATGGGTTGGCTTCTTATGCTTCCCATGCGGCAACGCATGCGCTGTCGCAACCAAGGCATGGTGTCAGAATCCTCAAAGGGAAAGAAAGGTGATGGAGGAATAGGGATGGAAGGGAGCCGGTTGGTGAAAAACTCCAAAGAAACAAAGGCAGACAAACAAAGGCCAGAGCGAGAGAGGTGCAGACCGTCTCCAAAGTCTAAACAACAATTCAGAAGGCTTCTCTTCCTTATAGTAGTGCGATGACTAGGGAGCCCAGCATTCAGAGAGCACAAACTGCTCAGCAAAGGAGGAACACCCGAATAGCCAGGGCCATTCTCCGTCTTTAAAACTAGACTGGAATCACCTAGAGGATCACCCTGCATTAAAACCACATTGATGAGAGCCGAGGGCTGATGCAATGAGGAGCATACAGAGGCACTGTTTGGAATTAAGGTTGGATCTCGACCAACGCAAGGATTAAATGCACTTGATACGATGGAATTTTGATTTTAGTGCTTCCCTCTGGCAACGACTTGGGTGGGCAAGTGTCTCCACCCAGGTCCCATCACACTTCTAACTTTCGAATACGCCCGCATCCGGGAAATGGTATATTGAATTACCCAGAGCATATTTTCACATTTTAAACACCTTATCCACTACATTCCTCACACATTTCTAATTACCCATATGATATTAGGTTGGAACAAATATTTTGATGAATTTTAAGTAGAATAATGCTAACATTTTAGATCAGATTCATGAGTGGCAACATCCTCATTGATTAGGTAAAACATATGTCCCCAATCAATTTTTAGCGCAATGGCTCATTAAATATCTATTTCCATCAATCACAGAAGATGTAACAAATGTAAGAGTAGTGAATACAGAGAAATTAATTGCTCATGCCGAGTATTTGGATCTCATTTATACCCAATATGGCATGCTTTATGAAAAGATACAAAATGCTCTGAGACCCTCAAACATTGTTCCTCAACCTCCTAGTAAAGAATCACATATTGATGTTGGCATGATTGCTTCTACCAGTTCATAGTCTGAGAGAAAACCATCTAGTACTGCTCTTACGACTACCCAAAATCCTCCATTCCATCCTCCTGAAATTCTACTTTCGAGATAAATTTAATTCAGTCTAATAAAGGAAAATATCAACAAAAACTAGGAAGTAAGAAGAAAGGTAAAGTTAAGAAGAATAAATATTATGATTCTACTTAGCAGGATAAACAAACTAGTCAGTACTCTAATGAGAAACAAAAGTTTCCTTCCTATCCATGTTTGATCTGTAACGAGGAGCACTTCACTCGTGACTGTAATTAGAGAAAATTTAGCTTAAAAGTGCCCATGAAATTTTCACGTAATTTCCTTGTCATAATATTTAAATCAATCGAAATCATTTAAATTTAAAAAGCGCTACATGTAAATATTCTGGAGGGAAAAGAAGAAAAAATATTTTTTTAAATTTAAATTTTGGCTTATCTCCTTATAGGTTTACTCAAATTCAAGTATAGACGTGCTCGTTGGATGCAAAAAAAAATTCTGAATCGAATGAGTACCCATTATGCATACTTTTGAGAATACCCACATTGATAAAAATTGAATATACATTAAAAAAGCGTGTTGAACACACTTATGTATCTTCAATTTTTATCAATGTGGGTCTTCTCAAAAGTATCTATAATGGGTATTCATTGGATGAAAAATTTAATTCTGAATCTGAAAAGTGTTAAAATTGAAATTTGAATAAACATATAAGGAGATAAGCCAAAAATACAATTAAAAAAGTTGTTTTCTTGTTTTCCCTGCAAAATTTATAACTCTTTTTTTATTATTTTAATGATTATTTTATTATATTTCCTTAGGAGGCCACTTTTAGGCTAGAATTTCGTCTAATGCCTCATTGGGTGGAAGTGAACCAATTATTGAACTCTTCTACTTCACCCGTTGTGTTGACTGACCCGTTTCCCAAACAGGAGACTCATATGGTTACTTGTGACCCTACTTCCTCTAACTTAGTTTTAATTCTTTAATCTAAAAAGCATAAATATGATGTTATGGTGGCCACCCATAGAAAATAGTATGGTAATGAGAATCCTATAAATGGTCAGGCTACTGATCAACCTACCAGTTCAACATAATACCCATCGGATCCTAATCTGCTTATGATTCCTATGCAATTAATTATTAAGCCTCTCAAGGGAATTATCCATAAATATACTTTCAACCCTCATGCGAGAGCTGCTCAAAATTACAATGCAGTTGATTACCTGGCTCACTCTCCATCATCTATGTCCACTCTCTAGGTGTTTCAAAACTGTCATTCCCAGAAGAAGGCTTTGATTTTTACTGTCGGATGTGTTGATCCTTTGGATTCAAACCTAGTTTTTTTCAATCATGACAACTATTCACTTCGATTTTTAGCTCAATTGGATTTTATGATCCAGGTTTTCATCCATGGTAATAACACTCATCGTTCTATTATAAATAAAGGATCTTCAACCTCATTATGTCTTTGTCTTGCTGGAAGGTGATTGGTTCTCCTCAATTGAGTCATTCACTGACCACCTTGAAATATTTTGATGATGAATGTACAAACATTGTGGTATTTTGAAATCCTTACAAGTAGAATTAGGAAGTAAATTTGTATCTGTATAAGTTAAGTTATTGACAGACCATTTGAATATAATCTTCAATTTTGTCACACGTGGGTTTACACCATGGATTATATTGTTTCCAATTATTTCCGTATGATAACCTTTCCCCATAAATTCGGGATCATAGCCATTCATCAACTCACCTTTTTCACCTCGAGTTCTCAAGTTAAAATAAGTGTCTCTCTTGTAGGGGAAACTATACAGTCTTACGAATATCTCGGGGTTGGACTGCTTAAGGATTCCTATCTCATGGGAATATTTTCGCTTCCTCCTAATTTACTTCCCGACATATCCCCTTTGATTTATTATATCAATATGATATCATCTTCTAATATTCCAATGGATCCTTGGATTCTACTAGATCAAACTAACATCGATAGTTTTGGCAAAAAAACATCACTTAGCCCCATCGAGCTCGATTATGAAGCCATCTATTCATCTTGTGCGACATGTTCCAATATTTCCTCTTATATTTATTAGATCCATCATTCATTGTGTTATGGAATGTCCTCTTATATTTTATCTCACATGTTTCTTATCGATGAGAGCATTATAGAGATCATGATGCCATATGATGTGCCATGGGATGATCATCACCATCGTTCCTCCTTACCAGATTCCATTGAGGATAATATCAGTGACCTATATCTACCCAATATCGTCTATTTTTCTACAAGTTCCATTTCTATTCATAAATTTGATCTTGAAAAGAAACTCTTAAATATCAAAGAGATGATACCTCTTGATATCTTCGTTAAACTAGGTATCATCGAGAATTTACACATTGGTGCGTCTTGTTCTCCGTATAATATTAAGACCTATAAATACCTATTCAACGAGTTTCGAGATGTCTTCGCCTATTATTATAAGGAAATTATAGGCATCGATCCAAATATAGTGGTCCATGAGATTAAAAAATATCCTAATGCTAGACTAGTATGGCAATGCATCTGTCTTGTCCATCCCAAGAAGGTTGTTGCAATTAAACTCGAAGTTTAAAAACTTCTATGAGATGGTTTCATATATATCGTTCCTTTGATCGATTGGGTGTTAAACATTATTCCTTTCATAAAGAAACAAGGATAAATCCATGTATGCGTCAATTATTGGGACATGAATCAGGCTTGTCAAAAGGAAAACTACCTGACCATGTGCATCAACCAGATTGTCAATGATTTTTGTTAATTGTGAGATATATTTGTTTATGGATGATTTCTCTGGCTATAACCAAATCAAAATTCTCCTGGTGGATCAAGCTAAAACTGCATTTATCTGTCCCCCGGGTACATTTGCTTACCAGAAACTCACTTTTGGTTTAAATAATTTTTGTGATACATTTCAGAGTGTAATGGATTATGCCTTCCAAGACATTAAACATATCGTGCAACCCTGTTTGGACGATCTCCCTGCTCCCTCTAAACATAGTGTTGATTACCTAATGCATCTTTGGGCCATATTCTTACAGTGTAGATACTATAATATTCGACTTAATCCTAAAAAATGTGTGTTATGCATTAGTTCTATTCAAACTCTTGGTTTCTTCATTTGAAAACATGGAATTTGTATCGATCCCTTGAAATTTCATGTGATCATTGAATTTCTTGCACCTTCTTCCCTCATTTAGCTTCAAATACTCTAGGGGAATGCTAACTTTTTATGGAGGTTTGTCCCTAATTACGCTAAGTTGATGAATGGATTTACAAGCCTGCTTAAGAAAAGGGTTCCCTTCCATTTGTTCAACGCTGCTCAAATTGGTAAACTGGATAATGAAATGCATATATCTAGGAATATTTTAACATGTATGTTATTCTTAATTAAATTTCATTTATATTTCATAAATACATAAATACATTACAATGTAAAATACCCATAAAAAATAAATACTTATCTTTACTTTGTGTGGAACTGGATGCAGGCCTTTTACATTCCACCCATTCATAGACCACGTTTTCCATTTTCTTTCAATACCAGGTCAACCTCAGGCCATGGCTTTGACTCCATGGAAACAGTGTCACCAAAATATTGGTATATGCTCCATACCAAATGACCAAAAACCTAGGTACCAATCCCTGTAATGTCCAACCAACAATATTGTGGCTTCAAGGAGTTCTGCTACCCTCACAAGCCTTCTAGGTATGCTTCCAAACCTCACAGAAATAAGGTACCAATAATGATTAAATCCAACTAATAATCCTATGGATTCGAGGAGTTCCACTGATATAATAGGCCTTCCAGGCATCAATTTGCTAAGGCACCAAACCCTACAACCTCTAACTACTAGTCTTGTGGCTTCTAAGAGTTCCATTTCTCTCACAAGCCTTCCAAGTACCCTTTTAAATCTTCACAAAACTAAGTTATGAAGCTCAAAATCCTACAACCAATAGTCATGTGGCTTCTCCATTTCCCTCACGGGTCCTCTAAGTACCCTTGCAAGCTTCCATTTCCATAACAATATCCATGCTTCCATGTTTGTATGCTAAAAACCTCCATAAAAAATCACCGATAATGATCCCTTGTATAAATCCCCCTTGATAGTCCCAAACATGGCTCTTTATATATGCATGCCTCCTTTTTTCCACTTGGCATTCACTGAAGCCACATCATGGGCCTTGGTTATATGCATGGAATCCTTTTAATTATTATTTAACTCATACGAGCCTCTTTTACTCATCCATGGACTCATAAACATGCATAATCATTTATTATTTCATTGTACATCCAATTTATTTTATTAATATGCATTTTTTACATTTTTATATTGCCAAGCCTTCTAGCCTGAATATATAAAACATGTGCACATGTGAATACCAACCCAAAAATACATAACACTCATATAAATAGGCATAATATCCCTGATAACACATATACACTCAAATACACACACGTACATGGGCACAAAAACCCTAAAACACTATCCTCAACTCACCATCCTATTATTGCATATACATGTTATTTAGATTCTAGGGGTCAAACAAGGGTGTTACATTCCCCTCCCCCTTATTTAGGTACTTTTTCTACGCAATATATATCGACATATATACAACCAATTATTCAAAAATATGGTGGTATTCCTCCCTCATCATGTCTTCATGACCCCACATAGCATCTTCAAGAGAAAAATTGTTCCATTGCACATTTACCAAGGAGACGGATCAATTCCATAGAACCTTGACTTTCTCATCCAAAATTCACACTAGTTATAATTGAAAGTCTCTGTTGAGATCCACCTAAATCATGTTTCAATTAATCACATGGATATTTCAGAAACATACTTTTTAAGAAATGAAACATGAAAAAAATTATGAATGTGCATGGATGTTGCCAATTCAATCATATATGCAAATGGACCAATCCTCTCTAGGATTTCAAATAATCCACAATATCTCATTGTTAAATTTTCACAAGATCCCAATTTTAGGGAACCTTTCCTTGCTTTCACCCTCATTATGAAATTCTCACCAATTTTGAATTCCCTATTTAATCTATTCTTCTTTGTATAACTTTTCTATCTTTCCTAGGTGGCGTTCAAATTCTATTAAAATTTTTTATATCTGCTATTCCATTTCCGTGAGAAAAATTGGACCAAATATTTTTTCATTAGTTGAATTTTCCCAACTCACTAACATTTTTCATTTCTTTCCATATAATTATTTAAATCAACTCATCTTCAAGGTTGATTAATACTCATTATTATAAGAAAAATCCACCTGATGCATATATTTTTCCAATTTTGATGGCTTGTCCATCACATACATCCCTAGGATGTCTTTATTAACCATATTAGTTATTCCCATTTCACGATATAAATATGGATGGTATGATAATCTAAAATATAAATCATTCCCAAAACTCTTAAATAAAACTCTCCAAAAATTGGATTTAAACTTGGAATCTCATCTGAAATAATTTCCTTGGGAATACCATGCAAGTTGGAATTTTGCTTCATGTAAATCTCATTGAAACTTTTTGCCTTGTCTGTTGAATTGATTGGAATGAAGTGGCTAGCCTTGGGAATTTTATCGACCAAAACCATGATGGAATAATGTTGCTTCACTATTCTACGTAGATTTGTAATGAAATCCAGGGAAACAATTTACAATTTCAACTCAAGAATGGGTATTGACTGTAGCAACATTGTTGGGCAGTTATATTCATATTTAACCTTTTTACATTGGAAGTACCTATATACATAGCCAACCACATTCTTGTTCATACCCTATTTTTGGAGACCGACGCGGGTGCTCGCATTATAACTTGTGACGTCACACCTTGAATAAATAGCATCTTCTGTTACAATCAAAACTTGCCTTATCAAAAACCATGGGGATTCACTCAATGAACCTCTAACATGTCACATGCATTCATGAAATGCTAAAAAACACCCTTAAATTGAATACATATTAGAAAATACCTCTAAAAATAACATTATTTATCCCCCTGCTAATACAAACCCAATAAACATTCCCAATTTAAAAAACCCTTAATTTCACTAGATATTATAGGTAACTGTTATGAAACCAGCGCCAAAAATAGAAGAAAAGAGAGATCAATGCCTTAGAAATAAGCCACTTCTAGGGGGCAACCTCCCTTACATTACATAAATGAGCAATTCTTGGATGATACAAATGAAAAAACCTCCTTCTATATATAAGAGTCCATGGGATCATAATATAATCCTAGCCGACCTAACAATAATAATGTAAGGGCACAATAATAACAATATTAGGGTTACAAGGGTACAAAATTAACAATAAGGGGATTACACTAACAACAATAAGAGACTATACTAGTAATATAGGGACCTAACATACCCCTCTTCTGCAAAAAAGTGTTCTCCTCAATTCCTGAGTAGCTCTGGATACTTTTGCATAAAATTCTCATATTTCCATGTAGAATATTCAGTGGGTAAGTTCTTCCACTCAGTGAGATACTCTGAAATTGATCAATTTTGTAGCTATCGAGTTCTTGTTTTCGTGACTTCTTTAGGTTCCAATATGATTTTTCCTTCCTCATCAAGTTCTGGAAATATTGTTTGAAGTGGAAGTTTGTCACCTATAACCTTCTTTAGACATGAAACATGGAAAATTGGATGCACTCGCGAAGAAGGAGGAAGCTCCAATTTGTATGTCGTAGTACCAATATCTAGCAACACCTTGTAAGGACCATAGTACTTTGGCGATAATTTATTATCCTTCTTAGCCTGATTGAGGGACATTTCTTTATATGGTCGTAGCCATAAAAATACCCAATCTCCTACATCAAAAATTCTCTCGCTGCGATGTTGATCTGCCTATTGTTTCATTCGATTTTGTGCCAGATTTTGGTTACCCTTTAAGAGTTGGGGAACTTCTTATTGATGCTCGATATGATCTTCCACTGCTTGAACCTTAGAATTTTCTCTTAAATATGATGTGATGGACAGTGGATGATATCCATAAAGTGCCATAAATGGGGTCATTTTTTCGGAAATATGGAAGGAAGTGTTATACCACAATTCAACGAGAGGTAACCACTTGACCCATTGTGTTTTCTTATTAGATACAAAACAACAAATATATCCTTCCAAACATTTATTCAGTATCTCAGTTTGACCATCGGATTGAGGATGATAAGATGAGCTATGAGCTAGTTGAGTACCCAAGCATTAAAATAATTCTGTCCAAAAATTCCCATTAAAAATGGGATCTCTGTCACTTAAAATAATCTTTGGTTTTCCATGTAGATTTTGAATTGTTTCCATAAATGCAGTAGCAACTGTACTTTTTGTAAATGGATGAGATAATGCACAAAAATGTGCATACTTGGTAGTTCTATTAACTACCACCATGATGACACTCTTTCCTTCAGACTTAGGTAAACATGTGATAAAATCCATTGAAATCTCCTCCCAATGTTGACTTGGAATGGGTAAATGTTGTAGAAGACTCGGGGTCTTAATTGTCTCAACCATATTTTGCTAACAAACCAAACATTCTGACACAAAATTTTGAATATCAGATTTAAGGCCATCCCAAAAAAAATCTTTCTTCACCCTTTAGTAAGTTTTTAAAAATCGTGAGTGCCCTCCTAATGGGGAAGTGTGCAATTCCAAAAGAATATTTTGTTTTAGTTGAGAATTCTTACAAATATATAAGCAGTCTTTGTACCATAAGGAACAATTTTTCCAGCTAAATGTATTAGATGTACTAGGATCTTGCTGCAACATTTGAATGAGTGTCCACACTTCTTCGTCCTTATTCAATTCATCCCTTGCTTCAGTTATCCAATCTAGCTAGATAATATAAATGGCACAAAGAAATGCTTCCACCTCTTCATCCTTTCCTGAGAGTGCATCTGCGACAACATTTAGCTTCCCTTTTTTGGAGATGATTTCAAAGTCATAACCTAACATCTTTGTGACCCATTTTTGCTGCTCTTATGAAGATATTCTTTGTTCCAAAAAGTGTTTAAAACTATCATGATCAGTTTTTACCTTGAAGTGTCTTCCCATTAGGTAAGGTTGCCATTTCTTTAGTGCATGTAATATTTGCAACATTTCCTTCTCATAATATATTTTTGTAAATACATTTATTTGATTGGACGAATTTCAAAATAAATGGGTCTTCCTTCTTACATTAAAAAAACACCAATTCCATTTCCCAAGGCATCAAATTCCATAATAAAAATTTTTGTGAAGTCTAGCGTAGCTAAGACTAGTGCTAGGCACATTTCCTCTTTAAGATATTCAAAGGCCTTAGTTGCTTCAGGAGTCCATGAAGATGCATCTTTCTTCAATAATGTTGTTATAGGTGCTGCTATTCTCCCATAATTCTTAAAAAAGTTGTGATAATACCCTATTAACCCGAGAAATCCTCACAACTGCTTTATGGTTGTGGGGACTTTCCATTCCTTAATGGCTTTAATTTTGTTAGGGTCTACCTTAACACCCTCATGAGATACAATATGACCTAGATATTCCACCTCTTGTACTCCAAAGAAACATTTGGATGTTTTTGCATATAATTGTTTCTCCTCCGATAGTTTTAGCAACCCGTCAACATGTTAAACATGATCCCTCCAAGACCTATTGTAGATTAGTATATCATCAAAAAATACTAGCACAAATTTTCTAAGGAAGGGTTTGAAAATTGAATTCATCAACCCTTGAAATGTACAAGGTGCATTTTTAAGGCCAAAAGGAATAACTGAAAAATTCATAATGACCTCATGAGTTCGAAATGTTATTTTCAGAATATCTTTTGTCTTGATTCTAATTTGATGATATCCTGAAAGAAGATCCAACTTGGTAAAATAAATTGCTCCATGTAATTCATCCAATAATTCATCAATCACAGGAATGGGAAATTTATCTTTTGTAGTGATCTTATTGAGATACCTATAATTTATACACATGCGCCATGATCCATCCTTCTTTTGCACCAATACTACTGGAGTAGAGAAATAACTTTGACTAGGTTGAATTATACTAGCCTCTAACATTTCTGCAATCATACGTTCAATTTCGCTCTTTTGGACAAAAGGATATCTGTAAGGCCTGATGTTTGGAGAAACACTTCCTAGAATCAAATGAAAAGCATGATCATGATCATGAATAGGTGGGAGTCCTTTGGGAGTTTCAAACACCTTGGAATGATTGTCCAAGAGTTTTTGGATATCTGGAGGAATAGATGATTTTGATGTTGGAACTTCTAGTGAGCATAATTGTGCTATTACACCGAATAGGTCATTTTTATTTCTTCAGAAGATTTTTCATGACATTAGAGCTTATTATATTTCCTGGCTTCCTTGCGATACCTTGTAATTTTACTTCCTTACCTTCCAAAAAAAATTTGAAGAAAATTTCTTGAAAATTAAAAGCTACCACCCCCAAAGATTGTAACCATTGTACTCCTAGTACAACATCAGCACCTCCCATTGGAATGGAAAGCATTGAAATATTCAATACATATTTCCCCATGGTTAGCTTGATATTATGACATTTTCTAGAGCAATTTATAGTTCCTCCATTTTCAACCATCACTTGACATTCTGGTGTTGGGTATAGGAAATTATGGGTACTACCCAAATCAATAAACACTATTATCTTTTTCTTCTTGATATGTCCTTCTATCTTGAGAGTTTAAGGGGCGGAAATTCCTTCCAATGCATTACACGATATGGTCAGACTCATATATTCTTCTTATAGGGTTGGTTACTAGTGTATATCCTCTTCTTTTGAAGTTTCTTGTTCATTTTCTTCCTCCTCTTCACAATCTATGTAAAATCATTTATTCTGAGCACAGTTATGACTTTGAGTGTATTTTCTATCACAACTGTAGCAAAGCCCTTTTTCTCTCTTTTCTTCCAATTTTTGTGGTTTCAGCCTTGTAGGTTGTGGAAGTCTAGGAGTAGCAACACTTCAATCTTTATAGATGTGAGTGGTAGGCTTCCTTGCCGCCATAATTTTACATTCAATTTTTCTTGCCAATATGAATGTCTTCGCCAATGAATTAGGTTTCCAAACGCGAACTTCATGTTGGATGTCATCCTTTAAATTCCTTATGAATACATCAATCCTATGTTCCTTTGGAATATCAGTTACCCTTATATTAAATTTTTGGAAGTCCTCAATGTGCTCCACCATTGAACCCTTTTGTTTGAGATTTATCAATTGGCTAAAGAAGGTTTTTCTCTTTGTATCCTCATAATGTGTTATCATTTCCTCCATAAAAATTGACCAAGTTACAATTTTTTTATGGGAGCAAAGCCATCAATACCATACAAATTTATTTTGTTCTAAATGTAAAGTTGCAATGTGTACATTTTGCACATTATTGAGATCAAAATATTGCCCCATCTGTAGTATCCATGTTACAGGATCCTTTCCATAAAACTTCCTCATATCCATCTTTGGAATATGGTGGCTATTCCATCCAACATTAGATTTTATGAAATCATCATGAGTTTCCTCTACCATATTTTCACCGTTAGGAAACATTTATTGTATCAACTTTGTCAAACCTTCCATGTCTACTTTTATATCATTCTTCATGTTTTCCATGTTATATTTCATTTTTTCTTCGATGTCATCCATATTAGCTTTCATGCCATATTCCATGCCATCCATATTAGCTTCCATTCCTTTCTTCAAGCCATCCATATTAACTTCCATGCCTTTCTTCAAAACTTCCATTTCATTTTTTGTTTCTCTTTGTGAGAACAAAATTTGGTGCATTTGCTCTTGTACTTTTGACATGTCATGTTGCAGTTCTTCGTCTTCATGAGTCATAGAAGAGCCTTATAAATGCTTAATGGGTGTTGAATTATTTTTAGGAAGAATTTTAGAGCCCAACACTAATATCTATTCTACAATATGCCCTTGGAATCAATTCAAACTGATTTTTCACACAAGGCTTATGCAATTCGAAAAAAATACACACCTTTTTCTTGCTTTTAAGGATCTTGATATTGAAAATAAATTATCTCTGTGATTACAGATCTTAAATATCTGAAATTAGGCCCTGTATTAGCCCTTTGAAGATTCTTTAAAATGTCACAGGTCTGACCTGATTTGGATTCTTCAAGAAAAAGTTATGCCCTATCTCCAACAATGCCCTAGTTATGGACTGGTTCAGTAGAGTGAACTTGTACGGCATGTCACGTGTCACTGTTTCCTCTTTCGTATCTGAAATTGATATACATGAAACTAAATTTCGTGTACTTGCAGCCACTTTTTTAAAAATTCCAATCCGATGCTTAGAGAGAGAGTTAAGACAATTTCCCCATAGTCACCTCTTTGAGATGAAATTCAGGAGCTTGAAAAAACCCTAACTTCCACAAATCATATCTCCAAACATATTGTGAACTAAGATCTAAAATTTTTATATGTTGTTACCCAGGATTTCAGCTTCGCTCTGTAAAAATTTCAGCTTTTGAATCTTTGTATAACAAATGTTATAGTGATAATTCCACGATGGCATGTTTAAGCGAAATTCGGGAGCCTAAAAAAAACCCAAACTTCCACAAAGCATATATCCGAAAATATTACGAACTAAGATCTGAATTTTTTACATGACATTCCTAAGGATTTCAAAGTTGCTTTGCAAAAATTTCAGCTTCTGATCCTTCGTATAAAAAAGGTTATATCGAAAATTCCATGATGGCTGGTTTGGAGCAGAGAAACCCTAGAATCCAAGTCTCTCATACCAAATGTTATGAAACCAACTCCAAAAATAGAAGAAAAGAGATATAAACGCCTTATAAATAAGCCACTTCGAGGGGGAAACCTCCTTTACATTACATAAATTAACAATTATTGGATGATAGAAATGACAAAACCTCCTTCTATATATCGGAAGCCATGGGATCACAATATAATCCTAGCCGACCTAACAATAATAATGTAAGGGTACAATAATAACAATATTGGGGTTACAAGTGTACAACAATAAAAATAAGGGGGTTACACTAACAACAATAAGGGACTATACTATTAATATAGGGACCTAACAGTAACCATTTTTTCATTAACATTTTTCATACCCCTTTATATTTTTTCATTAAATTTGAGCTCCATTTTTTATACCTATAAACACCCCCCACCTTAACCTTTGTAGAAAGTGTTCACTTGGTCATCTAATATCCCTTGTAAATAGTTAGAGAAATGGGATAAAAAAATTTGTTTTTCTTTAGAATAGGGAATAACATATTGGCAGAAGTGTTACTTATGTTTGTAAAACATGGAAAGTGCAACTTTCCAATAATCAATGGTACCCTAGATAACTACCTTAAATAAATTCAAATGATTTTACATATACAAATTCATTTTCATTGAAGAATTGATTAGAATGAAAATATTATTACACAATAATTATTTCAAGATAACCACACTAACATAATGTGCTAAGGAAGCTAATAGGAATGGAGGTGCAATGAAAAATTAAAGTAAAAACCCCATAGTTGATCACACTTCAACAACACGAGGACCTTCAAGAACCTTATTTAATAATTTATGGAATAGATAGGAATGTAAACCTCGGGAAAAGAGTTGGGGAAACTCATAGGTGAGGCATGTCAGAAAGAAATGATGGTAATATTGGGTAAAGTAATTCTCTGGTTAGATTTTTTTTATTGGAAGCATGCATGTGCTACTATAGTTTATTCCCTTGAGTTGTTCTAGTGGGTTGTTTTAATATTACCTTATGTTTCTAAAATCAATGGTCTATTGAGGAAAGATCAAAAGGAAAAGGATATAATAAAGAAAACCAATTGAATTACAGAACCCTGTTTTTTGCATGAAACCACCAGTGGATATATGACGTGGATATTATGGGTTCCACTTACACAAAGGAGAAGATAGTATTTACCATGAAAATGGTAAGTTGAATTAATTTCTCTAGAACTTGGTAATATTTTTTTTGAATGTGTTTGATATCAGAAAAGTATGATTGTGCCAAAGGAAGAGATCATTGGTTTCAATCCATAATGGGAAGAAGGAAAGAAACCCTTCCTTTTGATGATAAAAATTATGGATACTATGTGAGAGCATAATAAGATAACCAATTATTCATAGGTTGGAATAGAATTTATATCTATTAACATTCCATCGGACCTTACATATCAAATACTTTACAATAATTCGTTGTTGAAAGAACTGGATTTGTTTTAATTTATAAGGAAAGAACCATATTATAGTAACATGGTGAGTATGAGATAGTCAATACGCATATGAGCATAAGATGGAGAAACCCCATGACAGAATATGAAAAAAAAAAATTCATATAACTACATTAATAACATGTAATATAAAATGAAAAAGGGGGAAAATTTGGAAAATATTGTAAATTTAACCCTTGGTTGGCACTAAAGGAAAATAGTAAAGCAACCCAAGATGGGCATAACTAAGTTTACTTGGAAAAAGTAGCAAAAACATGGACATATTAAATATGGCAGGAACAAGAGGTTATCTTAAACTTTACTCATGCATGACTAATACATATCTAACATTTGAATTAATATAAAAGTATAGAAGTGATATTTAGAACAAAATGCAGTAGTTGCAATGACGCAACAAAACTGAAATTTTGGACCCCAAGGAGAGATGGTCAACTATAGCGTGGATCTGTCAGCTTTTCCCTTCTCAAACCCCGTTCTTTGCTCCACGTGGTCTTATTTCTCTTCTTAATTTATTTATCAATTTCAAAGAAATTGACAAATAAATCTATTCACAACTTTGGCAATTTATTTATATTCCCCGGTATATATTTATCTCCGAACCTTAGGACTAAGGTTATAATCCTTCGCACTTATACACATTCAATCGTGGGAATTCAAATTATCTATGTGCGCCATACCTTATACTCAATGTTTAACTTTCGAAACTTTGTATTTATACTCTACGCATTTTAAACAAATGACTTAAAATAAACCCTTGGCTCCAGCCCCACCTCTACAATCAATAGACCAATCAAACGCATGCACCGTACCTCATTTATCGTTTGCGCACCTCGTTTATCATTCGCGCATCTACAACAAGCGACCACCATCTGATGGCCCTTTCCCATATCAACGGCTCTCGTCAATATCACTCGGCATCCTGGGACGAACGATAACGTGCGATGGCGCGGTTTAAACGATGGTTTTCCAGGGGTCCACTTCACCACGTGTCAATAGGTCTATGGAATTGCTCCACAACTGGAAAATACCGCTTATACACTAAAATCGGTGCGATATGGGCAATCCACCTTTCAAATCCCCTCGCGGTTTTTGTACAGTGATTAACCAAGGTTAAGTCGGGTGACGCTCTTCCTTTTAATTCATTAACTCATGTCAGGTTCTGAACTTCAATTAACAATAAACGAATTCATCTCTTTATTAAGCAACTTCACCATTATTACCAGACCTCGCCTACACATGGGATTTATTCACAGGGAAATAGACAGAGAAATGCGGACTTATACAACCACCACATCCAACTATTCCACCCAGAACCAACATACAATCATCTCACAATTAAACAATTTCTTCATAATTAACGGTTCGAGAAAATACAATGGCAAATAGGCTCTGAAATCATTTAACTGGAAATAATTGTTAACACACAGATTTTATTGCAGAAATCTCTCTTCCTCCTTCGCTGCTCTCTCATATACATCTGAGGATTCAATTTATATACATTATAGTGTGACTCTTCGGTTCCTCTGCGAGGACCGTTTTAGAAAACCAAAAGCCTAATTACAATTGTTCAACTAACTGAAATGTGATAGATGGATCGAAATGAACTATTTGACTTCTATAAATCTAACTAATCTAAATGATACAGTCAGTTGAGGTATTGACACCTAGCTGTTACAATTCAAATGTTTTGAACCCTCCTAGCCACAACATGTGGACAAAAATTCCTACATTGCTGGCTAGTGTCTAATGCCCCTGCATCAGAATCCCGAGGGAAATTTCTTCATGGGCTCCTTTCCATGAGCTCTTCCACTAATATTCCTATATTCTGCAACATTCCTTTAGTCATCCAAGTGGCATCTTCCTCTGGCTTGTCCTTCCATTTGATCAAGTACTGAAAGTACTCTTGTCCTCTGGTCCTTTTGAATGGTTTTTTATCCAATATATTCTTTGGTTGCAATGGTTGCACTGGAGGTAGCTGTTCTTTCCACTCAATTTGTCCCTTGTCTACTGATCTTTCTTCTGCACCATCCTCTTCATACTTGTACAAATCCACAACATTAAAAATGGGAGATATTCCAACATCAGGAGGTAATTCAATTTCATAAGCATTTGTAGAAAAATTTCTAGGTATCTTGCATGGCCCAATCTTTTTGAACTTCAATTTGTTGTACTGCTTCTTTGGTAATCTCTCCTTTCTCAAGTGTGCCAAAACCAGATCTCCTACTTCAAAATGAACTTCTTTTCTGCTCAAGTCTACACTGTTTTTGTATTTGATGATGCTGCCTTGTATTTGTTGTTTCACTTGTTCATGTATGGCCTGGATCTCTGAAGCAAATTCCTCACCATCTGCACTCCTTAGCTCTGCCTTTCCCAGATTTCTCAACTCTGATATTCTTCTGGGGTGCATTCCATAAACAATATGAAATGGAATCTGCCATGTGCTTCTGTTTGGTGAGTAATTATATGCATATTCTGCCTCGGGAAAAATATGATCCCACTGCTCGGGATGGTCTCCTGCAAGACTTCTCAAAAAAATTCCCAGACTCTTATTCACTACCTCAGTTTGTCCATCAATCTGGGGATGATAAGCTGAGCTGAAACTCAGTTTGGTACCAATTTTCTTCCACAATTTCCTCCAAAAGTGACCCACAAATCTGGTGTCTCTGTCTGAAACAATACTCTTGGGAAACCCATGCAATCTAACAACTTCTTTGAAAAACAAGTTAGCAACATGGGTGGCATCACTAGTTTTATAGCATGGAATAAAATGTGCCATTTTGGAGAATCTGTCCACTACAAAAAATACTGCAGCATTCCCTCTCTGAGTCTTGGGAAATCCTAGAACAGAATCCATACTCACCATGTTCCAAGGCCTGTCTGGAATAGGCAAGGGAGTGTAAAATCCTGTATTTTGGCTCCTTCCTTTAGCATATTGACAGATCTTGTAATTCTTCACAAAATTATCTACTTTTGTTCTCATCCTGGGCCAGAAATAGAAGCGACTCAGCTACTCATAAGTCTTATCAGTACCAAAGTGTCCAACAAGTCCACCACTATGCTTCTCTTTGATCAAATTTTCCCTCATGGAACATTTTGGTACACAAAGTTGGCTTCTTCTGAATAACAAGTTCTCCTACAGGAAATAATCCAGCCACTGGCTTCTATCTGTTAAAAAAGGGTTACTACATGCCTCAAATGCTTCTTTAAAATCTGGATCTGTTTTATACAGTTCTTTGAGAAAATCAAATCCTACAACTTCAAAATTTGTTTCTTGAACAAGCATGTGCCTCCTACTGAAAGAATCAGCTACTTTATTGGCTTGGCCACTTATATGTTTCAAAATAAAATTAAAACCTTGGAGATACTCAACCCATTTAGCGTGCTTATGTTTCAACTTGGGCTGCTGTACAATATACTGCAAATCATGATTGTCAGAATATAATACAAATTCCCTGGACATCAAATAATGTCTCCACTTCTTCAGTGCCTGGAAAATTGCATAGAATTCCTTCTCATAAGAGGAATACTTTCTTCTGGTGTCATTACTATTTTCACTAAAATATGCCACAGGCCTATCATCCTGACTCAACACAGCTCCAATGGCCTCTCCACTAGCATCACACTTTACTTGAAATGGTTTAGCAAAATCAGGCAGGATCAAAACATGCTTCTTAGTTATCTTTTGCTTCAAAACTTTAAAGTTTATTTATGCTTCAGCAGTCCACTTAAATGGCTGGTTGCTCTTCTTTATTGTCTCAATTATGGGTGCATTTATCTTACTGAAGTTTCTTATAAACTTTCTGTAAAAACTAGCAAGTCCATGGAAACTTCTTACCTCAAAAACATTCCTGGGTGAAGGCCACTCCACAATTTCCTTAACCTTTTCTAGGTCCATCTTCAATCCTTCTACAGAAACAAAAAACCCCAAATACACCAACTCTTCCTTCATGAATGAGCATTTCTTCAAATTTATCAGCAGTTTCTCTTGGTGTAGCTTCTTCAAGACATGATTAAGATGCCTCAAATGTTCTTCTTTAGTTCTGCTGAAAACTAATATATCATCCATATACACTATCAAAAATTTACCAATGAAATCTTTCAATAATTCATTCATAAGTCTCATAAAAGTGCTAGGTGCATTTGACAACCCAAAAGGCACTACCATCCATTCATACAGTCCTTCATGTGTTTTAAAGGCAGATTTCTACTCAGCACCCTCTCTTATTCTAATCAGATGGTATCCACTTTTTAAATCTATCTTTGAAAAATATTTAGCACCACTCAAACAGTCCATTAAGTCCTCAACTCTGGGCAAAGGGAATCTGTACTTGATTATGATATTATTGATT
The DNA here is from genome assembly GCA_034641835.2 of Pinus albicaulis. NCBI lineage: Eukaryota > Viridiplantae > Streptophyta > Pinopsida > Pinales > Pinaceae > Pinus > Pinus albicaulis. The sequence goes on along the minus strand of CM076580.1, from coordinate 1,215,842,613 downwards.
GCTCTAGAATCAGTACACATCCTCCAGCCTCCATCTTTCTTTGGGCTCAATACTGCTGGCACTGCACATGGACTCAAAATTTCTCTAATCAGCCCCTTGTCCAACAACTCCTATACTTATCTCCTGATTTCCTCATTTTCCTTGGGAGTCATTCTGTAGGCTGCCTTATTTGGCAGATTTGAACCAGGGATAAAATCTATCTGATGGCTGATCTTTCTCACAAGTGGCAGCTCACCAGGTAAATCATCCACAATAATGTCACAATACTCATCTAACATCTCTTGGATTTCTACTGGAAAATCAAAAATCTTTGTAGAAGTAAGAACTAGTTTAGGTTTGAAAACTAAAGCAAAGCTTACCTCTTCTTCTTCTATCTACTGCAGATATTCCTTCCTGCTCAGCAACAAGGTCTTTGGATCAATCACTTTGCTGGATGGCTCTCCTTCTTCCATGGGTATCAATGTATGATATACCCCATCCTTGAAGAACTTGTAAGTGTTCTTCTTGCCATCATGCACTGCTGTGTTTTCAAACTGCCAAAGTCTACCCAGCAGTATATGACACACATCCATGGGCATTACATCACACATGACCTTATCTTTGTATTTTCCCATTTGCAGCTCTATCTCACACTGCTCTTTTACAACCAGCTGGTGCCCTTTGTGCAACCAAGACTCCCTGTAGGGAGTTGGATGCTCCCTTGTCTTCAACTTGAACTTTTCTATTACCTCAGTGGAAACCAGATTGTCTATGCTGCCACTATCAATGACTAGCTGGAAGCATTTCCCTTGGACTTTGCATATGCTCCTAAACAAAGTCTTCCTTTGTGCAAGATTAGTGACCTCTTTGGCTTGCTTCAACAGGACCTTATTTACCACCAAGGATTCTCCCCTCTCTGGAAGAATTTATTCTTCAATTTCTGCCTCTTCTCCAGCCTGGGCAACAACAACATTTCTTGGACCATCACCCACATACTCTGGACACTCATAGTGCTTATGTCCCACTTGCTGACATATATAGCACCTTAATTCTCTACCTTTGCCTCTCTCTCTGCCTCCTCTTCCTTTTCCTCTGTAAGAACCCCTTCTGCCCCTTGCATCATCCTCTGTAGATGCATTCTGAGGTGAGCTACTGTTAGCTCCATCCCTGGGTGTAGTAGGCTTTCTTCTACCACCCCGACTTCCCTTTCCACGAAAAGTGCCTCTCTTCTTGGCAGACTGTTTCCTCAGGAGTTTCTCCTCTGCTTTTAGGGCCATCTGATAGGCCTCTTCCACTGTCTTAGGAGACAAGAGACCAATCTCATATTGGATCTCTAGCTTGAGACCATTCACATATCTGGAAGTCTTCTCTGGTGTGTCTTGAAATTTCCCAGCTCTTATGCTCACTCTGTAGAATTCCTCTATGTATTCCTTTACTGTCAGCAACCTCTGTCTCAGGTTCTGTATTTTCTTATACAATGTCAACTGATAATCACTAGGCAAGAATTTACCTTTTAATTTGGCCATCATTCTGGTCCAACTCTTGATAGTTTTCTTGCCAACTCTCCTTCTTTCTGTGTGCACTCCATCCCAACAAAGTGCAGCATGTCCCTTCAACTTTGTCACCACAAAATTGACATTTTTATCTTCAATTATGTAGGTTTTAACCCTGAACAGAAATTATCTACACACGAATCTTATAACAGAAAATAAACAATAGCGAGAGCATAAAACATAAAACAGATAAACACAGAGATTTTCCCCTGGATCCCAAATCGGGACGACCAGATTTATTTTTCATTATATTCCTTTTAGTTTTACAACACATATATATACATGTCGAAGCATACATAAACCCCAATCCATTAACCCTGGATTAGAACATAACCGTAGTTCCCTTGACCGGATCTACAAAAATACCAGGGGCCGAAAACCATCGTACCCCAAAACCATGTGCAAACTCATGCACAAAGCATGGTAATCCGCATATGAGTGGGACCGCATACCAAAAAAATTTCGCTGTGGCGCCGCCGACCCACAGGGGGGCTACCACCCCCCGTTGCGCCCGACGCAACGTACAGCACATGGGGCTTGTCATGGAAAGAATATAACACATTCCCAGCATTCTCCCACTTGTTGTTTTCTTTCCACAGTTGGCCACAAGAGAGATTATTCATTGGGCCAATTCTTCAACAACCATTGTTTCTCTACACCAAGAGAACTTCTCAGTGCTCACATACTTCGTCAATGCATCTGCAACATTCTTCAAAGTGTCCACCTTTACCAGTAACACCCTTTTAGCCTCAACCATATCTCTAACAAAGTGATATTGAACATCAATGTGCTTTGTCTTTTAATTGTAAGCAGGGTTCTTAGCCAAGAAAATTGCACTTTGGCCATCACAGTCTATCCCTATAGCTTGCTTAACCAACCCCATACTTGAAAACAATCTCTGCAACCAAATTGTTTCCTTGCTTGCATGAGTGCCTACTATGTATTCTGCCTTTGTAGTTGAAAGAGCCACTACAGACTATCTTTTACTCATCCAACTGACTGCGCCTACAAATAGGTTAAACACATACCCACTTGTAGATCTTCCTTGGTCCAGATATCCAGCCCAATGTGCATCAACAAAACCACGAATGTCCAACATTATTTCCAATCCTGGTCTTCCCTTGTATCACAAGCCATAATCACTAGTGCCACGTAAATATATGAACACCCGCTTCATCGCCGTCCAATGCTCCTTCCCCGTGTTTGACATAAACTCGTCAATACTCCTAATCGCATGTGCAATGTCTAGTCTAGTACATACCATTGCATACATCAGGCTACCCATTGCACTTGCATATGGAACATGGGACATATCCTCCTCTTGTTTTTGTGTCTTGGGAGATTGTTCAGCAGATAGCTTTACACCTATAGGAATAGGAACTTTCACCGGTTTACTATCTTGCATATTGAACCTATGCAATATAGCTTCGACATACTTCCTCTGGTTTAACCAGCTTCTTGCCCGATCTTCTTAATTTTGCCTCAAAATATGGTTTATAAAAAGACTAAGATCCTTCTCCATGTCGAGTGTCGAATTTTAAGAACAAATTTTTTCAAATCTTGGATAATTTCTTTGTCATTTCCAATCAACAACATATCATCCACATACAAGACCAAATAAATAACATGTTCACCAATTAATTTAAAATAAACATAGTGATCCTCCTTGCTTCTAGCGAAGCCAAGTTCCAGTATATAGGTATCAAATTTCTGATACCACATCCTTGATGACTGTTTTAACCCATACAGAGACTTCTTCAACCTTCACACCAATTATTTCTTACCCTTCACCATAAAGCCTTCAGGTTCCTTCATGTAGATATCCTCTTCTAGATCCCCGTGAATAAATGTTGTCTTCACATCCATTTGTTCTATCTCAAAATCAAATGCAGCAACAACAGATAAAAGTAATCTAATAGAAGTAACTTTTGGCAATGGGAGAGAAAATATCACCAAAATCAATTCCCGGCACTTGGGAATAACATTTTGCTACCAACCGAGCTTTGTATTTCTCCACCTTGCCTTCTACATTGATCTTCTTCTTAAACACCCATTTTCTCCCAATGTGCTTCCTTCCAGCCGGCAACTCCACTATATCCCATGCCTCATTTTTGTGCAAGGATGCCATTTCATCAACCATGGCCTCCTTCCAGAGTTTTCCATCCCTTCCGACCCATCGCCTCCCCGATGCTTCCGGGGATCGTCATCAATTATAGTTAACGCAAAAACCCCAATGTAGCGTATGGACTATACCTTCGGTTTCCTTCTTTCCCGAACTAATCTTCTCATAGCTAGAGTTTGTGGCTCTTCCTCTTCTGAATCTTCTTCTACTGTAGAGTCTGATTCATACTCCTTTAGCTCAAACTCTATCTTCTTAGGTTCCTTTGGTATGACTTCATGTTTAACAACATCTTTCACCTCTCTAAACACCACATCTAGGCTGTACACAACCTTCCTTTTTTTCGGGTTCCAAAGATTGTAACCTTTTAAACCATCCTTATACCCAATAAAGATGCACCTTTCAGATTTATTATCCAACTTGGTCCCTTTATCCTATAGAACATATACATATGCATCACATCCAAATACCCTCAGATGGAAAGAGAGGGTTTCTTACCAGTCCATACCTCATGTGGAGTCTTATCCTCCAACGCCGATGAAGGTGATCTCTTAACCAGGTAACATGAAGTCTCCACTGCTTCTGCCCAGAATTGTTGTCCTAACTCGGTACCACCGAGCATGCTTCTTGCCTTTTCCATCAGTGTTATATTCATTCTTTCTGAAACTCCATTTTGCTGAGGTGTGTATGGATTAATCTTCTGCCGTGTTATACTACACTTCTTATATAATTCTTCAAATTCCTTCTTGCAGAACTCCTCAGCTGCCATTTACCTCGTCTTATCTTTCTCTTTCTCTCGTCTCGGTTTCTACCGCAGCCTTAAATTATTTAAATTTGTCAAAGAATTCAGGATTTCTTCCTCAAGAAATATATCCATGTATTCCTCGAGGTCATCTATGAATGAAACATAGTATTACGACTTTCCTAGTGATGGAACCGACACAGTCCAAACACATCACCGTGCACAAGTTCTAATATCTTGTTCGGCTTCTTAGAGCACCGGTATGAAAAACTCACCGATTCTGCTTCCCATATACACAATGTTCACAAAAATCGAAATCCAGAGAGAAATTAGACATACCTTCTACCATGCCATTTCTATGCAATCTCCGAAGGCCCTTCTCTCCAATATGTCCAAGCCTTTGATGCCATAACATTGTCTTTTCTCCAGAGAGAGCTAGGCTTTCCGCTCCACTTTTAGGAACCACGTAACTATTACACCCATCAATAACAGTGCTACCATGTAGCTTGTATAGATTTCCAGTCTGAACTCCACGTATTAATACCAAAGGTTCTCGAACCATCTTGCAGGAATCTTTCTCGAACACTGTTTTTACACCTGCATCATCCATCTTACTTACAGAAATCAGATTTATGGCCAATGCAGGAATATGCAGAACACCAGGAAGTGTTCTAATCCTTCCACCTTATAGCTTCAGCTTGACCTTTCCATGTCCAACGATTTTGGCCTTCCTATCATCCCCTAGGAAGACATCACCATCGTATTTCTCATACTCGCAGAACCGCTTCCTATGGGGAGTGAAGTGAAAGGATGCACCTGAGTCAATCAACCATGACTCATGATCTACATGTGTATTTTAAGAAGAAGCCAAATACACATCCCCACCTTCATCCGAGGTGGTTTTTTCCTCTGCAGAAGGAGCATCATCAGATCCCTTTCCTTTCTCAAGAGCTTTAGATGTGCATTCCTTTTTCTAGTGCCCTTCCTTTCTGTATTTCCAGCACACCTTTACAAACTTTCCAAGAGATTTAGATCTCCCTATAGATTTAGATCTCCCACTCGAAACATTATTCTTGTTTCTGTTTTGGAACCTTCCTTGTACAGATAAGGCATCTCCATTTTGACCCTCCATATTTCTCCATCTCATTTCCTTCAACAGCAAGGCTGAGGCAATGTCATCAAAATTCAAGGTAGTTGTATTGCTACCTATTGCAATAACCAGACTGTCCCACAAGTCTGGTAGAGAACACAACAAACTGATGCACTTATCTTCATCTGAGATTTTAATATCAACAGATGACAGCTGACTTACCACAGTATTGAAGGCGTTCAGATGCTCTGTCACCGAGTCTCCATCCTTCATCCTCAGGTTATACAGCTTTTTCTGCAGGAAGAACTTATTCACCAGAGAGTTAGATTGGTACAAAGTCCCAAGTTTTTCCCATAAGGTCTTCGTCGTAGCTTCCCCAGATACATTAACACGACCGAGACACACAACCGTATTGTGCTCTCTCTTTTAGCCTTTCGATCCAGTTTCTTCCAGTCTTCATCTGACATTCCTGTTGGCTTAGTACCTGGATCTACCGCGATCCACTGATCTTTATCCACCAGCAGATCCTCCATATTGAGCTTCCACAACTCAAAACTTTGACCATTAAATTTCTCGATCTCTATCTTTCCACCGCTCGCCATCTTCTCTCACCGCAAGAATCGATCCCGCAGATCTCCCACTGAACATGGTCTACCTCAGGCCCGAACTAAAAACCCTCAGCAGCAAAGGCGTCCCCTTGAAGCCGAAACAGCTTCGATACCAAATGTAGGTCTTAACCCTGAACAGAAATTATCTACACATGAATCTTATAACAGAAAATAAAAAATAGCGAGAGCATAAAACATAAAACAGATAAACACAAAGATTTTCCCCTGGATCCCAAATTGGGACGACCAGCTTGAATTTTCATTATATTCCTTTTAGTGTTATAACACATATATATACATGCCGAAGAATACATAAACCCCAATCCATTAACCCTGGATTAGAACATAACTTTAGTTCCCTTGACCGGATCTACAAAATACCAGGGGTCGAAAACCATCGTACCCCAAAACCATGTGCAAACTCATGCAAAAAACATGGGTGGGTCCGCCTATGAGTGGACCGCATACCCGTGGCCCACCGGCGCCGCCTGCATTTCGACAGGGCAGCTGCCCCCCCTGTGATCCCCCTGCTGCGCCCGACGCAACGTACAGTGCATGGGCCTAGTCGTGGAAAGAATATAACACATACCCAACAACTTATTTCTTCATAATCGAATCACTTGTTCATTTCATTAATCCAGTCTACTAGTTCTTCTGGATTCAGTCCTCCTGCATACCTCGACACTTCAATTCTGGGCTTAACTGCAGACCCCAGAACAGTTCTAAGGAGCCTCATGTTAGGAGGAATCTCAACATTTTCTTCGACTTCTTCTGTTTTAGGTTCACTGATGTCTTCTGGATCTCTGGGCTGTCTTCGCTCCATGGCATCCATTCTGGCTTCGACCCTTTGCAACATCCCCAACACCTCAACGTTGGTAATAGGTCTCCTTCTGCCAGCACCTCTACCAACTCAGATTTCCATGTCAGCTCTTCTACAAAAACAACCTTAAAACAATGGCTCTGATACCACAAATGACGCAACAAAACTGAAATTTTGGACCCCAAGGAGAGATGGTCAACTATAGCGTGGCTCTGTCAGCTTTTCCCTTCTCAAACCCCATTCTTTGCTCCACGTGGTCTTATTTCTCTTCTTAATTTATTTATCAATTTCAAAGAAATTGACAAATAAATCTATTCACAACTTTGGCAATTTATTTATATTTCCCGGTATATATTTATCTCCGAACCTTAGGACTAAGGTTATAATCCTTCGCACTTATACACATTCAATCATGGGAATTCAAATTATCTATGTGCGCCATACCTTATACTTAATGTTTAAATTTCAAAACTTTGTATTTATACTCTACGCCTTTTAAAAAAATGACTTAAAATAAACCCTTGGCTCCGGCCCCACCTCTACAATCAATAGACCAATCAAACGCATGCACCATACCTCATTTATCGTTCACGCACCTTGTTTATCGTTCGCACATCTACAGCAATCGACCACCGTCCGGTGGCCCTTTCCCAGATCAACGACTCTCGGAAACATCGCTCGGCATCCTGGTACGAACGATAACATGCGATGGCGCGGTTTAAATGGTGTTTTTCCGGGGGTCCAATTTGCCACGCGTCAACAGGTCTATGGAATCGCTCCACAACCAGAAATATCGCTTATACACCAAAAGCGGTGCGATATGGGCAATCCGCCTTGAAAATCCACTCGCGGTTTTTGTACAGTGATTAACCAAGGTTAAGTCGAGTGACGGTCTTCCTTTTAATTCATTAACTTAGGTTAGGTTCCGAACTTCAATTAACAATAAACGAATTCATCTCTTTATTAATCGACTTCACCATTATTACCAAACCTCGCCTACACACGGGATTTCTTCACAGGGTTTATCCAAACAATCACAGGGAAAAAGACAGAGAAATACAGACTTATACAACCACCACATCCAACGATTCCACTCGGAACCAACATACAATCGTCTCACAATTAACGGTTCGAGAAAATACAATGGAAAATAGGCTCTGAAATCATTTAACTGGAAACAATTGTTAACACACAGAGTTTATTGCAGAAATCTCTCTTCCTCCTTCTCTGCTCTCTCATATACATCTGAGGATTCAGTTTATATACATTATAGTGTGACTCTTCGGTTCCTCTGCGAGGACCGTTTTAGAAAACCAAAAGCCTAATTACAATTGTTCAACTAACTGAAATGTGACAGATGGATCGAACTGAACTATTTGACTTCTACAAATCTAACTAATCTAAATGATACAATCAGCTAAGGTATTGACACCTAGCTATTACATGTGGACAAAACTTCCTACATTGCTGGCTAGTGTCTAATGCCCCTGCATCATGCAATCTCTCATAAGAGAAAATAATATTAAATGGTTTCTGAACATATTATTATTGGTAAAGAAAATAGTGCAGATGAAACTGGTACCTCCATACTCTAAAACTTATAGTGGAACCACATGGTGGGGTCTTTGTCAATTGGAATAGCCATTTGGTAAGTAAAATAATTTACAATGATGAGTTTTCAATGTTGAATTCTAACTCTTATTGAATGCAGGATACTGACCCTTGCTAGGTTGTGATGCATACTGACAACCTTTGACGAGTATATGAATAAAAATTGACAATGTTTATAGTGAATATTGAAAAAATATATATGGTTAAGTATGAAGGGTTTTCTCAGTGCACTATATTAGATATCATTTTTTGGGATTCAACTGTGTTAAGTAAGTCATTCATATATGACCATTTCCATGAGAGGTAGTCAAGAATTACTAATTTCTCATGATTTTTGAATAGTCCAATTAGCACTCATTGCATCAAGTGATGCTCACAGGGGTGAAGAAGTGGGATTGAAACTAGTGAAATGAATCACATAGCGTCAATCATCACTTTCGTGGCTTGCACCCAGTAACCAGGACTTCCCCGGAGGTCACCCATCCCAGAACTCCTATGGCTCAAGCATGATTAACTGTAGATTTTTCCCCACAATCAAGCCCACTTAGCTTGCTACCCCATTTTCAAAACGTTAGCAAGTATTGTGCCTCATGAACCATTCAAGTAGATATCCATTTACTCTTTGTATTTTTAAGTATGAGGGGTTTTCGTAGTGCACTATATTAGATATCATTTTTTGGGCTTCAACTGCGTTAAGTAAGTCATTTATTTATGACCATTTCCATGAGAGGTAGTCGTAACTAACTAATTTCTCATGATTTTTGAATAGTCCACTTAGCACTCATTGCATCAAGTGATGCTCGCAAGGGTGAAGAATTTGGATTAAAACTAGTGAAATGAATCACATAGCATTAATCATCACTTCCGGGGCTTGCACCTGGTAACTAGGACTTCCTGGGAGGTCACCCATCCCAAAAATACTCTGGCTCAAGCATGCTTAACTGTAGCGTTTTCCCCACAATCAAGCGCACTTAGCTTGCTACGCCATATGCAAAACATTAGAATGTATTGTGCCTCATGAACCATTCAATTAGAGATCCCTTTACTCTTTGTATTTTTAAGTATGAGGGGTTTTCGCAGTGCACTATATTAGATATCATTTTTTGGGATTCAAATGCGTTAAGTAAGTCATTCATCTATGACCATTTCCAAGAGAGGTAGTCGTAACTGACTAATTTCTCATGATTTTTGAATAGTCCACTTAGCAATCATTGCATAAATTCATGCTCACGGGGGTGAAGAAGTGGTATTGAAACTAGTGAAATAGCATCAATCATCACTTCCAGGGTTTGCACCCAGTAACTAGGACTTGCTAAGAGGTCACCCATCCCAGAACTCCTCTGGTTCAAGCGTGCTTAACTGTGGAGTTTTTCCCACAATCAAGCCCAATTAGCTTGCTGCCCATTTGCAAAACCTTAGCAAGTATTGTGCCTCATGAAAAATTCAGTTAGAGAACCCTTTACTCTTTGTATTTTTAAGTATGAGGGGTTTTCACAGTGCACTATATTAGATATAATTTTTTTGGATTCAACTGTGTTAAGTAAGTCGTTCATCTATGACCATTTCCATGAGAGGTAGTCGTAAGGGGTGAATAATTGGGATTGAAACTAGTGAAATGAATCACATAGCATCAATCATCACTTCCGGGGCTTGCACCCAGTAACCGAGACTTCCGGGAGGTCACCCATCCCAGAACTCCTTTGGATCAAGAGCGCTTAACTGTGGAGTTTTCCCCACAATCAAGCCCACTTAGCTTGGTACCCCATTTGCAAAACCTTAGCAAGTATTGTGCCTCATGAACCATTCAAGTAGAGATCCCTTTACTCTTTGTATTTTTAAGTATGAGAAGTTTTCGAAGTGCAATATATTAGATATCATTTTTTGGGGTTCAACTGCATTAATTAAGTCATTCATCTATGACCATTTCCATGAGAGGTAGTCATAACTCACTAATTACTCATTATTTTTGAATAGTCCACTTAGCACTCATTGCATCAAGTGATGCTCATAGAGGTGAAGAAGTGGGATTGAAACTAGTGAAATGAATCACAGAGCGTCAATCATCACTTTCAGGGCTTGGACCCAGTAACAAGGACTTCCCAGGAGGTCACCCATCCCAGGACTCCTTTGGCTCAAGCGCGCTTAACTATGGAGTTTTCCCCACAATCAAGCCCACTTAGCTTGCTAGCTCATTTGTAAAACATTAGCAATTATTGTACCTCATGAACCATTCAAGTAGAGATCCCTTTACTCTTTGTATTTTATGAGGGATTTTCGGAGTGCAGTATATTAGATATCATTTTTTGGGATTCAACTGCGTTAAGTAAGTCATTCATCTATGACCATTTCCATGAGAGGTAGTCGTAAATGACTAATTTCTCATGATGGGATGGGTGACCTACGAGGAAGTATTGGTTACTAGGTGCAAGTCCTAGAAGCGATGATTAACACAATGTGATTCATTTCACTAGTTTCAATCCCAATTCTTCACCCCTGTGAGCATCACTTGATGCAATGAGTGCTAAGTGGACTATTCAAAAATCATCAGAAATTAGTCAGTTACGAGTACCCCTCATGGAAATGGTCATAGATGAATGACTTACTTAATGCAGTTGAATCCAAAAAAATGATATGTAATATATATGTTCTTAAATAATTATTTATGCATTAGGGGAAGTTTGAGGTCTACAATGGTCCTCCTAAGGAAATTGTAAAATAATAGTGGAAATAATAAAATAATATTTGATGACATCATCAATTTTAGAGAGAAAAAAGAAAAAACTACTTTTTCAACTTATCTCCCAATTTTTTACCCAAATTTCAAGCGGGAGTACTCTCTGGAAGAAAAATTCAATTCCTCATCCAAGGTGTACCTGTTGTGTAACCAACTCCAAAAATAGAAGAAAAGAGATATACACGCCTTAGAAATAAGCCACTTCGAGGGGGCAACCTCCAATACATTACATAAATGAACAATTCTTGGATGATACAATTCACAAAACCTCCTTTCTATATATAGGAGTCCATGGGGCCATAATGTAATCCTAGTGGGCCACAATGTAATCCTAGCCGACCTAACAATAATAATTTAAGGGCACAATAATAACAAAAATGGGGGTTACAAGGGTACAATAATAACAATAAGGGGGTTACACTAACAATAATAAGGGACTATACTAGTGATATAGGGACCTAAAATGCCCCTCTCCTTCAAAAAAGTGTTGTCCTCAATGCTTGAGTAGCTCCGGGTGCTTCTGTATAAAATTCTCATCCTCCCATGTAGAATCTTCAGTGGGTAAGTTCTTCCACTTGATGAGATACTCTGAAATTGATCGATTCCGTAGCTGTCGAGTTCTTTTTTCCATGACCACTTCAGGTTCCAATATTATTTTTCCTTCCTCATCAAGTTCTGGCAATATTGTTTGAACTGGAAGATTTTCACCTATAACCTTCTTTAAGCATGAAACATGGAAAACTGGATGTACTCGCGAAGAAGCAGGAAGCTCCAATTTGTATGCCATAGTACCAATCTTTTGTAACACCTTGTAAGGACCATAGTACTTTGGCGATAATTTATTATCCTTCTTTTCTTGCTTGAGGGACATTTGTTTGTATGGTTGTAGCCGTAAAAATACCCAATCTCCTACATCAAAACTTCTCTCGCTACGATGTTGATCTGCTTGTTGTTTCATTCGATTTTGTGCCAAATTCAGGTTATCCTTTAAGAGTTTGAGAACTTCTTGTTGATGCTCGATGTGATCTTCCACTGCTTGAACCTTCGAATTTTCTCTTAAAGATGATGTGATGGATGGTGGATGATATCCATAAAGTGCTATAAATGGGGTCATTTTTGCTGCAGTATGGAAGGAAGTGTTATACCACCATTCAGCGAGAGGTAACCACTTGACCCATTGTGTTTGTTTATCAGATACAAACAACGAAGATATCCTTCCAAACATTTATTTACTATCTCAGTTTGACCATCAGATTGAGGATGATAAGATGAGCTATGAGCTAATTGAGTACCCAAACAAGAAAATAACTCCGTCCAAAAAATTTCCAGTAAAAATGGGATCTCTGTCACTCACAATAACCCTTGGGCTTCCATGTAGCTTTTGAATTTTGTCCATAAATGTAGTAGCAACTATACTTGCTTTAAATGGATGAGATAATGCACAAAAGTGTGCATACTTGGTAAGTCTATCAACCACCACCATGATGACACTCTTTCCTTCGGACTTAGGTAAACCCGTGATAAAATCCATTGAAATTTCCTCCCAACGTTGACTTGGAATGGATAAAGGTTGTAGAAGTCCTGGGGTCTTAATTGTTTCCACTTTATTCTGCTGGCAAACCAAACATTCCGCCACAAACTTTCGAATATCAGATTTAAGGCCATCCCAAAAAAATTCTTTCTTCACCCTGTGGTAAGTTTTTAAAAAATCCTGAGTGTCCTCCTAAAGGAGAAGTGTGCAATTCCAGAAGAATCTTTTGTTTTATTTGGGAATTCTTACAAAGATATAAGCGATCTTTGTACCATAAGGAATCATTTTTCCAACTAAATGTATCAGATGTACTAGGATCTTGCTGCAACTTTTGAATGAGCATCCATACATCTTTGTCCTTCTTCCATTCATCTCTTGCTTCAGTTATCCAATCTGGTTGGATAATAGAAATGGCACAAAGCAATGCTTCCACCTCTTCATTCTTTCTTGAGAGTGCATCTGCAACAACATTAACCTTTCCTTTTTTGTAGATTATTTCAAAGTCATAACCCAACATCTTTGTGACCCATTTTTGCTGCTCTTCTGAAGATAGTCTTTGTTCCAAAAGTGTTTAAGACTATCATGATCAGTTTTTACCTTGAAGTGTCTTCCCATTAGGTAAGTTCGCCATTTCTTTAGTGCATGTAGTATTGCTAACATTTCCTTCTCATAAATAGGTTTCGGTAAATACTTTCCTTTGATTGGACGACTTTCAAAAGCAATGGGTCTTCCTTCCTGCATTAAAACTGCACCAATTCCATTTCCTGAGGCATCACATTCCACAATAAAGGTTTTTGTGAAGTCCGGTGTAGCTAAGACCGGTGCTAGGCACATTGCCTCTTTAAGACGTTCAAAGGCCCTAGTTGCTTCAGGAGTCCATGAAAATGCATCTTTCTTCAATAATGTTGTTAGAGGTGCTGCTATTCTCCCATAATTCTTAACAAACTTGCGATAACACCCTGTTAACCCGAGAAATCCTCGCAACTGCTTTATGGTTGTGGGAACTTTCCATTCCTTAATGGCTTTAATTTTGTTAGGGTCTACTTTAACACCCTCGTGAGATACAATATGACCCAGATATTCCACCTCTTGTACTCCAAAGAAACATTTGGATTTTTTGCATATAATTGTTTCTCCTGCAATAGTTTGAGCACCCCGTCAACATGTTCAACATGATCCTTCCAAGACCTATTGTAGATTAGTATATCATCAAAAAATACTAGCACAAATTTTCTAAGGAAGGGTTTGAAAATGGAATTCATCAACCCTTGAAATGTAGAAGGTGCATTGGTAAGGCCAAAAGGCACGACTAAAAATTCATAATGATCCTCATGAGTTCGAAATGCTGTTTTTGGAATATCTTCAGTCTTCATTCTAATTTCATGATATCCTGAATGAAGATCCAACTTGGTAAAATAAATTTCTCCATGTAATTCATCCAATAATTCATCAATCACAGGAATGGGAAATTTATCTTTAATGGTGAGCTTATTGAGCTCCCTATAATCCGGACACATTCGCTATGATCCATCCTTCTTGTGTACCAATACTACAGGAGCAGAGAAAGAACTTTGACTAGGTTGAATTATACCTGCCTCTAACATTTCTGCAATCATACGTTCAATTTCGCTCTTTTGGACGTAAGGATATCTATAAGGCCTGATGTTTGGAGGAACACTTCCCGGAATCAAATGAATAGCATGATCATGATCACGAATAGGTGGGAGTCCTTTGGGAGTTTCAAACACCTTGGAATGATTGTCCAAGACTTGTTGGAGATCTGCAGAAATAGATGATTTTGATGTTGGAACTTCTAGTGAGCATAATTGTGCAATTACGCCTCGTTGTTCTTTCTTTAGAAGCTTTGTCATGCCATTAGAGCTTATTATCCTTTCCGGCTTCCCTTCAATACCCCGTAATTCGACTTCCTTTCCTTCTGAAAAAAATTTCAAGAAAAGTTCTTGAAAATTAAAAGCTACCGTCCCCAAAGGTTGTAACCATTGTACTCCTAGTACAACATCAGCACCTCCCATAGGAATGGAAAGCGTTGGACTAGTCAATACATATTCCCCCATGGTTAGCTTGATATTATGGCATTTTCTAGAGCAATTTATAATTCCTCCATTTGCAACCATCACTTGACATTCTGGTGCTAGGTATAGGAAACAATTCAATTCCTTGGCTACCTTACAATGAATAAAATTATGGGTACTACCTGAATCAATCAACACCATTACCTTTTTCTTCTTGATATGTCCTTCTATCTTGAGAGTTTGAGGAGTGGTAATTCCTACCAATGCATTACACGATATGGTCAGACTCATTTCTTCCTCTTCTAGGGCTGGTTCCTGGTGTATATCCTCTTCTTGTTCATTTTCTTCTTCCTCTTCACAATCTATGTAAAATAATTTCTTCTCAAGACACTTATGACCTTTAGTGTATTTTCTATCACAACTGTAGCAAATCCATTTTGCTCTTTTTTCTTCGAATTGTTGTGGTGTCAACCTTGTAGGTTGTGGAAATCTAGGAGTAGCAACACTTCCCTCTTTATAGAAGTGAGTGGTAGGCTTCCTTGTCGCCATAATTTTACATTCAATTTTTCTTGCCAACCTGAATGCCTTCTCCAATGAATCGGGTTCCAAAACGCGAACTTCATGTTGGATGTTATCCTTTAAAGTGCCTATGAAGAGATCAATCCTGTGTTCCTCTGGAATATCAGTTACCCTTATATTCAATTTTTGGAAGTCCTCAATGTGCCGCCCCACTAAACCCTTTTGTTTGAGATTTATCAATTGGCTAAAGAAGGTGTTGCTCTTTGTATCCTCATAATGTGCTATCATTTCCTCCGTAAAAATCGACCAAGTGACAATTTTTTTATGGGAGCAAAGCCATCGATACCATACAAATGTATTTTGTTCTAAATGTAAAGTTGCAATGCGTACCTTTTGTGTGTTTTGCACGTTATGGAGATCAAAATATTGCTCCATCCGTAGTATCCATGTTACAGGATCCTTTCCATCAAACTTCCTCATATCCATTTTTGGAATATGGTGGTTCTTCCCACCAACATTCTAGTTTATGAAATCATGATTAACATTTATTTTGTTCTCATCATGAGGTTCTTCTCCTATATTTCCGCCATTAGGAATCATTTCTGGTTTTAAGCTTGTCATCAAGCCTTCCATGTATGCTTTTAGATCACTCTTCATGTTTTCCATGTTGTCTTTCATGTCATCCATCTTAGCTTTCACGCCATCCATCTTAGCTTCCACTCCATCCATTTTAGCTTCCATGCCTTTCTTCAAACCGTCCATATTCACTTCCATGCCTTTCTTCAAACCGTCCATCTTCACTTCCATGCCTTTCTTCAAAACTTCCATTTCATTTTTTGTTGCTCTTTGCGAGAGTGAAAACTGTTGCATTTGCTCTTGTAATTTTGATAGATCATGTTGCAATTCCTCATCTTCATGAGTCATAGTAGAGCCTTCTGAAGGCTTAATGGGTGTTGAATTATTTTTAGGGGCCATTTTAAAATCCAATATTGATATCTATTCTACAAGTTTCCCTTGGAATCAATTCAACTTGATTCTTCCAATAAGACTTATGTAATTCGGAAAAAAATACACACCTTTTACTAGCTTTTAGGAGCTCGATATTGAAATTGAATTATCTCTGTAATTGAAAATCTTCAATATCTCAAATTCAGCCCTGTAGTAGCCCTCTGAAGCTTCTTTCAAATGCCATAGGTTTGACCTGATTTGGATTCTCCAAGACAAATTTGTGTCCAATCTCCCACAATGACCTAATTTTGGACTGGTTCAGTAGAGCGAACTTGTACGACTTGCCACGTGTCACTGTTTTGTTCTTTGTCTCTGAAATTGATAGCCAAGAAACTACAGGCCGTGTACTTGCGACCACTTTTGACGGAACTCCAATCCAATCTTCAGAGAGAGAGTTATTGAACTTTTCCCACGATCACCTCTTTGAGATGAAATTCAGGAGCCTGAAAAAGCACTACCTTCCACAGATCATATCTCCAAAAATATTGCGAACCAAGCTCTGAAAGTTTTTTGAAGAATTTCCTCAGGATTTTAGCTTCGCACCATACGAATTTCAGATTCTGAACCTTCGTAGAAAATTTTTTATAGCGAAAATGCCACGATGACCTGTTTAGGAGCTTGAAAAAAGGCCTAACTTTCACAGATGATATCTCTGAAAATATTTCGAACCAAGCTCTGAAATTTTTAGACAATCTTCCTCAGGATTTCAGCTTCGCACCCTAAAACTTTCAGCTTCCGAAACTTCGTAGAAAAAAAGTTATAGCGAAAATGCCACAATGACCTGTTTGGAGCAGCGAAACCCTAGAATCCCAAGCTCTGATACCAAATGTTGTGTAACCAACTCCAAAAAGAGAAGAAAAGAGATATTAACGCCTTTTAAATAATCCACTTCGAGGGGGAAACCTCCAATACATTACATGAATGAACAATTCTTGGATGATACAATTCACAAAACCTCCTTTCTATATATAGGAGTCCATGGGGCCATAATGTAATCCTAGTGGGCCACAATGTAATCCTAGCCGACCTAACAATAATAATTTAAGGGGCACAATAATAACAAAATGGGGGTTACAAGGGTACAACAATAACAATAAGGGGTTTACACTAACAATAATAAGGGGCTATACTAGTGATATAGGGACCTAACAGTACCCATGTTGCATACTTTCGATGGACCCCGCTACACGAAAAATGAGAAACACATGAAAAACGTGATTGCAGTCACGTTTTTTCATGTGTTCTCATTTTTCGTGTAGAAGAATCCATTGAAAGTATGAAACATTGGTACTCCTTAGGTGAGGAATTAAATTTTGCATCCAATGAGTACTCCCGCTTGAAATTTGACTAAAAATTTTGGGAGATAAGTTGAAAATAAGAGTTGAAAAAATAGTTTTATTATTTTATTATTTTTTAATCTTTTTAGCCTTTTACTTAAAAAATGGTGAATCATCCCCATGGTTGACATCATCACCTTGAATCCTATTGTTTCCTATAAAGTTTATTTTGGTTGTATATTTTTCTTAGGAGGCCCATTTTAGACCTCGAAAATCTCCTAATGGAAACTAATGACAATAATTATTGTGAATGTAGATAAAACATAATGAAGTAATCCTAGTCGAAACTCTGGCCATTATAGATCAGTGAAAAATTATGCAATAGAAACAAGTGCTTACCCTAGTTACTTCAGCTCGGAGAGGCTACCTAGGAAGATGAGAATAAATATTTTATGCATGAGGCATATTCCGCCCTGCTTTGAAGGCTAGGAAATACTGAGGATGGTGTTTCACTCTAGGGGGGAGTATGTAATACCCCTCAATGAAAATTAAATATTTTATTTACTTTTGTTGCATAGACTTGTTAAATCATAGTTTAAGTGGCAGGCCTAGTGGAAAAATTTAATGTTTAAAAATTATATTTTAATTTATTCATAAAAGGTTATGGAAAGTCTTGTAATTCATGGAAAAATACTCTAGATGAAAATTTTTGTTGACTAAATGGTTAAAGGATAGAGACTTCCTCTCTCCCTAGATATAATACATCTAAGTGGGAAAAGAAGCCAAGGAAGGGAGGAGAGGAAGGATAGAAAACCAACACCTTGAACATGATGTTGTAAAGGTAAGAAAATATGCTCCCAATTACAATATTCTTGAGTTGGATTGTAAGCTAGTGGAAATACTAAGAAAAACTTGTGAGTCTATGAGTACTTGGTTGGACTGATGTAGTATTCATGCCTAAGAACCGACCTTGCTAGGTCGTTGTCCATCAACTGTTCGAGAAATTGAAAAGGATCAAAGGGGAGAATTGGATGTGATTATCATTCTCATTCGTTGGGAGGAGTGTTATTTCTCGTGGTTGAATTCCTTGGTCATATAAACCTATGCAAATGAGTATAGCTAATGTTCATATATTATACTATATCTGTACTTTCCTAAATATTTACTAGATATATAGATGGAAATTTACTAGAATGGCAGATTTGTAATTATAGGACTACAATTTTGATTGTATTATCTAATAATTATAGGAAACAATGAGTTTTCTATGATCTAGAATACTCTCCTATTTTCTTGAACAATGAAAATTTATAAAAAAATTGATGATATTTACATACAAAAGGAAAGGATTGTGCTTCCTTTATGGTGAAGTTTTTGGTAATTTTTTTAATAACTTCTCAATGTGAAGGAATGATTGTATTTTGTAGATTAAAAATAATTGTAGGTCTGCATGATGTCTAAATATGCAGAAGTAGCTATATTCCTATAACTAACGTTAAGAAGAAGGGTAGATAAATAAATGGAAACCTTGCTGAGAACTCAAAGTTTGTTGAAATATTAATGATATTAATAATATAAGAAAGGTGGGAACCAACTAGTTCCAATTCAACAAGAAAAAGTCCATTAGTGGAACAGTCTCGAACCCTATATTTTACTATTCGTAGGTCACAAAAGAACTTGTGTCCCGCCTACCCATCGAGCCTCCCGTGCTTGGATAATGGGTCTGGGAAGAGTAAGGAGGTCTTGCATATAGGTCTCGCTTCGGTCTCCCGACCTATCAAAAACTAGAAAATGTGTGCCATACAAATGTATTAAACTAGTCATATGCTAAGAAGGAAAAATTAGGTTCTCAAGCCAATTAACCTTTCAAACACTACAAGGAGAATACTATAAAAGAAACGTGAATAGGTGATTGCAATTATGTAAACATAAGGAAAAAATTTGTTATCGAGAAAAAAAAAAGAAAATTGTTGTGATACGTGTAAGAAATATCCATTTCAATTTTACGGAAAACCTACATACAAATAGTTGAAAACCTATTGTCCTAATTCCATTCACTCATTGTAATAAATAAGGGTAAGTGGGTTATAGGAAATTTTATTTAAAAGAAAAGAACACGATCCCTCCACAAGAAGAAAATAATATACATGAAAAAATGATTAATTTGTAGCACAATTGTATTATCAAGCCATCACAAACACACATGACCGGGAGTTTATTATGGTACAAAGAATTTAATTTTCTTTATGCAGAGATATCCTTAGTATATTTAAAAATAAAAATAAAAAAATAAACTGACAAATGAAACCTAAAGAAAAGAAATGTGAAAGTGAATATATATATATATATATATATATATATATATATATATATATATATATATTCGTCAAAATAAAATGAGTGCATAATTCCCATCAAAATTCTAGGCAATATAGCTATAAGATGTGTAGAGACCCTCAACTTGCTCTCTAAGAAGTTTATAAAATTTATAAAGGAATAAAGAAAAATGCAAGGCAGAATATACAAACTTTATTTATTATAAAGTGTTGGAAAGCCAGAGGAGGAAAGATACAAAATAAATACACACAATAACATGAGAAACTCTTCAATTGATCATACAAACTTCATTTGACTTGACTTGATTATAATGAAGCCGGTGAAGGCTAATTTAAAGTTTTTCATCCAGTGACTCGCCCAAAATAACTACACATGCACACACACTATAACTTCGAATTTTCCCAAAATATGACTTAACTTGAACTCACACGACTTGACTTGATTAACTAACTTTCCAAATTTAGCGAACTCTTGCATGTGGGCATAATTACAATCTAAACACTCCCCCTTAATTAAAACCTATGACTTAACATAACTCAAACATGAATCAACATGACTTAACTATGCCTACTAGGATTACGATATAAATTGACTCAATCATCACTCAAACATGCCTACTATTCTAAGTCTCATCTAGGCTTACAATGACTCAAAAATTTTACAAATTTTCATTTTCTTGTTCTCTTCTTCCAGATTATATGTCCCCGAAATTGCTTCATTATTTGTTGCATGTTCTTGTTGTAGGTTTTCTTCACTTGTTATTGCAACAATTTTTCCTTGAACTTTCCTGAATTTGTTCTGAAACACAATTTGATCATGTCTTCTACAAATTTCTCTTCAAAGATTCGTTCAACTGTTGATTGTTGCCACAACTCTTCATATTCAAACCATTTTCTTTGCTCTGCTTCTTGTGCTTCATATTTTTTACTTTTTTTTTGCCATATTTCTTGATAGCATATTTTTATCTCTTATTGATTCCATTGCTGAAAATTTGTTTCAATGCTTTCATCTTTGTCTTGAGAAACATCCATCTCTTTCTCTTCACTTTCATCATCAGGTACTTCCAGTTTTTCCCATTAATTTTCACACTCAAGATCAATGTTAGAAATATCTTCTTTATACTCTTCAATGAGAGCTTCCTACTCTACTTCTTCCTTATTTGCCTTCTTTTTTTATGTCATCGCATCATACTTTTCGTTTTCTACCCATTTACCAACCTCTTTTGCTGCAAACATATTTCCTTCCACTTGGCTTCCAAACACAAGTTAGTTTCTCTCACCAAATAATAACATATCAATAACAAATTTTTGTTACATCATGTGCAACCACTCATCACCAGTTAATGGTTATTCATATCATCAACATAATTCTCATCCACTCAATTGTGGGATATCTAAGCATGCATGTGCTCAATAACAATTTCAACTTCACCAAATTCATGAGTTGCAGCTGGATTCACCAATTCACATCTCACTTTGTAGTCATCATGGACATGTGTTTCATCATAGTGCGATTCACCATCATCTGCACCATCCATGTTATAGTGCATTCCTTGAGCATCTATACACTCATGCTCTATTTCACACATAGAGGCTTCAACTTCTCTCTATGCAATATTTGTTGCATATTCTCATCTATATGCATGTTTGCATAATCTGTTTCAATTTTATAGTCTTCATGACCATAATCCACTTTTGAGTGGGATTCTCCAAGCTCTGTTGTCTTCCAAATGTCTTTCTCATCTATTGCAGAATTCTCTGCCTATGACATAACTTGTTGCTGCATGTCACTCCCCCTTGTACCAAATTCTGCTTCCAATATCTTCCATGCTTCCTTGGAAGATGTAGCTTTTCCTACCTTGCACATAATTGTTTCATCCATTGCTTACTGAATGAAACACAAATCGAGGGCATCTTTTGTGTCATCATGGGGATTAATATTCCTCAAAATATCATACCACAATTATTTGCAACATAGATAAGTCATCATTTCAACAAACCAAATTTCAATTTTTTTACCACTAAATAAAGGAGGTGGTAGAAAATCCAAGCTAAACCAATCACCCCTGGTCTCTTCTCTGTTGTCTACTCGACTTCTTAGTTCCTCAATTGTAATCTGAACCTCTCTAAATATGACAAGGATTTGTGTCTCTTCTTGTCGATTCTTTTTCTTGATCTTGTTCAGTCGCACTTTGTGACCCATGAATGTTGTCTTTCCTCTGTTTCATAATTGCTTTCTTCATTGCATAAGGTTATTTTTTATATCACCCCTGAAAAAAAAATTAAAAAAATGATTTTCAATATGTGCGCCCCTGTAAGGCAATATATTCACCCAAAACAGTATCATGCTTGACAAAGCACCAAAACACATTTCACTGATAAACAAGCTTTTACAAAGCCCTAAATTCTCTTGCCAATAAAAACTCCCAAAACCACAATTAAAAAAATATTAACTCAAATATAACCCTAGGCACTTTTGTTTTTTTTTAATTAAAAAATCTTTAAAAAAAATTATCTTCCTTCAACGAAAGCCCTCTTGCTACAATTAATAGTTACAAATAACTCAAAACTTATATATAAAAAAAACATTTAAAGTCCAAACCTTTGCATTTTAAGGCACCTTTTAAATCATCCCTTTCGAATCAACAAATTTTCAATCTCGTTTGACCAAAACGATCTTTTGAAATAAAACCAACGTGAGTGGTCTTATGAATAACCTTTTTAATAAACTCAACCTCATAAATCGTTTTATGAGCGACACTTGACTTTCCAACACTAAATAGGCTTACGCACCTTCGTGATTTGTTTTTTACTTTTCTTGGACACCATTGACTCGAGGCTACCACAAACACTAACTGCTCTGCTAAACGGTGGCTTGATTGTTGAAGATAATGGCTTTGCAACCTTCGTCGGATTTTCGGAATATCCACTTCTTGGACGATCCGGCGATGGGTGTTCACGGCAGCTACGGATGGGTTTTCAACCCTCAACAAACTCTATTTACGCTGTCTGCAGACCGTACGAACTCGGCAATGACTTAGAAACTTTTGACTATCTTATCACTCACACAGTGAGGTTAAATTCTATTTACGCTGTCTGCAGACCGTACGAACTCGGCAATGACTTAGAAACTTTTGACTATCTTATCACTCACACAGTGAGGTTTTGGCTCTGCTAGCTGCGGCTGCAGACTTTGGCAACTTAGATCGTCTTGCCCTAATACCAATTTGTTGGAAAGTTAGAAAAGAAAAAGACAAATTTGACAAAGAAAATTGTTCTTTGTCTTTATATTAACATCCAAACTTGATTACAATAAATGTTGTCAAAGGTAATTAAACTTTTTGTCACACAGTCTAAATTCGATTTTTCCTAAAATATTACTTTATAAAGACTTGAACCAGTTAATTCGATTTTCCCTAAAATATAACTTGAAGACTTATGAACTAGTTAATTAGATTTTCCCTAAAATATACCTTGAAGATTTATGAACCAGTTAATCAATTAACTGATTCTCCAAATTTAGCCAATTCTTACATGCCAGAGTAATTACAATTTCCAAGAGAAAAAACCAAGTCAAAATATACAAACATTCTTTAAAACCCTTAACAGTTCCTAATGCCCTAGAGCCTGAAGAGAAACTTAGCTTGACGTAAGGCCAAATAGCAGGCGTAGTACTGCGAATGGTAACCTGGTTGAGCCGAAAGGCTCATTCTACAATCCAATATGAGGGAGATGTTAAGTATGTCACGTACTCAAAAAATAATAAAAATAATTTAAACAATTAAAAATCTATTAACCCAACAATTAAGTGTTGATATTATAATTGAGCCAAAAGGCTCATTGAGCCGAAAGGCTCATTCTACAATCCAATATGAGGGAGATGTTAAGTATGTTACGTCCTCAAAAAATAATAAAAATAATTTAAACAATTAAAAATCTATTAACCCAACAATTAAGTGTTGATATTATAATTGAGCCAAAAGGCTCATTCTAGAATCCAGTACAAGAGAGATGTGTAAGTATGTCATGTCCTCAAAATATAATAAAAATAATTTAAACAATTAAAAAACTATTAACCCAACAATTAAGTGTTGATATTATAATTGAGCCAAAAGGCTCATTCTAGAATCCAATACAACTGAGATGTGTAAGTATGTCATGTCCTCAAAAAATAATAAAAATAATTTAAACAATTAAAAATCTATTAACACAACAATTAAGGGTTGATATTATAATTTTATACAACTTTATATAAATAAAAAATATATATAGAACTTAAAGAAAGTGTTTGAATATCCATATTAACTAATATATTTCAGCATGCATTTTCTCTCTCTACAAAAAGTGTGTATATATATATGTGTGTGTGTGTTAACCTTAACTTGAAAGGAAAAATTAATTGAAGGTAATGTAGAGTAGTTATTTTTTAATAAGAGGAAAATGTGTGACTAATTCAATTTTTAATATAAAATATTAATAATGATAAAATATAAAATTATACAATTTAAACAATGAAAAATTACCACATAAAACTATATTAATCACAAATTTACGAAGCAGTAAAATGTATTAATTGACATGTAATTTAAAAAAAAAGTTTGATATTGGATCTCTCGAGGCCCTTGGTAGATATGTGGTTAAACTGCATCTATATTGTTTCTACATCCCAGTGTGAAGGCTATGTTAAGTATGTTCATTCCTCGTAAAATAAAAATAAAATATTATCTAAATAGAAAAACAATGTCGGCTATAATAAAAATGAATATATATATATATATATATATATATATATATATATATATATATATATGCTATGCTTTTTTAATTAGTTGTCCATATGACTTAATATCATGTAGAGTAATTAGAAGTAAAAAAAATATGTGAGTAAGATGTTTAAACCTTATGTTTTAAAAAAATATTTTAATAAGTGATATCAACTTTATATAAATCTATATATAGAAAAAATTGTTAAAAGAAAATATTTTAATGTATGATAGAATCAAATATCCAATGTGAGTTATGAATAAAATAATTTAATATGAATTAATATAAATGTTTCAATACACATGTTATGTAATCTCTATAACAATCAAAATTGAAATTTAAACAATAACAAATTTTTGTATTCTAAAATAAGTATGCAACAAAAGGAATTTGATCCCTTTCGGCTCATGTTAGATCTATGTTTTAGATGGATCTATGCTGGGATAATTGAGCGGCAAGGCTCATTCTACAATCCAATATGAGGGAGATGTTAAGTATGTTACGTCCTCAAAAAATAATAAAAATAATTTAAACAATTAAAAATCTATTAACCTAACAATTAAGTGTTGATTGAGCCGAAAGGCTCATTCTACAATCCAATATGAGGGAGATGTTAAGTATGTCACGTCCTCAAAAAATAATAAAAATAATTTAAACAATTAAAAATCTATTAACCCAACAATTAAGTGTTGATATTATAATTGAGCCGAAAGGCTCATTCTACAATCCAATATGAGGGAGATGTTAAGTATGTCACGTCCTCAAAAAATAATAAAAATAATTTAAACAATTAAAAATCTATTAACCCAACAATTAAGTGTTGATATTATAATTGAGCCAAAAGACTCATTCTAGAATCTAGTACAAGGGAGATGTGTAAGTATGTCACGTCCTCAAAAAATAATAAAAATAATTTAAACAATTAAAAATCTATTAACACAACAATTAAGGGTTGATATTATAATTTTATACAACTTTATAGAAATAAAAAATATATATAGAACTTAAAGAAAGTGTTTGAATATCCATATCAACTAATATATTTCAGCATGGATTTTCTCTCTCTACAGAAAGTGTGTATATATATGTGTGTGTGTGTGTTAACCTTAACTTGAAAGGAAAACTTAATTGAAGGTAATGTAGAGTAGTTACTTTCTAATAAGAGGAAAATGTGTGACTAATTCAATTTTTAATATAAAATATTAATAACAATAAAATATAAAATTATACAATTTAAACAATGAAAAATTACCACATAAAACTATATTAATCACAAATTTACGAAGCAGTAAAATGTATTAGTTGACATGTAATTTAAAAAAAAAGTTTGATATTGGATCTCTCAAGGCCCTTGGTAGATATGTGGTTAAACTGCATCTATATTGTTTCTACATCCCAGTGTGAAGGCTACATTAAGTATGTTTATTCCTCGTAAAATAAAAATAAAATATTCTCTAAATAGAAAAACAATGTCGGCTATAATAAAAATGAAAAAAAAATATATGCTATGCATTTTTAATTAGTTGTCCATATGACCTAATATCATGTAGAGTAATTAGAAGTAAAAAAAATATGTGAGTAAGATGTTTAAACCTTATGTTTTTAAAAAATATTTTAGTAAGTGATATCAACTTTATATAAATCTATATATAGAAAAAAATGTTAAAAGAAAATATTTTAATGTATGATAGAATCAAATATCCAATGTGAGTTATGAATAAAATAATTTAATATGAATTAATATAAAATGTTTCAATAAACATGTTATGTAATCTCTATAACAATCAAAAGTGAAATTTAAACAATAACAATTTTTTGTATTCTAAAATAAGTTTGCAACAAAAGGAATTTGATCCTTTTCGGCTCATGTTAGATCCATGTTTTAGATGGATGTATGCTGGTAGTCAACAAAGAAAGGGGATAATTTAAAGAACCTGGAGTTATGTGGCTAGTGGCGAAACTTCAAACAAGTAAATGCTCCAGCGGAGGAAGCTCCCAGACAACAATGGCAGCCATTAGGTTAAGAAGATAGTTGGTTAAAGAATAAGAAAAAGAATGGTGTGCAACGAGTTACAGTTCTTACCTCTTAACTCGGTTTAGAGCTGTATAGCCATACCCCTGCACAACAAGCAAACAAACCATATGAAAAAGAGTTTAAAACCCCAAACAGGGAAAACATTTAGGTTCTCTTTATATGCATGGGTTGAATAGCAGAAATACCCATTCCTCATTCGAATTTGTTAAGGAGGGTGAGAGGTATACTCTCGAAGGCCGACCCTTGTTAAACCCTTGTCCAACTCTAAGAGCCGTATGAACAAATCAATAAGAAATCATGACAAAACAGACTAAGGACAAGGGGCACCAGAGTAACTTACAATTTCTTTAAAATTGAAATCCTCATTAAAAATAAATAAAAATACATAACTGATTTACCCTACCTCCTTGTAAGAGGTCCACATCTTGATAAATCGAATAAGCTAGAAAAAGGCCAATGGGCGAAGAATTATAGATGTTGTAGATTTTACGAGTGAAAGAAATACAGAGCTCGCCATCCAAATGATGAAAGTGCAAATGGGTTGGCGTTGCGGAGTTGGTGTGAGTAGTTACCCATAACCATTTATTTAGTCTGGCTTCCATCAATTAAAATTTAAAAAATGAATGAAATGATATGATATTTTAAATTTTATAAGATTAAAAATAATGTATGGGATTATCAGTTTTTTGTTTTTTATTTTTTGCAATTTAATTTAATAATATCTTAAACTTTTATAATATCTAAATTTAACATTTCAATGAGTGCTTTTTGCAATTCAATCATTTTCTTAATCATTTTCTTATTTAAATTGATGAAAAAAAAAACTTAAATGTGTAAATACCTAAAACTCAATGTAACATTCCAATAGATGCTTTTTGCAATTCAATCTTTTTTTTATTCAAATTAATAAAAAAAATAAAAAAATCCTTTACCATACCCAAATAAACATTCTAATGCCTACCAGCTAGCATATTCAGAATGGTTCTTAAGTATAATAAACTATATAGTGTGATGGCTAACATATTCACAAATAATGAACCATAGTTACATGTATAAACTAGCGACCATATATTTACCTTTCGAATGGTTTAAATGCATTATAAATTCACCATTAGAATTTTGTACTCTAAAGATTATAGATATCTAGTTTTTTTTTTTAACATTCAAATAATAAGATGAAAGTATTGTGACAAAAATTTTCCGAAGAAAATCACATCAAAATAGATTAGGTCGACGCATTTCGAACCAGCCAGAACAAGATGGAAAATCTGATCAAAAAACCATTTCTTGATCAGATAAAAGTATCTCATGTACCGATTATATATTTAATTGGATACTAAAATGAAAATTAAATTATTATAATTATAACAAAGATTATGGAACCATTCTTATCCATACCATTCCATCTCACATTGTTTTCTCTGATGAAGTATGTGTAGTTGACATATAATAATGGTCGATATATTCATCGGTTTACAAAGAATTAAAGAGATATAATAAAATATGTTGGAACAAGTCTGAATAGGCACGACATTTTTTAAATGAAGTAATTGAAAATTGTTGGAACCAATTCTCGACCAAATTTTGGTGCAGTACAGACTCCATAACGATCAAATCCGTGTATTGCAAAGAGCAGTAAATCTAGAAACAGCTGTAAATATCTTGAGACATAATGGTTGTAAACAGTTGTAAATCAAGAAACGTAACACAATGGACTTTAGAGCCTTCGCGTGAGCAGCCACATATCCATATTAGTATATAAAATTTTATATTATGCTGTGTATTTCGACCAATATATAAGTGAATATGCAAACCACTGATAATATTCAAATTTTTTTATTGACATATCACTCAGCAAACAAATCAAATCTTTTCGTTTACTTTTCACCTTTTATTATCGCTTTATTACTGAAACTCGTAATAAAATAAGTTTCATAGGACAATACCTATATTTTCCCCATAATTTAGAAAAAAAATATTTCACAATTCAATTCCCTATAATTATACCTTTCTTGTTTAAACAAGTGTTTTAGTTTACTTGTCACCTTTTATTATTACATAAACGTGTAATGAAAGAAGTGTAATAAGAGGTTTAATTATACTTTCACCGTAACTTTGTATACAAAATTTACAATTCAATTTATTCCCCCTTTCTTCGTTGATTTTTAAATTTTATAAAATTAATTTGGTTAGAAATTTAAGATAATTAAGACGTGACAATTCCAACACAGTTCTATATCGGAGATTTAATATAAAACCACCTTCATTTACATTACGTTACATATCACCAAATTATAAAATAAACTATCCTGAATATTTTATGTTTTTATATTACATTAATTTAAAATATTATTATATTGATAATATATTAATTTCAATTTTGTAATTTTTACTTATCAGTTTATCCAAATTACAACGGATGCTTGTGTTATATTTTTATTTTGACAAAGTCAATATTTTATTTTTTTGGTTGGTTTATTTTCAATTGGGTTTATAATATTATTTTTTGAATTTTTTTGTTTATTAATTATTTAACTATTTTTAATTGGGTTTATAATATTAATTTCTTATATTTATTTTTTTATTTATTACTAGTTTTAATTTATTATTATTAGATTTAGTATGAAGATTTAAAATATTGGATTTTAAATATTAATATTTATAATATTAATAGTGATTTATAAAATAATTTTATTATTTAAAATATTTAGTGTAAAGTTTATAATATTAAACTTAAGATTATAATGTTCAGTTTTATAATATTATATTAGGGCTAACCATAATAAATTTAATATTAGAGTTTAATATCTTTATGTTGCAATGGTTCATAAATCTTAATAGCTATATTAATACATTAATAAATGTATAAGTATTATTAGTAATAACCCTATACTATTATATTAATTTTCTTATATATATATATATAATCAATTTCTAATAGCCATATTAACACTATATAGTTTGAATGAGCTTAATGGTTAAGAGTATGTGTTTCTTTTTAAGAGGTCACAAGTTCAAAATAGGAGAATTAGAAAGAAGAGAGATAAAAAAAATAGAGTAAAATTAAATAATATTAATAATAATTAATGTGATTGATAAATGTTAATAAAATTATATCAACTAAATTTATTAATATGGTTATATATATTCTTCATATAAATCTATCAATTTATATCAACCACATTAATAAATGTGATTATACTAATATATTCAATTTCAATTTTCTAATTTTCATTTATAAATTTATCCAAATTACAATTAATACATGTTTCTCATTTTCATTTTGATAACGTTATTTAGCTGATTTAATTAGATTTTACTCACCGCAAATCTTTCAATTTCACTTTGGATATTAACGTTAGAAACAGTTAGTCTAAGTCCCAAGAATTATATTAAAGAGATTCTCGAGGCCCCAAATAAGGTGAACGTGATATAAAGACCAGATGTATTTCCTATGGCAATGCATCTCAAGCCAATTTGACGTTTCACAGAACTTTTTCTGGTTTTTAAAGCGTATTTGACTGTGAAAGAAATTTTTGAAATCTCCAATTTAGTAACAGGTAAAAGAAAATCAAATCTTAAATTTGACTTTTAAGTATTTAAGTTTCCTTATAAGGGGCCTTGGCAATTATAATAAATGACTTGTTAACAAACGGTGAATTAGATAATTTGTAGTTGTATCCATTTCTTGTCACCATTCTCTGGTTTCTTTTTTTTAATGGAAATGAAATTCATACATATAGAAAATGGAATACTTTGAAACACTATAGTTTTTTTTTAATTGTTAGGTGGTATATATTTTATAAATTATTTATTTTGAGAAGTTATAAAGTGTTGAAAATGTTTTTTATTCATCCACGTCAAAAAAGCTTATTTATCCATGTAAAAAATGAGAGTTTATTGTATAGATATTTAAAAAAAAAAAAACAAAAACAAAAACCAAATTTAATGTATGCTTATAGATGAGACAAGATGCACTTAGAGGCTTACAAACAATGTTTCATCTCCATTGATTAAATGATCAAAGATACACAAATCCAAATGAATACATTTAGTTAGGGACATCAAACAAACCCCTAGAGAATATTATCTAAGTTTTAGATACAAATACAATCTAAACAACCAACAACCACATTCTCCATTATTTTCAAGTCTCCCCTTAATCGGGAAAGGATTTGTTTCCACAACTAATATCTCCCTAAAAAACTCAAATTTCATCTTCTCAAGAGGCTTAGTGAAAATATCAACAATATTTTCAGAAGTATTACAATATTCAAGGAAAAAATATTTGGATTGTATCTTCTCTCTAAGAAAATGAAACTAAGCATCAACATGCTTTGTTTTAATGAAAAAAATTGATTATTTTCCAACTTGGTTGATATATGGTTATCACATTTGATTAGTGTAGCCTTCTTGTGTTCTTCTCCAACATCTTGAAGGATTATCCTCAACCAATCAATTTCACAAGTTGATGCACACAAAACTTTATACTTTACCTCAGTGGATGACTAAGATACATTAGGCTACTACTTGCTAAAAGAATAACCTGTAATATATCTCCCATAATCCAAATTACCAACCTAATCTAAATCTGAGTAACTTGTCATCTCAACATCAAATGAATCAGTATACTTAATACCGAAATTAACTAGTCCTTTAAGAAACCTGCATACACCTTTTTTTTTTCCAATGGCTTTCTATAGGCCTCACCATAAAATGACATAAAACACTAACCAAGTATCCTAAATTAAGTCTGGTTGCAGTAAGGTAATTCATAGTTCCCACCAACTATATATATATAGTATACCATCTACCTCCTTTGATTCATCTTCAATAGGAAGTTTCACATTTGGTTTCATTAGAACAAAAGAAACTTTATACTTATCCATTTTAAACTTAAGAAATTATCTTACATACTTACCCTGAGAAACAAAAGTCTCACCAACATATCTTCAAACTTCAAGACCTACATAGTAATATAACTCACCAAGATCTTTTTGTTGGGTGTGGAGCCTGATTATCTTGTTTATTTTGTATCACAGTGTTGAACACGTGTACTTTAATGAGGTGGCAACGCCGCCCATAATTAAATGCTGCCCAAGGGGTCTAGGGGGGGGGCACGACTGCGACTTTATGGAGCTCCCCCTCTGGTGGGGGTTTTGGGGGCAGCACCCCCAAAGCTAAAAATAAATGTAAAATTGCCAAGATGTAAAAGTATAGTAATTTCTAGTCAATTTGGGCTGTTCATTGGGCGGATGATCTGACGGTAGAATTTATGTTTAGTTTAGGGTTTTTTTCCCTAGAAGGCAACCCATTGTTTATATGAGGGTATTATATTACGACTATGTATTGTATGTGTATTCTTAGAGCGAGAAACAAATAGGGAGATTGTGAAAGAGAAAAAATGATATTACAACGGATCTGCTGTAGGTTGTGTCTCTTCATTTTGCTGGATAATAGAAAGGAAGGACTGGCTATTCGGGGTGGACGTAGCCCAAATTGGGTGAACCACGTATATCTGCGTCTCTCTGGTTTTATGTGTTTTGTGTGTTTTTGCTTTCCACATATTTTATGTGTTGCATTTCTTTGTAATATTTAATTTTCTAACAATTGGTATCAGACCCGAAGGTCTATTTGGCTGATAAACTTGCAGGAAAGAAGGGTTCCTGGTTTGAGTGGGAGAAATGGTGGAAGATGGTAAGTTTAGGGTCGATAAATTTAACGGCCAAAACTTCTCGCTATGGAAGATATTATTTGTATCATAAATATCTGTACCTACTATTGAGCGGAAAAAAGAAGAAGCCAACAACTATGACAGACATAGAATTGGATATTCTCAATAGAAAGGCACTCGGAATTGTACGATTGTGCCTCATGGCGTCGGTAGCCTTCAATATTTCGAGGGAAACAACAAAAGAGGGTTTGATTAAGGCACTGGCAAAACTATATGAAAAACCCTCGGCCTCAAACAAGGTATTTCTTATGAAACATTTATTTAATATGAAGATGTCAGAAGGTGGATCTATTGCAGACCATTTAAATGATTTTAATACAGTTACCAGGTAGTTAAGTTCTGTAGGGGTAAACTTTGATGATGAAGTTAGGGCTCTTTTATTTCTGTGCTCATTGCCAGAAAGCTGGAATGGTTTAGTTATGGCCATTAGTAACTTTGTCTGTAGATCTAGTACTTTAAAGTTTGATGATGTTGTCGATGCTATCCTTAGCGAGGAAATGCAATGAAAAAGCTCTGGTGAAACATCGGGTAATGCTTTGAGTGCAGAGTCTAGGGGAAGATGAATGGAAAGAGGAAAGAGCTCAGGATATCGCAATAAATCAAAGAAACACAAATCCAAGTCTAGATTGGGGATAGTGAGCTGGAAATGTGGAAAGAAAGGACACCTAAAAAAGTATTGTAGATCTCGGAAGGGAAAAGAAGGAGATGCACAACAAGAAAACAATCATGAAGCAAATGTGACAGGTGATGTGTTTCAAGATGCTTTGATTCTTTCTTTTGAAAATTTTACTGATTCCTGGGTGGTAGATTCAGGGGCCTCATTCCATGCCACACCTGATAAGAAATATTTTCATGACTATGTTCAAGGAGATTTTGGACAAGTCCGTTTGGGTGATGATAAACACTATAAAATTATTGGAATGGGTAAAGTTCTTGTAAACATCAGAATGGAAACCAATGGCTATTAAAGGAGGTAAGGCATGTTCCATATTTGAAGGAAAATATGATTTCAACAAGGCAGTTAGGCAAGGAAGGTTGTGTGACAACTTTCACAGATAAAACCTGGAAGGTCACCAAAGGAGCCCTGGTAATAGAAAAAGGTGAAAAGGTTGGTATATTGTATTTATGCAATGATATTTCTAACTCTATTAATGCTTTAAATTCCAAAGGAGAATATGTAGCATTATGGCATCATAGGCTCAGACATATGAGTGAGAAAGGGATGAATATTCTTCACTCAAGAAATTTGTTGCCGGGTTTGAAGAATGTTGATTTGGATTTCTGTGAGAATTGTATTTATGGAAAATAGAAGAGAGTTAGATTTCTCAGAGTTGGGAAAGAAAACAAGAGTGAAAAATTAGAACTTGTGCATACAGATATATGGGGACCTGCTCAGGTATCATCTCTTGGTGGCTCTCATTATTATGTTACTTTTATTGTTGATGCAACTAGAAAGACTTGGATTTATTGTATTTAGAATAAATATGATGTCTTTGATACTTTCAAGAAATGGAAACTTTTGGTTGAGATTGAGACAGGAATGAAGTTGAAGTGGCTCAGATCAGACAATGGAGGTGAATATTGAAGCAAAGAGTTTGATAGGTACTTTTCAGAGCATGGAATTCACAGAGAGAAGATAGTTCCAAGAACACCACAAGAAAATGGTGTTTCAGAAAGGATGAACAGAAGAATCATGGAGCGTACAAGGTGCATGAGATTGCATGCAGGACTGCCTTTAGAATTTTGGGCAGATGCTGTAGATACTATTGTTTATCTAATAAATAGAGGGCCTTCAAGTTCCTTGGATGGTGTTATTCCAGAGGAAGCATGGACAGGTAAAAAGGTAAACTACTCTTTTTTAAAGCCTTTTTGCTGTGAGGCCTTTGTCCATATTAATAAAGAAAATAGAACAAAGCTTGAGGCAAAATCAAAGAAATGTACCTTTATTGGATATGGTGTTAATGATTTTGGTTATCGCTTATATGATTATGAAAATCACAAAATCATTAGGAGCAGAGATGTAATATTCAATGAAAAGGTCTTGTATAAGAATCAGTTGTAGGAAAAGAAATAGGGAAAAAAAAACAAAGAATACACAGTTCTTGATGAGACCATAGAAAAAGTAAATGTTCCTGAAAATAATAATAATCAACAGTCACAACAACAACAACCACCACAACAGCAATAGGCACCTCAAACACCTAAAAGAGGTGTTAGAAGATCTACCAGCATAAGTAGAGCCCCTGAACAATACTCTCCTTCACTATATTATTTATTGTTGACTGATTCTGGTGAACCCAAATTTTATGAAGAAGAAATGCAAGTTGAAAGCAGGAAGAAGTGGGAGCTAGCCATTGAAGAAGAGATGGAATCCTTAATGGATAAACAGACCTTGGACTTAGTCAGGTTGCCTGCAGGTAAAACAACATTATAGAATAAATGGGTTTACAAGTTGAAGGAAGAAGATGGAGGAAAGCAGAGGTACAAAGCTAAACTTGTGGTGAAGGGGTTTGCACAAAAGAAAGGTATTGATTTTTATGAAATATTTTATCCTATTGTTAAGATGACTTCAATCAAAACTATTTTGAGTCTTGTAGCAGCGGAATATTTACATCTTGAATAGTTAGAGGTAAAGACAACATTTCTCCATGGAGATTTGGAGGAAGAGATATATATGAAGCAACCAGAAGGATATGAGGTCAAAGGGAAAGAAAAATTAGTGTGTAGGTTAAAGAAGAGCTTGTATGGCTTAAAACAGGCTCCAGGGAAATGACATCTAAATTTTGGCAGGTTTATGTCTAAATAAGGTTATACTAGATGTCACTCTGATCATTGTGTTTATCTGAAAAAGCTAAATGATGGCAGCTATATTATATTGTTATTGTATGTAGATGACATGCTTATTGCAGGGTCTAACATGCAAGAAATAAATGTGCTCAAAAGAAAATTGGCAAATTAATTTGCAATGAAGGATTTGGGAGCTGCAAAACAAATCGTTGGTATCAGAATAAGTAGAGATAGGAAAAATATCAAATTAACAATATCTCAGAATGAGTACATACAAAAGGTGTTGAAAATATTTAATATGCAGAATGCAAAACCAGTTAGTACACCTTTTGCTAGCCATTTCAAACTTAGTAAGGAGATGTGCCACAAGACCCAAGAAGAAATGGACTATATGTCTAAAGTTCCATATGCATCAGCAGTTGGAAGCTTAATGTATGCAATGGTCTACACAAGGCCTGATATTTCAAATGCAGTCGGATTTGTAAGCAGGTACATGAACAATCCAGGAAAAGAATATTGGATGGCAATGAAATGGATTCTCAGATATTTGAGAGGTACCACAAATCAAGCATTATGCTTTGGTGGTTCAAACATTGCTCTACAGGGATATGTTGATGCAGATATGGCAGGTGACAGAGATAACATAAGGAGCACTACAGGATATGTATTTACTGTAGGTGAAGTAGATATCAGTTGGGTTTCAAAAATCCAAAGTGTTGTTGCACTTTCCACAATAGAAGCAGAGTATGTTGTTGCTACAAAGGCTAGCAAGGAAATGATTTGTTTACAAAGGTTTATGGATGAATTGGGTAAGAAGCATGACATGGGCACATTATAAAGTGATAGCCAAAGTGCCATTCATCTTGCAAAGAACTCAGCATTTCATTCCAAGACTAAACACATACAGCTCAAGTACCATTTCATACGGTCAGTATTGGAAGATGGACAGTTGAAGCTAGAAAAGATACACACTAGCCAGAATCCTGCAGATATGCTAACAAATGTTGTAACCAGGGAGAAAATGATATTATGCTCAGTTTTAGTTGGTCTTCAAGGATGATGATGGAGATTAGAAACAACCAGGTCCAAAGAGGAGTCATTGTCTAGCAAATCAAGTAGCAGTGGAGTTGGTACAATAAGTCTCCAAGTGGGAGATTGTTGGGTGTGGAGCCTGATTATCTTGTTTATTTTGTATCACAACATTGGACCCCTGTACCTTAATGGGGCGGCAGCACCACCCGTAATTAAATGATACCTAGGGGTTCTAGGGGGGGCGGCTGTGACTTTATGGAGCCCCCCCCCTAGCGGGGGGTTTCGGGGGCAACAACCCCAAAGATAAAAATAGATGTAAAATTTCCTTGTAAAAGTATAGTAATTTCTAGTCAATCTGAGACATTAATTAGGTAGATGATTTGACGATAGAAGTTACGTTTAGTTTAGGGTATTTTTCCTTAGAAGGCAACCCCTCTTTTGTATGAGGGTATTGTATTGTGGTTGTGTATTGGATGTGTATTCTCAGAGTGAGAAATGGATATGGAGATTGTGAGAGAGAACAGAGGATATTACATCGGATCTGATGTAGGTTGTGTCTCTTCATTTTGCTGGATAATAGAAAGAAAGGACTGGTTTTTTGGGGTGGACGTAGCCCAAACTGGGTGAACCATGTATATCAATGTCTCTCTAGTTTTATGTGTTTTGTGTGCTTGTGTTTTCTGCATATTTTATGTGTTGCATTTCTCTGTAATATTTAATTTTCTAACAACTAGTATCATATTCGAAGGTCTATTTGGCTAATAAACTTGCAGGAAAGAAGGGTTTTTGGTTTGAGTGGGAGTAATGGCGGAAAATGGTAAGTTTAGGGTCGAGAAATTTAATGGCAAAAACTTCCCATTGTGGAAGATGCAGATGGAAGATTATCTGTATCAGAAAGATCTATACGTACCATTGAGCGGAAAAAAAAAGAATCCAACAGCTATGACAGATGTAGAATGGGTGATTCTCGATAAAAAGGCACTCAGAACAGTACGGTTGTGCCTCGTGGCATCGATAGCCTTCAATATTTTAAGGAATTACCACTCCTCAAAATCTCAAGGTAGAAGGACATGTCAAGAAGAAAAAGGTAATAGTGTTGATTGATTCAAGTAGTACCCATAATTTTATTCATTGTAAGGTAGCCAAGGAATTGAATTTCTTCCTATACCCAGCACCAGAGTGTCAAGTGATGGTTGAAAATGGAGGGACTATAAATTTCTCTGGAAAATGTCATAATATCAAGCTAACCATGGGGAAACATTTATTTAATAGTCCAATTCTTTCCATTCCAATGGGAGGTGTTGATGTTGTACTAGGAGTGTAATGGTTAAAATCTTTGGGGACGGTAGCTTTTAATTTTCAAGAAATTTTCTTGAATTTTTTCTCGGAAGGAAAGGAAGTTGAATTAAGGTGTATTGTAGGGAAGCGATGAAAGATAATAAACTCTAATGTCATGAAAAAGCTTCTGAATAAATAACAGCGAGGTGTGACTACACAATTATGCTCATTAAATGTTCCAACATAAAAATCATTTATTTCTCCAGATATCCAAAAAGTGTTGGAAAATCATTCCAAGGTGTTTGAAACTCCCAAAGGACTCCCACCTATTCATGATCATGATCATGCTAATGCTTTGATTCCAAGAAGTTTTCCTCCGAACATTAGGCCTTACATATATCCTTATGTCCAAAAGAGCGAAATTGAACATATGATTGCAGAAATGTTAGAGGTGGGTGTAATTAAACCTAGTCAAAGTTCTTTCTTTTCTCCAACATTATTGGTGCATAAGAAGGATGGATCATGGCACATGTGTCCAGATTATAGGGAGCTCAATAAGCTCAATATTAAAGATAAATTTCCCATTCCTGTGATTGATGATTTATTGGATGAATCACATGGAGAAAATTTATTTACCAAGTTGGATCTTCATTCAGGATATCATCAAATTAGAATGAATATTGAAGATATTCTGAAAAACAACATTTCAAACTCATGTGGGTCATTATGATTTTTTGGTCATGCCTTTTTCCCTTACCAATGCACCTTATACATTTCGAGGGTTGATAAATTCCATTTTTAAACCATTCCTTAGAAAATTTATGTTAATATTTTTTGATTATATACTAATCTACATAAGGTCTTGGAAGGATCATGATCAACATGTTGACAGGGTGCTCAAACAATTAGAGGAGAAACAACTATATGCAAAAACCTCCAAATGTTTCTTTGGAGTACAAGAGGTGGAATAACTGGGTCGTATTGTATCTCAGGAGGGTGTTAAGGTAGACCCTAACAAAATTTAAGTCATTAAGGAATGGAAAGTCCCCACAACCATAAAGAAGTTGCTAGGATTTCTCGAGTTAACAAGGTATTATCATAAGTTTGTTAAGAATTATGGGATAATAACAACACCTCTAACAACACTACTGAAGAAAGATGCATTTTCATGGATACCTGAAGCAAATAAGGCCTTTGAACATCTTAAAGAGGCGATGTGCCTAGCGCCACTCTTAGTTATGCCAGACTTCAAAAAGAAATTTATTGTGGAGTGTGATGCCTCAGGAAATGGAATTGGTATTGTTTTAATGTAAGAAGGAAGACCCGTTGCTTTTGAAAGTCGTCCAATCAAAGGAAAGTATTTACAGAAAGCTATTTATGAGAAAGAAAATTTGGCAATACTACATGCGCTAAAGAAATGAAGACCTTACCTAATTGGTAGATACTTCAAGATAAAAATTGATCATGATAGTCTTAAATACTTTTTGGAACAAATAATATCTTCAGAAGAGCAGCAAAATGGGTCACAAAAATGTTGGGTTATGACTTTGAAATCATCTACAAAGAAGGGAAGCTAAATGTTGTTGCAGATGCACTGTTAAGAAAGGATGAGGAGGTGGAAGCATTGCTTTGTCCCATTTCTATTATCCAACTAGATTGGATAACTTAAGCAAAGGAGCAATGGAATAATGATGAAGAATTGTGGACACTCATTCAAAAGTTGCAGCAAGATCCTAGTACATCTAATACATTTAGTTGGAAAAATGATTTCTTATAGTACAAAGTTCACTTATATCTTTCTAATAATTCCCAACTAAAAGAAAAGATTCTTTTGACATTGCACACCTTTCCTCTTGGAAGACACTCGGGATTTTTAAAAATTTACCATAGGGTGAAGAAAGAATTTTTTTGGGATGGCCTTAAATATGACATTCAAAATTTTGTGGTGGAATGTTTGGTTTGTCAGCAAAATAAGGTTGAGACAATTAAGACCTTGGGTCTACTACAACCTTTACCCATTCCAAGTCAATTTTGGTAGGAGGTTTCAATGGAGTTTATCACATGCTTACCTAAGTCCGAGGGAAAGAGTGGCATCATGGTGGTAGTTGATAGACTTACCAAGTATGCACACTTTTGTGTATTATCTCATCCATTTAAACAAAGTACAGTTGTTACTGAATTTATGGAAACAATTCAAAAGCTACATGGAAACCCAAATATTATTGTAAGCGACAGAGATCCCAATTTCACTAGAAAGAACAGAACTATTTTCTTGTTTGGGTACTCAACTAGTCCATAGCTCATATTATCATCCTTAATCTGATGGGAAATTTGAGATAGTGAAAAAGTGTTTGGAAGGATACCTTCGTTGTTTTGTATCTGATAAACAAACATAATGGGTCAAGTGGTTACCTCTAGTTGAATGGTGGTATAACACTTCCTTCCATTCTGCAGCAAAAAAGACCCCATTTATGGAACTTTATTGATATCATCAGCCATCCATCACATCATCTTTAAGAAAAAATTCTAAGGTTGAAGCAATGGAAGATCACATCAAGCATCAAAAACAAGTTCTCCAACTCTTAAAGGATAACCTAAATTTGGCACAAAATTGAATGAAAAAATAGGAAAATCAACATCGTAGAGAGAGAAGTTTTGATGTATTAGACTAGGTATTTCTACAGCTACAAGCACACAAACAAATATCACTCAAGGAAGCTAAGAAGGATAATAAATTATTGCTAAAGTAATATAGTTCTTACAAGGTGTTTCAAAATATTGGTACTATGGTATACAAATTGGAGCTTCCTACTTCTTCTCGTATGCACCCAGGTTTCCGTGTTTCATGCTTAAAGAAGGTTATAGGTGAGAAACTTACAGTTCAAACAATATTGCCAGAACTTGATGAGGAAGGAAAAATTATATTGGAACCTGAAGCACTCATGGAAACTAGAACACGACAACTATGAAATCTATCAATTTCAGAGTATCTAATCAAGTAGAAGAACTTACCCACTGAAGATTCCACTTTTGATCAGTGGTTGTCATTGATGTCAACCCAAGCAGCACCATGGCCTACCCCTATCTTGGATGGGAATTTTGACCTACCAAATTACTATATTACGATTCAAGGATATTTTTTATGGTTTCTACTTATCGATATGTTTTTTTTGATATATGGCACACCATGTAATTCCTAACGGTTTGAGAGATATTCATGTTTGAAGTTAGTAACCCCAGTTAGTGATATAAAACCCCATAGGGTTGAGGCATGACGCTAACAATTGGTTGTGGTCATTGAAAAGTAAATAATTAATATTTTTTAAGCTCCTAAAATCCCTCTCATGTTCACTTATTGAATTCCCTCTCAACCTAATCATTTATATAAATTGTGATCCTCATATCCTCCTCATGTAAGGATTTCCCTACTTGAAACAGGTCATCATGGAATTTTCGCTATAAATTTTTTTCTACGAAGGTTCAGAAGTTGAAATATTTATGAGGCTAAACTGACATCCTAAGGAATCTCATGTGAACATTTCATATCATGGTTAATATTTTTGAAGATATGATCTTGTGGAAGTTAGGGTTTTTTCAGGCACCTAAACTTCATCTCAAAAAGTTGACCTTTGGAAATCATCATAACTCTCTCTCTTCGAGTATCGGATTGGAATTTAGTCAAAAGTGGTGGATAGTGCATGGAATATATTTTTCTTTGTATCAATTTCA
This sequence comes from Pinus albicaulis, assembly GCA_034641835.2. Taxonomy (NCBI): domain Eukaryota; kingdom Viridiplantae; phylum Streptophyta; class Pinopsida; order Pinales; family Pinaceae; genus Pinus; species Pinus albicaulis. The sequence continues at coordinate 1,215,801,294 of CM076580.1, read as the reverse complement.
GAATGGAATGAGGTAACAGTGACACGTGGCACGTCGTACAAGTTATGTCTATTGAACCAGTCCATAATTAGGTCATTGTGAGAGATTGGGCATAACTTTGTCTCGAAGAATCAAAATTGAGTCAGAACTGTGGCATTGGAAAGAAGACTCAGAGGAATACTACAGGACCGAAAACCATATATTGGATCTGAAATAATAGAGATACAACAGATTCAATATCGAGCTCCTAGAAGGAAAGAAAATCTAGATCATGTTTTGTCAAGGGCTGCAAAGGACCAGATTTTATAGGGAAACAAAGAAAAGAAAGGTGCGAAAGAGGTAAGATATAGGTAAGTATATTCTTTATATGCATGTTCATCTCTTAATTGCATTAGGTTCTTTGTATTCTAATTTTGTTTTGTTTAGCACTCACATATGCTCTGGAGGATGAGGTAAGTTTTGCTATTATCATGTTGTCGGTATTTACTTGAAGAATTTTTGCAGGTATTATATATTCATCAAGATAATACTTAATGCATGATCTAATGTTCTAAAGAGTGAGAAAGGGTATCATGACAAGATCAAAAATGAAGGTGCATAACAAGAGCAAGAAGTTCACCATAGGAAGTCTTCACGTGGGAAACACTGCTTACAGTAATTGTAAAGGTATTATTGTACTAAGTCATTGTAAAATTTGTACAAGTGTCTATCTGCAAAGAATTGAAGATGCAGTGTCGGGAGGTCTAGGATCATCATTAGATATTTGTGTCATAGTTGGGGTTATGGTCTAGTGTGTCTTCTTCTTCTACAACATTCTATATCATTGTAAAGTGGACCATTTTCTCTGGTACGGGAGGCCATTATTATTTTATTATTATATAGGGTAGTTGGATGGTGCTAGGTTGTTACATGAAGTTATCAATAGGTTCAAACCTATGAAAACTTCAGGGTGGTAGGGTGGTGCTAGGGTGAGTTGTAGCTCATTGGGTATTGGGGCATCTGTTCAGTTGACTACTGAAGAATCTCAGGAGTTGGAGCATCCATATAGTGGGATCTGGAGATGAATTATTTTCTATATTCTAAGAATTTGGAGCTTTATTTTCAATTGGATTTGAATATTAAAGAATTATTAGAAAAACATTCAGGTGCTTTTCGTCCCGGAGGGGGTTTCCACCTTAAAAACTATGTGAATTTGTTTTCCTTTTGTTTACTGATATCATTGTACAAAAATTGATAATAATTGAAGATTAAATAATGTTATGAAAGATTAATAATAATACTAATTTAAAGGAATAATGATTCACCCCCCCCCCCCCCCCCTTAGTATTTCCAGCAATTAGAGTCAGACCCTGGTTCCTTCAATAGAAGTTTAACAGCTGGAAGGAGGTTGTGGAGCATACCAAGAATGGTGTACCTCTGTTCAATGAAAATAATTATGCACTCTGGAAAGGAAGAATGGAGTTCTATCTCTTCGTGCAAGATTACAAATTATGGGACACTGTTCAAAATGGCTTTACAACAACCATGGATGAACAATGTAAGAAGAATTTGGTAAATGATGCAAAAGCAAGGAATATTATTATCAATGGACTTATTGAATCTTCTTATCATAAGGTTTTGGGTTGTAAAGCCGCCAAAATGTATGGGACAATCTTGAGAATATATATGCAGGTGACTCAAATTTCAAAGAAGCAAAGCTTCAAATCTACAGAGAAAAAATTGAGCAACTCAGAATGAAATAAGATGGCAACATTGTTGCATAATTCCAACACATTTATGAAATAACCAACACCATGGAAGGATTGGGAGAGCATGTTGACGAGAAGAATATTATATGAAATATTCTTAGAACGTTACCAGGGAGATTCAACCCAAAGGTATCAGTCTTAGAATACAGTGAAAATCTGGACAAAATCAACAAAGAGGAATTGCAAGGAGTTCTCATAGCATATGAAATGAGACTTGATGAAGAATATGGTACTTCGCATCTAGAAATTGCGTTCGTTGCATCTAAGAAAACCAATAAGGACAAAAGACCTTCAAGGGAAAATACCTACACCTACAAGTGTGAAGAAAAGGAAGATGATGAAGAAGGTCTTTCAGATCGAGAATATTCTTACTTTACGAGAAAACTAAAAATTGGTAAGGGAAAATTCAAAGGTAAACTTCCATTGATAGGTTTCGGCTGTGGTGAGGTTGGGAATTTCGCAAAAAAATGTCTGAATAGAATTGATGACAACTCAAAAGGAAAGAAAGGCTTTAAGAAATTCAACAAGTAAGGAAAAAATAAAGGATTCAAAAGGAACTTTCTCTCTAAAGAAGATAGCGCATGATCCGATGAATACAATGACAGTGAAGAAGAAGCTAATGAGAGAGTATTGTTTATGGCCTAGCACAATAAGCAAGAGGTATCAAACAATGAAGAAGAAGGGTTGACCATAGAAGAATTTTCTAAGGAGGCAATCAGGCTTATAAAAGAGCTCAAGGATGAGAATATCCATTCCAATACTCTTGAAGAACGAGTTCAAGGTCTCAAAATTGAAGTTGAAGAACACAAATGTATTGAAAGGTCACTTGAAAATAAGTTGGAAGAAAGCAACCAAGAAAGGGAAGCATTAGAATCTGAAGTAGTCTCGCTGCGTAAGGAAGTGAATAAGGGGAAAATTGTCCAAAACTATGCCCACGGCTCAAGGGCATTGGAAGAACTCATCAACAATCAACAATCTTACAACAACAGAACTAGCCTCAGTTACAAAGAAGAAGAAGCGGGACCTTCTACAATAAAATACAATGAACCTATGAGATTTGACATGCATGTAGAATTCATTGGACAAGATTTGCAAGAAGAGCCTTGGAAGATAATTTCTCGACGAATATTTCCATCCATGTACCAACATATTTTTCATGGCTATTGTTATTCATATGGAAAAAATTTTCATAAAGCTGTAGAATGTCGCACGTACCCTAGGAACCAATACAATTCTAGGAGATATGTCAAATATGAACCTCCCAAGGCTCAACGAAACATAAATAGATTTGAACATTTAAGAAATAATATGGAATGTTACAAATGTCGAAACTTTGGACACATAGCGAGAGACTGTAGACTTGAAAATCCTCGAGAAGAATCTTCGAACACAAAAAAACGAACAAACATGGAAAAAGAAGAAGACTGATAATTGTGTTCTCTCTCTCAAGGCTCAAAACAACAAATATGTGTGGTCTGTTGATAGCGGTTACTCAATGCATATGACTGGAGATAGAAAGAAATTTGTATCTCTGAAAGAGAAGGATGGAACTGTATCCTTTGGAAATGATGGATCTTCAAATGTTATAGGATCAGGTACCATCACTCTCGGAAGCAAAGATGTTATAGCCAAGAATGTTCTATTGGTTGAAAACAAGAATCACAATCTGCTCAGTGTTGGACAAATGTGTGATCAAGTACACACAATTTTATTTGACTCCACAAAATGTGAAATCAAGAAAGGCAGGTATGGTAAAATTGTGGCTACAGCAAGTTGAGCTCCAAATAACATATATGTTATGGATGAAGCAACTAAATCATGTCTACTAGCTAAAGAAGATGAAAGCTGGTTATGGCACAAATGAATGTGTCACATGAACTTTGAAAATCTTGCCATGATAAGAAAAAAGGAAGTCATACGAGAAATGCTCAAGAAATTCAAAATGGAAGATTGCAAACCCGTCCTTACTCCGATGGTAACATGTTGCAAATTGAGCATAGATGACTCATCTAAGGATGTGGATCAAAGGTATTATAGCTCTTTGATTGGTAGTCTTCTATATGTAACAGCCTCCCAGCCAGATGTTATGCAAGCAGTTGGACAAGTAGCAAGATTCCAAGAAGAACAAAAAGAATGACATATTATTGTCGCCAAAACAATTATTCGATATTTAAAGGGAATAACAGAATATGGTTTATGGTATTCCAAGGGTAATAATATCATTATTCAAGCCTTTACAAATGCATATTGTGAAGGAAGCATTGATAATCGTAAGAGTACTAGTGGAGCAGCATTCTATCTAGGTGGTTATCTAGTATCATGCTTGAGCAAAAAGCAAAGCTCAATCTCGTTATCTACATCGGAAGCAGAATACATTGTAGTGACAGCTTGTTGTACTCAAGTTCTTTGGATGAAACAAGCTTTGCAAGATCTTCAAGTAAAATTCAGTGAGCCTATTCCCATATTTTTTTATAACACCAGTGCCATCAGCATCTCCAAGAATCTTGTCATGCATTCAAAAACAAAACACATTCCGATCAACTATGATTTTGTTAGAGAACAAGTCACTGAAAAGAATATCAAACTTGAATACGTTGGACCTACAAAAGAACAAATTGTTGATATCTTCACTAAAACTTTACCTCGTGAAGCATTTGAATATCTTCGCCAGAAGCTTGGGATTATCCCAGGTTCTCATTAGATTTTCCTTATTTAGAAAATAAAGGGGGAGTGGAAGTGTGTATAGGTTCATAGGATGGTTGTGTGTCAGGGGGAGTTACCCTTTTCCATTGATGTCAAAGTAGGAGAGAATGATGTAGGAAGAGGTGTCATGATCACAGGGGGAGTACTTGTGTTTCCATCAATTCCAAAGGGGGATATTGTTTATCAATCTTTTTCATTTATGTCAACCGAAGTAGAACCAGGCGCTACCTAGATCTTGGATGGGAATTTTATCTACCAAATTACTATATTTTGAGTCAAGGATATCTTTATAGATTCTAGTTGTCGAGATGTTTTCGTTGATATATGGCATGCCACATAATTTTTCACGGATTGAAAGATATTCATGTTTGAATTTAGTAACCCCAATTAGTGGGCTGAAACCCCATGGGGTTATGGGATCACACTAATAATTTGTTTTGGTCATTGAAAACTCAATAATTAATAATTTTTAAGCTCCTAAAATTCATCCCACGTCCACTTGTAGAAGTCCCTCTCAACCTAAGCATGTATATAAATTATGATCCTCATATCCTCCTCATGTAGGGATTTCTCTACTTGAAACCAGTAATCGTGGAATTTTTTATATAAATTTGTTTCTACAAAGGTTCAAAAGCTGAAATTTTTATGAGGCGAAGCCGAAATCGTGAGGAAGCACGTGTAAAAATTTCAGATCATGGTGCGCAATATTTTAGGAGATATGATCTGTGGAAGTTAGGGTTTTTGCAAGCTCCTGAAATTCATCTCAAAGAGGTGACCTTGGGAAAATCGTCATAACTCTCTCTATACCTCTGAGTATCAGATTGGAATTCTATAAAAAGTGGTGGATAGTGTACAAAATTTGGTTTTCTATGTATTGATTTTAGAGCCGAATGAGGAAACAATGACACATGGCACGCCATACAAGTTCTCGCTACTAAACTAGTCCATATTTAGGTCATTGTGAGACGAATCCAAATTGTCTCAGGACTATGGCATTGGAAATAAGACTTAGAGGAATACTACATGACCGAAAATTACATATTGGGGATCTTAAATAACAAAGAGACCCCATATTCAATATCGAGTTCCTAGAAGGCAAGAAGAAACTAGATCATGTGCTGTCAAGAGCTACAAAGGACCATAATTTCTAGGGTGTTAGGGTCCTATAATAATAGGATTCATAATTTTTGAATTGACTTTGATAGTCTTGTAAATATGTACATACCTTGCTTTTTGCAAGTTGTTTTCCCATATTTGAAAATAATAAAAAAATGAAAAGCGAGTAAAAGTCCTAAAAGAAAGATCAAAGGACTTAGAAAAAATAGACCCCAAAAGAAAAATGAGATAAAACTAAGACCTGAAAGTTAGCAAGTCAAAATGCCACTACTATTTACTTTTACCGCAAGAATAATAATTATGTGCAAATTGTTCAAAATGCCATAATCCATGATCAGTTAAATAGGTTAATCTTAACTTTTCATGCCTTGAATTTCATGTTTTAGATAGAGAATAATGATATGTCAAACAATTTAAACTTGAAAAATCAGTATATAGTTAGAGAATAAATGAGGAGCTCAATAGTTTAATCTGAGCCCTCAGATGAAATAAGGTTAGACTTAGATAGATTTATTCTTTGAAGGAAAAATGAATTTAGGGCTGCGAGCTTAAATGCACCCACGAAAATGAAGTAAAAAATGTTAAAAATAATGATGGGTAGGTAGAAAACAGTTGTGCAAAGCATGTAATAAAGCATCATTTAGGAAAAAATTACTAATTTCCCATCCCCCACAATGATTCAGTATTCTAAACCTTAAGTTAAAGAGGCTCAGAACATTTCTCTAACTTTTGTTGGGACCAGACCCAAGGCTTAGTAACTGATTGGTTAAAAATATTGGATTCCCTACATAAAACCCATCTCATCAGCGTATTCAACCTTTTCCAAGATTATGATCCCTTTTCCTAAGTAAAACTCCCTTTTTACTTAGAAAATTAAATCCCCCCCCCTTGACTAATTTCATTTTCATTCAAAAAACACTCAAAAACCCATAAAATGCATTTTATCCTAAGTCTATGTGTAAAAAATCAAAATGGGGCAAATTATGCTTAAATGACCTATTTACATCTTACTTAGTTTAAAATTATGTATTTTAAATAATTTCATTACATTCTCCATTTCATATTAACTGCTAACCTAAATTATTAAATCCTTATATTATATGCCTCCTGTATATATTATTAAATCCTTTATATGTAAATAAACCCCAAAAACCCATTATTTAAAGTTTTTACCTATGGTTATATATCCCATGTGACAAAAATAAAACCCGCCCTTTCTCCCCATAGGTTTAAACATATCAATATTAAAATATCCCACCCCCTATGGTTTTTAAACACTTTTTAAAGGTTTAGTTGCCATATAATATCATACCCGCACCAATATTGTTGAAACATATGTTAATGTTTTAATTGAAAACATACAACATTATCCCCCCCCCCTTCCAATCAAAATAACATAAAGCTTTAAATTTATAAATACATATTTATAAAGTTTGTAACCAATCTTGCCTCATATATTAGACCTTGGACCCCACTCTGAACATCGAGCAACTTCAAGAATAATCGCAGTCTTTCGCACTCATGCTTCCAAATCCAACGATCCAAAGCGCATATCGCAAATGAAGTTGCGCGATCCTAACACTTTCCTAACCACGCGAAATAGGTTGTTTTACCTCTTTCTCTCTCCTCCACGCAGTCGAGCCCTATTGGATCGCATCTGATTCAACAAATATCGTTTACCACCTATTTCCTGTGCGATAACCACTTATGGTTTTCACCTTTGAAAAACCAAAACCGCCCTCTGTTTCGACATAATATGCATTCAATGCCAACTTGTTTTGACCTAAAACATTATATAAACCTCATACTGTGCCCATTAATCCCTTTTTCTGCACTGTCTCACTGTATTTATCCTCCCGATTAAAGAAAACGAAGCCGATATATTGTTTTTCACCCAAAGAACCTGCAAAAGCCACCATAGTTGTTGTCAAAGATTGCTGGAAGCTATAGTTTGACTTCTAGAAACCTTCAAATCCTTCAGAAGCCTATTTTACGCCTAATAAACCATTAAAAGACCAAATACATGCACAAACAGGTATTCTTTGAAGAAAAATAACCTTCCCTTCATTTAAAAGAACCAAAATTCTGTCAATTCCAACCTTGTGAAGTCTATTTTGCCCATAGAAAAGACCTGTATTTACCCCCAAAAGAGCATATTTGATGCGAAACCCTGATAAATTCACATTTTTTCTAAAGACTGTGACCTGTTTTAAGCAAAATTGAAGAAATTTAAGTGTTGCAGACCTTTAGAAACCCTTTGAATGAAGAAAATCCTCATATAAAGGCTCAAAACCACTTCTTGTGCATAAATTAGAAGGCTTTAGGGTTGTTTTATGAAAGAAGTATGCAGTAAAACCGATGCGAAAAGTTACACAGTGTTCCAAAAACCATGAATTTTAACAGTTTTTTTCGTAAAATCAATGAGAGCCAATAACAACAAAAATGAAAACCCACTGCAGTTAAAACCATTTTTCATTGTCTTTTCACATCATCAAAGCCATTATCCCTCCATGCAGATCTCTATTTTATTAACAATTATTTTGTTTTTTAGGTTATTAGCAAAAGGAGAATTTGGATAAAACAATCTAAATACTAGTTAAAGATCTGTTTTATTCCAAGAGTTCACAAATAAATGAATTTTAAATGATATTCCTTAAAAAATATTTTCAGGCAACAGAAAAGAAAGAAGTCATTTATGCAGAGAGAGATAAATTTGCACAGTGAATGGTAAAAGTGAAATAAGAATTCACAATGACAGTGAAAACATAATAGTCAAAGAACATCAGAGTTAAAGTGTATTAGATGAAAGTCACAGTAAAGGTTAAAACAAAGAAACAGAGGTAGTAATGCTTAAACCAATATGAAAATACTTTCACCAACAATGAAATTTATCCAAAGTAAAAGAAAAACAGTTAAAAGAACAAAAAGGTTAAAAGATGAAAACAGAGCAAGAAGGGACATTTTTTCAGAAATTTCCTATTTAAGCCATAGTTTTTCATATACTATTGTGGACAACAAAAGATGAATTTTGGAAACCTAGAGGAGGTTTATGTTCCCAATACTTCAGTCTACAAAAACCTATCTCAGTTTATGCACAAGTATTATAGAATGGGAGATACATGCACATCTTTACAGCCTATTTTCAAACTGTGCAATGTTATGTTTTACACATATTTTTGCAGAGCCTATTGTGAACAATGGGAACTAATGTTTGGGAAACTGAGAGAGGTTTATCTTAGAAACCTGTTTAGCTACAAAAATCTCTTTCACTTTTTACATATCTATTTTGGATTTAAATATAAAAAGGTATCATTGGACCTCAAGTTTGGAGAATTTCTGGAACAAAATACACAAAGGAAGGAGACAGTTAGTGACTTAGATGCCTCATCATCAACTAAGAGTTGATATAAAATTTGAATTCTCTTCTTTGTCACCATCAATTCATAAGTATAGTGCCAAATAGATTCATTATTTTTTAGTGTCCTTTATTTAAGTTTTGTTTATGTAAAACAGTTTGAAATATTTGTAAACCAATCCTGATATTTTTTCAAGATATTTTAGTTTAGAATTTGTATAAATACTTCATATTTTGAAGTATTATTGTGGAATAAATTGCTGAAGATTTATATAGTCATTTTTTTTGGACTTGAAGGCTTTTTTGTTGCAAATTTTGAGTAGCAGACTGGATCAGATCAACTAGCATCATATTTCAAGATTCATGTGATGAGCCATTGAAGTGAAGTACCTTATACTTGTCATTGTTTGTCTTCTTTGTTTCATGCATCCATTATGTGTTCTAAATTTGAATGAATAAACAGGAGTATTATTTCAGGATTTTTTAAAAGCACCATGTCTTTACTGTTTATCATTTCTATGTTTTCAGCTGATTTCAAAAGTAGGGAACCCTTAATTTCTCCCTCTTTCGTTTGACCTCTGCCTACTACTTCCTTTTTCCAGATCAGAGAACCCTTCATTGCTCTTTATCCTAATCATACCAATTCACTAATCAGCCTTCCAATATCTTCAAATAATTTTCTATCTTTCCCTCAAAACATTTGACATTTTAACCTTGATCCTAGTTCTGTTTGCTTGACTTTTGACTCCTTAACCCAATGGACAATTAGATTTCCCACTATCCATATCATTAAGTGATTTTTCCCACCAAACCAAACCAAATCAAAACCAAATTGCACAATCATAACTATCCTAATATCTTATAATAATAAAAAAAGTTAGATCTTACAGAGAGAGCCCTCTCTGAACCCTAGGAAGGCTAGATCCTAGAGTTTAAAAGTAGGTTTGTGGTTACCTGAGACTATTTCTTTCTTTAACCTTGAGAAATTACTAAGTGATAACATAGGGCAGCAAATCAAGGCAAGGTGCAGTAGAGGTAAGCTCCATGTAAGTATATTCTGTATATGCGTGTTCATCTCTTAATTTCATTAGGTTCTTTGTGTTCTAATTTTTTTTTGTTTACCAATGACATATGCTTTGCAAGATGAGGTAAGTTTTGCTATTATCATGTCATGGGTATTTCCTTGAAGACTTTTTGCAGGTATTATATATTCATCAATATAAGACTCAATGCATGATCTAATGTTTTGAAGAGTTAGAAAGGGTAACATGACAAGAGCAAAAATCAAGGTGCAGAACATCAGCAAGGAGTTCACCACATGAAATCCTCACATGGGAAACATTGCATACAGTCATTGTAAAGGTATCATTGTATTGAGTCATTGTAAAAGCATCATTGTATAATTTGTACAAGTTTCTATCTGCCAAGAATTGAAGAGGCAATGTCGGGAGGTCTAGAATCATCATTAGGTATTTGTGTCATAGCTGGGGTTATGGCCTAGTGTGTCTTCCTCTTCTACATCATTCTATATCATTGTAAAGTGGACCATTTTCCCTGGTATGAGAGTCCATTCTTCTTTTATTATTCTATAGAGTGGTAGGGTGGTGCTAGGCTGGTGCATGAAGTCACAAATAGGTTCAAGCCTGTGAAAACTTCAGAGTGGTAAGGTGGTGCTAGGGTGAGTTGTAGCTCATTAGGTGTTGGGGGCATCTGTTTAGTTGACTACTGAAGAATATTGGGCATTGGAGCGTCCATGTAGTGGGAGCTGGAGAATAATGCTTTTCTAGATTATAGGAATTTGGAGCTTTATTTTCAATTGGATTTGAATATTAAATAATTATTAGAAAATCATTCAAGTGGTTTTTGTCCCGGAGGGGGTTTACACCTTAAAACCTGTGTGCATTTGTGTTCCCTTTGTTTACTACTATCATTGTACAAACACTGATAATAATTGAAGATTAAATAATTCTTTGGAAGATTAATAATAATACTAATTTAAAGGAATACTAATTCACGCCCCCCCCCTCTCAGTATTTCCAACATCCACATGGGAGGAAGAGAATTTTATACAAAAGCATCCAGAGCTACTCAATCATTGAGGACAACACATTTTTGAAGGAGAGGGGCATGTTAGGTCCCTATATTAGTAGTGTAGTTCCTTATTATTGTAGTGTAGCCCCATTATTGTTATTTTTGTACCCCTGTAGTCCCCATATTGTTATTATTGTGCCCCATAAATCCCCACTATTGTTATTGTTGGCCCTTAGATTATTATTGTTAGGTCGGCTAGGATTATATGGTGACCCCATGGACTCCTATATATAGAAAGGAGGTTTTTTCAATTGAATCATCCAAGAATTTTTCATTTATGTCATTTAAAGGAGGTTTCCCCTTTGAAGTGGCTCATTTATAAGGCATTTATCTCTCTTTTCTTCTATTTTTAGAGTTGGTTTCATAATTGTTTAGCTACATATGTAAATTTTTCGGCATACTCAATGTCCTATTGTTGTGAATACCCTTTTTCCACCAATATGGCCTTATATTCAAGTAAAATTTTAGGGGCTAATATTCAAAAGTGGGATAATTTTCCATGCTTTTCCCAAAATAAATATTCGTTAATTTCGAGTATTTCTAAAAGTTATTCGCCCAAATTTAATAGTACAAAATTATTTTACCTAAAAAATTGCCAAAATTTTATATTGAATATTACAAAATTATTATATATGTGAGTATTTTTAGAAAAAATATCCCCAAAATTTTTACAATTTACATATTGGGGAATATTAAGATTCGCTAATGCTTCTAAAATTTAAGACAAATTTCCATCCTTAAAATTTTCTTTGCTTATATTTGTCTATAGTACCCTCTTCTTTAAATTTTGTTTTGTACAACCATTTACATCGTATGGGATCTTTATCTTTACAAAATTTAGTTAATTCCCGGTTTTTGTTTTTAATTATAAGGTCATATTCCTCCATTCATTTTCTCCACTCATGGTCATTAGCTTCATTAAAACTCACAGGTTCTATGACATTCAAAACACTACTCATCAAGGCATACTCATTATACCTTTCAGGTTAGTGAATATGTCAAGTAGATATCCTTGGAACTTCAATATCTTCATTCGTGTTCTTTGAAGGTCCTTTTCCACCTTTAGGTGAGCTCTAAATTATGGTAGTTTCCATATCATAGGATTCTCCCTCAAACTTTTGTTGCTCACTATCTTCTACTTCTTCTTTATTGTCTTCAACTTCAGGAAATCAAAAGATATATCAATGACTTAGAAATCATCCTCTTCAAGGGGTAAATCTCCTTTATATTACATAAATGAACAATTATTAGATGATAAAAATAAAAAAACCTCCTTTCTATATATAGGAGTCCAAGTGGTCACAATATAATTCTAGCCAACATAATAATAACAATAACAATGTAAAGGCATAACAATAAAAATAGTGGGATTTTATGGGGCACAATAATAACAATGTTGGGTATGTGTTATATTCTTTCCATGATTAGTTGCACACGCGGGGGGGTCACAAGGGGGTGATATCCCCCCTGTACATTGTGCCAGGCATAGCAGGGGGGGGACCCGCCCATGGTTTTGTGCATGGGTGTGCACATGGTTAAGGGGCATGATGGTTTTCGACCCCTGGTATTTTGTAGATCCGGTCAAGGGAACTATGGTTAAGTTCTAATCCAGGGTTTATGAATGCTTCGACATGTATATATATGTGTTGTAACACTAAAAGGAATATAATGAAAAAATCAAGTTGGTAGTCCTGATTTGGGATCCAGGGGAAAATATATTTTTATATTTGTTTTATGTTTTATTCTCTCACTATTGTTTATATTTTGTTTTCAAGATTCTTTTGCAGATAATTTTTGTACAGGGTTAAAACCTACATTTGGTATCATAGTTGTTTCAGCTTCAAGGGGACACATTTATTGCTCAGGGTTGTTTTCCTCGAGCCTGTGGTAGACCCTGTTCAATGGGAGATTTGCGGGATTGATTCTTGCAGAGAAAGAAGATGGCAAGAAGTGGAAAGATAGAGATCAAGAAATTTAATGGTCAAAATTTTCAATTGTGGAAGCTCAAGGTGGAGTATTTTTTGGTGGATAAATATCAATGGATCGCGGTAGATCCAGGTACTAAACGAGTGGAAATGTCAGATGAAGATTGGAAGAAATTGGATCAGAAGGAAAAAAGCACAATAGGGTTGTGTGTCTCAGATTCAATATTGTTGAATGTATCTAGGGAAGGTACGGTGAAGAATTTGTAGGACAAGATAGGGACTTTGTACCAATCTAAGTCTTTGGTGAATAAATTGTTCCTGTAGAAAAAGTTGTATAACTTTAGGATGAAGGATGGAGACTCGGTGACAGAGCATCTGAATGCCTTCAATACTGTGGTAATTCAACTATTATCTGTTGATATTAAAATCTCAGATGAAAATAAATGCATTAGTTTGTTGTGTTCTCTACCAGATTCGTGGGAAAGTCTAGTTATTGCAATAGGTAGCAATACAACTACCTTGAATTTGGATTACATTGTCTCTGCCGTGCCTTTGGAGGAAATGAGATGGATAAATATGGAGGGCTAGAATGGAGATGCCTTATCTGTATGAGGAAGGTCCCAGAACAGAAACGAGAAGAAGGTTTTGAGTGGGAGATCTAAATCTAGAGGGAGATCCAAATCTCTAGAAAAGTTTGTAAGGTGTGCTGTAAATGTAGAAAGGAAGGGCACTACAAAAAGGACTGCAGAACTAAAGCTCCTTAGAAAGGAAAGGGATCTGATCATGCTCCTTCTATAGAGGCAAAAACCACCTCAAATGAAGGTGGGGATGTGTATTTGGTTTCTTCTTCAAACACACATGTATATCACGAGGCATGGTTGATTGACTCAGGTGCATCCTTGTACTTCACTCTCCATAGGGAGTGGTTCTACGATTATGAGAAGTATGATGGTGGTGATGTCATCTCAGGGGAGGATAGGAAGGAAAAAATCATCAGACGTGGAATTTAAAGCTGAAGCTATAAGGTGGAAGGGCTAGAACACTTCGTGGTGTTCTGCATATTCCTGCATTGGCCAGAAATTTGATATTTGTAAGCAAGATAGATGATGCAGGCGTAAAAACAGTGTTCGAGAAAGATGCCTACAAGATGGTTCCAGGAGCACTAGTATTAATATGGGGATTTTGGATTGGAACTCTATACAAGCTTCAGGGTAGAACTATTATTGATGGTGCAATAGTTTTGTGGTTCCTGAAAGTGGAGCAGAAAGCCTAGCAGTCTCTAGATAAAATACCATGCTATGGAATCAAAGGCTTAGACATATTGGAAAGAAGGGCCTTTGGATACTGCATGGTAATGGCATGGTAGAAGGTATTTCTAAATTCTCTCTAGATTTCAATTTCCGTGAACATTTTGTATATGGGAAACATAATCAGGTGAGTTTTCCTTCTAGATCTAAGAGGAAAAAAAAGATATTAGAGCTTGTGTACAGTGATGTGTTTGGACCTGTGCTAGTTCCATCACTGGGAAATCTATGTACTATGTCTCATTCATAGATGACTTCTTAAGGAATACATGGATATATTTCTTGAGGAAGAAATATGAAGTCTTTGATACATTTAAAGAATTTAAGGCTCTGCTGGAAAACCAAATAGAGAAGAAGATAAAGGTGTTGAGGACAGATAATGGTGGAGAGTTTTGCAAGAAGGAATTTGAATAATTCTGTAAGGAATGTGGTATAGCACCGTAGAATACTAATCCATACACACCTCGGAAAAATGGAGTTATAGAAAGAATTAACAAAACATTGGTTGAAAAGGAAAGAAGCATGCTCAGTGGTACGAGTTTAGGATAGGAATTCTGGGTAGAAGCAGTGGAGACTGCATGTTACCTGGTTAACAGATCACCTTCATCAGCGTTGTAGGATAAGACTCCACATGAGGTATGGAATGGTAAGAAATCCTCTATTTCACATCTGAGGGTATTTGTATGTGATGCATATGTACATGTTCCAAAGGAGAAAAGGACCAAGTTGGATAATAAATCTGAATCGTGCATCTTATTGGGTATAAGGATGGTTTAAAATGTTACAACCTTTGGAACCCTGAAACAAGGAAGGTTGTGTATAGCTGAGATGTGGTGTTTAGAGAGGTGAAAGATGTTGTTAAACATGAAGACCTACCAAAGGAACCTGAGAAGATAGAGTTTGAGCTATAGGAGGATGAATTAGACTTTAGAACAGAAGAAGATTCAGAACAAGAAGAGCCACAGACTCCAACTTTGAGAAGATCAGTTTGGGAAACAAGGTAACCGGAAAGGTATATTTGATCTTCTTTCTATTCAAATTTTGCTTTAACTATAATTCATGATGATCCCAGAACTATGAGGGAGGCAGTAGATTTAGAGGATGGAAAACTCTGGAAGGAGGCCATGGTTGATGAAATGGCATCCTTGCACAAAAATGAGGCATGTGATCTAGTGGAGTTGCCCACTGGAAGGAATCATATCAAGAGAAAATGGGTGTTTAAGAAGAATATGAATGTATAAGGCAAGGTGGAGAAATAAAAAGCTTGGTTGGTAGTAAAAGGTTATTCCCAGGTGCCAGGAATTTATTTTGTTGATATTTTTTCTCCTATTGCAAAGGTTACTTCTATTAGATTACTTTTATCTGTTGTTGCTGCATTTGATTTTGAGGTAGAAAAAATGGATGTGAACACAAAATTTATTCATGGGGATTTGGAAGAGGAGATCTACATGAAGCAACCTGAAGGATTTATGGTGAAGGGTAAGAAATAACTTGTATGCAGATTAAAATAGTCTTTGTATTGGTTAAAACCGTCACCAAGGATGTGGTATCATAAATTTGATACCTATATACGGGGACTTGGCTTCACCAGAAGCAAAGAGAATCATTATGTTTATTTTAAATTAATTGGTGACTGTGTTATATATTTGGTCTTCTATGTGGCTGATATGTTGTTGATTGGAAATGAAAAAGAAATTATCCAAGATTTGAAGACCCAATTGTTCTCCAAATTCGACTTGAAGGATCTTGGTGCTGCCAACTATATTTTTGGCATGGAAATTAAGAGAGATCGGGCAAAGAGGAAGCTCTGGTTAAACCATAGGAAGTATGTCGAGACAATATTGCGGAGGTTCAATATGCAGGATAGTAAACCGGTGAGGGTTAATATTCCTGTAGGTCTAAAGCTATTCGTTGAATAGTGTCTAAAGACACAAGAAGAAGAGGAGGATATGTCCCGTGTTCCATATGAAAGTGCAGTGGGTAGCCTGATGTATGCAATGGTTTTTACAAGACCAGAAATTGCACATGCAGTGGGACTATTGAGCAGGTTTATGTCAAAACCATGGAAGGAGCATTGCACAACAGTGAAGCAGGTTTTCATATATTTGTGTGGCACTAGTGATTATGGTTTGTGCTACCAGGGAAGACCAGGATTGGACGGAGTGTTGGACATCCACGGTTTTGTTGATGCAGACTAGGCTGGAGATCTAGACCAAAGAAGATCTACAAGTTTGTATGTGTTTAGCCTATTTGGAGGTTCCGTCAGTTGGATGAGTAAAATACAGTCTCTAGTGGCTCTTTCAACTACAAAGGTAGAATACATGGTAGTCAGTCATGCAAGCAAGGAAGCAGTTTGGTTGTAGATATTTTGTTCAAGTATGGGGTTGGTGCGGCGAGCTATATGGATAGACAGTGATAGCCAAAGTGCAATTTTCTTGGATAAAATCCCTGCTTCTCATTCAAAGAAAAAGCACATTGATGTTTAATATCACTTTCTGAGAGATATGGTTGAGGATAAAAGGGTGTTGCTGATAAAGTTTGACACTTTGAATAATGTTGCAGATGCATTGACGAAGTCTGTGAGCACTCAGAAGTTCTCTTTGTGCAGAGAAACAATGGGTGTTGCAGAGCTGGACTAATGACTAAACTCACCTGTGGCCCCCTGTGAAAATAAAACAACAAGTGGGAGAATGTTGGGTATGTGTTATCTTATTTCCACGCTTAGTCGCATGCGTGGGGGGGTAGACGGGGGGTGATAGACTCCCTTATACGTTTCACTGGGCGTAGCATGGAGGTCACAGGGGGGGAGGTACCCCCCCTGGCCGCCCCCCTTGTTCGGGGTCTGGGGCAGTGCCCCGAGAAAAAAAATTTGGACCCTATCTTTCGGTGGGCGGACCCACCAATGGTTTTGTGCATGGGTTTGCACATGGTTTTTGGGCATGATGTTTTTCGGCCCTTGGTATTTTGTAGATCCGGTCAAAGGAACTATGGTTATTTTATAATCGAGGGTTAATGGATTTGGGTTTATGAATGCTTCTACATATATATGTGTGTGTGTGTGCTGTAACACGAAAAGGAATATAATGAAAAATCAATATGGTAGTCCCGATTTGGGATCCAGAGGAAAATATCTGTGTATATATGTTTTATGTTTTATTCTCTTGCTATTGTTTATTTTCTATTTTTAAGATTCGTTTGCAGATAATTTCTATATAGGGTTAAAACCTACAAACAATATGGGGACTACATGGGCACAACAATAGCAATAATGGGCTACACTAGTATTATATGGACCTAACAAATTATGTGCCACCTTTCATAGTTGATGTTTGTGTTGCCTTAATCTACTTGCTCATGGAAAATTACATCCATGTTAGCAAATTCTTTGTGAGCAGAAGGATAAAACATTTTAGAAGCTTTAAATTCTGAATAGTATCCTACAAAAATACAATTGATGACTTTAGCATCAAGCTTCTTTATATTCTCTTTCACAATATGTGCAAAATCCTTACACCCAAATACTCTCAAATGATGAACTACTGGTTTAAAACTATACAAGACTTCGAATGGGGTCGTGATATAAGTATACCATGTTGGAATTTTGTTCTTTAAATAAACAACAGTGCTAATGGCCTTAGCCCAAAAAGCATTTGAGGTATTCTTACCTTTAATCATACTTTGGGCACACTCTACCAATGTTCTGTTTTTCCTTTTTACAACATAGTTTTCCTTTGGAGTGTAGGGTATTGTAAATTGTTGCATTATGCTATGATACTTGCAGTACTTGATTAAATTTTCAGGTTTGTACTCTCTCCCTTGATTTGAACAGAGGATTTTTCTGAACTTCCTTGTTTGCTTCTCTACCATGTTTTTGAATTCTCTTAAATACTCAAAAGAATCACTTTTTTTCCTAAGGAAGTACACCCAAGTGTACCTTGTGCAATTATCAATAAAAAATAGAAAATAATACGCACCTCCTAGGGATCTCCTCTGAATTGGTCCACAAGCATAAATATGCACAATTTCTAACACATCTCTTCTTCTCCTATCAGAATTAAAGGAATTAATATTTATGTATTTTTCCTAATGCAAAACCTTCAAAAGAAGCATACTCATTCTTTAACATAGAGAGTCCTTCAGTCATTCATTGTTTCTGCAACAAAAAAAAATGATGATAATTGATATGACCATACCTTTGGTGCTAAATAATTTTTGTTAAATTAGTTGTAGAAGTCAATGCTTGATTACACTTGTGGGTGACATGAAGCTTTTACATGCCTCGAACTCTTACTCCTGAAGAAACAAGTTGGTAATGATCTAGTAAGTCCTTTACAATGCAATTTTTTCGAAAAATGCAATCTTCAAATTCTGATATGTGATTGTGGACATGGAGATTAGATTTTTCTTATTCCGAGGCACATACATAACATTATGAATGTGTGTGACACTGCCATTTGGCAATGTTACTGGAATGTCTCCATATCCCTTGATCTAATGTGCACAATCATCTCCAAGATAAATTTTGGCAACGTTTTTTGTCTCCTTGAATTTATCATACCAGATCCTATTACATGTCATATCAATTGAGGCCCTAGATTATAAAAACCATGCATTAAAATCATTAGTTTTAGTAGACAATGTAACATTAGACACAAACAACTTAATATTCTTGAGATCAGAATTCATGGCTTCTCCTACAAAATTTCATGAATGTCTTTAGTGTTTATACCTAGCTTGATCACTTTTCTTCTTATTACAAACTCTAGAAGTATGCCAACTTTTAACACAATAAAATAATTTCACTCTAGAATCATTTATAGCAGATGACATACCTTGATTTAGGTTTGGATATGGCTTTCTTTGAAATGGACTTCCACCTTCACTTATTTATGTTTCCCTTTGAAGAACTTATTCTATTCCACAAGTGATAATTCTGCCTTTTTTTTTAAGATTATGAGAAGAAAATCAACGCATTTCCAACCAAAAAAAAAAACACAATACCATTATTAATTCTAATCTCCCAAATAATAGGAATCAACCATACTTATCATGCATGCTACATTATGAATCGGGGTTTTCTAATGATTATGTTGGTCATCCTATCTATGGGCATGATAATGGAACTGAATAAACATAAGAGAAATGCGAAGAGATCAGAGTCAAACCATGCTATATTTGTTTATTCAAACCAATCCATTGCACTTTTCAATGAAGAATAGGTGCAAGGCAGTGAAAAAAATAATTATTTCATAAGTTTTCACTCTCCACCGCACTTTTATCTTAATAAAAAGTGTGATCGTTGCATTAAAAAAAAACTTTGGTTGCGGTCAACTTTGCTTTCTATGCTCGAACTTTCCACAAACTCTTCATAGGGTGCGCACAATCCAATGTGCCAAACTGATATGTCCTGCCTTCAACGATTACCCTCATTCAATACTGGCCTACTGGAACTTAAAGCCACCTTCAACGCTGTCGGCCTTGCTCCTCAGTGCACATCTTTGTTACCTAGAGCTCACCTCGACTCTAATCTGATCTAGATACTCTCAACCTTTTCTCAATAGAACCTCCTAGCTAAATATCTCACATCACCAATATTCTATTAGCCATGTCTACCATAGGCCTCCACACTCCACGTTTTTATCACACTAATGATCTCTTGGGTCAGAATTGATACCAATATCATCTCACCCTCACCGTTGGCAATGGGTCTTCTCACGCTCACCACTCCGCACTGGTTCTACAACCATAGGCTTCAAATGTTCCACACTTATTCTACAACCGATGCCCTATCTCTAAGGTCAACCTCCATGCACCAGTTTCTCATATCTTCCAAGTGGGAAATTTCAATTATGAAGTGAATCAAAGGCTACACATTTTTGCAAACAAACATCACAGTCCTAGAGTCCCCTATGATTGAATATCCTCATATCGCTTTACTGCCTATAACAACAACGGACTCTCCACATTGTGCTCAACTATGTAACAGAGGGCACCGAAATGTGACTCCACCAAGAAAAATCGACTCACAAACCTTTGCACTAGCTGTCCACATAGGTGGTATATACCAATTCTCAAACACACAAATATATATTTCAAGGTTTACATGTTTCCTCACCAATCGCTATCACAAACCCATGATGAGCCTTGTGCTATAATACCAATTTGAAAAATAGGAAGACCAAATTTAATGAATAAATTATGCAACTCATAGGTGAGACAAATTGCACCTCAAGGCTTCCAAACAATATTTCCTCTTCATTGATTAAACAATCAAAGATACACAAATTTAAATAAATACATTCAGCTAGGGATACCAAACAAACTCCTATAGAACAGGTTCTAAGTTCTAAACACAAACATAATCTAAACAATCAACAACCAATTTCTCCATTATTTCCAAGTTAGATATATGTTTGCTAACAATAAAATCATATTTATTCCTTTTATCCATCATCTTCTTCATAATAACATTAATAATAAGAACTTTTACTCATTAAATTAATGATTGTTATTCTTCCAATATAACATGGATATGGTATATTATTTCTACAGATAATAGGATATAATGTGTAATAGTGGGAATGTAAGTTTAAGTCGTCCAAAATAAATAAAATAATATTTTATCATTAAAAATTAAATAAAAGATGTGTGTTTTCCTCCAAAATAACACTGCATTGGAAAATATTATAGCATTTTTAAAAATAAATTATTCAGCAAATGATCTAAATAACTGAAAATATGAACAATTTGAAAATACATTTTCAAAGTCCATGATTAAGCCACGAAATTAATTTGAAAATACATTTTCAAAGTCCATGATTAAGCGAAAAAATTATATTTGTATTTGTATTTGTATTGTTTTTTGCTTTGTGTATTATAAAAATGAGTGATTTTTAGCATAAATGTTAATACTTTTATCATTGAGATATGTATGATTGATCTTACATCTCATTCTTATGGATAAAAAGGGTATGACTGATCTTACATCTTACATCTCATTTTTTTACGAGATATGTGTGGGTGAAATAAAAAATTATAATAACCAAATGTACCTTAGATCCTATGAAATGATGAAAAACTAAGCTATGTATTTAAATATTTTTTAAAATATCGATTACTTAATATTTGGGTGTTTTTATAAATAGATAATTTTTTAACAAAATATTTAGGTTAACATACATTTCACATTATTCTATTTTTTTTTTTTTAAATAAAGTCTTGAAATAAATATCATCTCACTCATATTTTACTTTTAATGTTTAGATGCGGTCCTCATTAATTTAGAGAAAAATAATTTTGAACCTCAATTAGAATTGTGGTTTCTGGAAATAAGTTGAAATTTCATATTTTTTTATTTGGAACAATGGATAATTGTGGAGTTTTGTAGACTATATTATTATTAGTTATTTCTTGTGTCTCACTAAGATTGTGGGTTTTATTTAGATTTTAGATCAAACTCCTTAATGCATTTGTAATCCTATATATTCGTATGTTTTCTGGATGATTGAATTAAGTTGTAATTGTGGGTAGTATCCAAATTAAATTGTAAGTGCAGGTAGTCTCCAAATTGAGCGAGATCTACACAGTACTTTTTCCATAATTTGTCTTCCATTAAATTATTTGTTGGCATGATAGCCAAAGTGGTAGTTGATTTTGTGACATGGTTAAGTTTCTTATGTATTTTATAGCTATTGGGAGAAGTTTTGGAGTTAATGCTTACATCTTATTTGAGAAGTTGGTTGGATGGTTGAGAAATTCTCTCACCTCTCTCTCTAATTTAAGAATAAGTTGGATCTTAAAAACTCTATTTAATAGAATGATCTAAATATGATCTGTGTGTGTTTTAAATCGCATACACCTCTTTTGTGTTAAATATATGAGTACTCTTACCATTCTTTATCTTGGTATCAGAGCTACTTTGGGCCTGAACCTCATCTTTCTTATGAAATAGAGAAACTGATTGTCAAACCCCTGCACCCTAGGGCGAGAGGGGATGACAAGAACGCATTCGATCTCGAACAGTCACGACAGCTATTGGCACAGCCGATTGTCGATTAAGGGTAACATTCATGACCGTTCTGCTCAGGCCACGAACTCCTACGTACAAATGTGGCCAAGCTCTCTATGACATCCATGGATGATGACGATCCATCACTCAACTGTATTAAGATCCATGGTGGATTTTGAAGCCGTGCTCCAGCCACCGCAAAGTGAAAGATGCTAGTGTTAAGCCGTGCTTCCAGCCGCGTCCAATAAATAAGAGATGAAGCCGTGCGTCAATGTTTTGCAGTACGGAAATGTTTTGGTGATAGCGTCAATGTTTTGGCAGTGTAAGTGTACCATCCATTGGTTTGCTGTGAGAAACTCGACTCTTGTGAGGTGGGTGGGTGCACTCATACAGATTTGATTCTTACAACAAAGGCTGGCCGGGCAGAGGAGCCGCCAAAGGAAAAGGGACGGAAGAAAGGAAGTGCTTAGCTTAATGTGTGTTTGGAATATTCACCCATATAATTCAATCAGAACACAGTTTCAGTTAGGTGGCACAACCTTGCACAATACCTGTCGCTACAAGCAAATGCAAAGAAACGAGGACCTTTGCATGGATCAAGCACACCATATTTTTTTTGTGGTATGGTTGTGGACGGAAATTAACCCGCTCTCGAGGAGGTCGCTGCAAGTTAATGTGGCATCCAATATTTTTTCACAAATAAGTCAAAGGTATTTTTTTTAATTTGTGGAACGGTACATCAGTGTTGAAATTTAAAAAGGTTTTTTTTTTTTTTCATCATGGAATTTATGGTGTTAGACAAATTCAGTGGTTTGAAATTTCCCTCATGGAAAGTAAAAATACAAATGCAATTAATGAATAAAAACTTGTGGGGCATAGTGAATGGTTCAGAAGTAGCACCTACAGATGCCAATGAGTTACTTGAATGGAAAAATAGAGATGCCAAAGCTAAGTCTATTATTGGACTTGCTCTTTCTGATTCACAATTACATCTTGTAGATCTCACTAAAACATCAAAGGAAATATGGGAACATTTGGCTCAGTTGTTTGGTTTAAAATCTACAAATGAAAAATTTTCCATAAAGATGCAATTATTTAGTCTGAAAATGAATGAGGAGACATCTATGTCTAGTCATGTAAATAATTTAATGTCTCTTTTAATACAAATAGGTGAAGCAGGTGCTAAGGTGGAGGATGAAGATGCTAAAGTGATATTATTAAATAGTCTTCCTTCAAGTTATAGTAATGTTGTTTTCACTTTGAGTCAAATGTCTACACAAACATTGCATGAGATAATTGCAGCGCTTCTGGTGGAGGAAAAGCAACTAAAACTGGTGGCTGCAGAAGAGAAATTTCGTGTAGAAAATGCATTGTGGACAAAGTCAAGGATGAGAAAAAAAATGCAAACAAAGTTGAAATTGAATGCTACTATTGCAGGAAAATTGGTCATACAGCATGGAATTGCAGAAGTCGTGCCAATGATGTGTTAAAAGGGAAAGAATCAAAAAATATAACCATAGATGAATACCAAATAGAATTCTGATGATGAATTCAATGAAGAGTATGAACCTCTTAAACTATTTTAAATCAGCTACAGTTCAGGCTCAACATGGATGGTTGTTGAGATAGTATGGCAGTTGTGGATCTAGAGAAGAATCCCTCATTATTCGTATACATGGAGTGGTCTCCTAATGAGGTTATGCGACATATTGGGATGCTATCCAGTAATTGACTTCGGGAGGTCCTTGATTCGGGAGTTCAGTAGCTGAGCTTGGGAATCCAACTTGCTGACTACACCTTTACGAGAGTTATGAGGCAACTTGATGGAGCCTATATTGATAAGCTAAAAGCCAGTTAAAGAATGATTGATTATTTTGTTATTTATGAGTGATTTCAATAAAATCACGTAATGTAATCATTAAGGGGGGATGTTGGAGTTAATACTTACATCCTATTTGAGAAGTTCGTTTTGATGGTTGAGAAATTCTCTCAACCTCTCTCTCTAATTTAGGAATAATTTGGATCTTAGAAACTCTATTTAATAGAGTGATCTAAATGTAATCTGTGTGTGTGTTTTAGATCGCATACACCTATTTTGTGTGCAATATATGAGTACTCTTACCATTATTTATCTAGAAGTTCACTAGCCTGGTTGATCACAGACTGGGAGGAAAGAGCATGTATTCCCCAATTCTTGTGTTCACCTATTATGTGAATTTGTTTTTGTTGGGAGAGAGTAGCACTTTCTGTCGAGGGAATTGATTCTATAGCTACATTGTTTAAGGGATATATATATATATATATATATATATATATATATATATATATATAACCAAATTTTTCGTCAAAGCTTTCAATCTCAGCATCGGTGCCCAATTCATTTAAAAGCCACGTTTCCTTACAATCGACCATGAAAGTTCCATGAATCACACATCTGATGATAGCAAGGATGGTTGGAACTTCCACTATGGATGTGGGGTTAGTGTAAGAAAAAAAATCGATATGCAACCTCTTAGAGAAGGGCCTGCAAATGTTGAATGGAACATTTATTTATAGCCACATACCAAGAGTGTTACAGAGTGCACAAAACTATGTATATGAAGGAAAAAAATTGTTTTGGTTTTATTGGGGATACACACTCACTTAGGAGGAGCTAGGAGGAGCTTGTGAATAAGGCATGGACCAGAGAGGACCTTTGTGCTCATTGTTAATTATGGGCAGGTGATATTTGAATTATGAACATAATCTCTATTTGTATGAAGTAATGGATGGATAAGAGTCTGTGTGTGTGCCTAGCATGGGGAAAGGCTTGTTGTGGGTCCACGCTGAAGTTTTATAGATATTCACCTATCTGTAGTAGAGTTGTAATCCTATAATTCTACATGCATACTTGTAATGCTACAAAATTCCAGACTGTAGAAGGTTGAAACAACAAGTTCATTTTATTTTGGTACCTGAAAATGGATAATTGTTTATTTGAGGTCATTTTTCTCAGAAGTTTAGTAATGGCTTAGTCTATGTGAGATATTTACAAGTATTAATAGTGAGCTGACGGTTAAACTTGGTGCAGTGGGCATGGATTATCTGTGGCTTTTGTAAGTTGAGCCAAGGGCCGAGTCTGTATCTTGAAGTCGTTTATGAATTTATTGTTTGAAAATTATATCACTATTTTTCTTGTCATCTTTGCTATACAGATGCCATAACCTATGGTTTATTTTGAGCTATAAATCACCTTTGAGTAGGCTCAAACAAGTTTGAGCATTTCTGTGTCACTCTATATATAGTTAATTGGAAGCTATTTTTTCTCTTCTCAAATCTTTAGGAAAACTATGCATTCCTTTTTGGATTGAGATATTAATTACATGTATAAAGTTGGGGGATTTCCTTCTCATATTTTTTGAATGGTTAATTCTCATGAAAAAACCTATTTAAATGAGGCTAAAAGGTTAGATGGTTCCAATTTTGTAAATTGGAAGTTTAGGATCCAAACTTTAATGGAAGGGTGAAATGTGTGGTCTATAGAAAGTGAAGAAGAAGGAATCCATATTCCATTGCAAGTGCAATAGCCATGTTAATTCAAGATCGGGAGAAGCACAAGAATATGGTGAAAGTGTTGTTAAGAATGTTTGTGAAGGACAATATCATTCCCCATATTCATGATTACAATACCTCTTATAAGACACATCGTACACTTAAGGATTTTTATTTGTATAAAAATACAAATTGAATCCTCTCTCTAAAAAGTAAGCTCCTCTCTATTAAAATGGAATAAAATAAAACTATTAGTAAGTTTATTTCAAGAATTGAAGTTTTGAAGGATTACCTAGGAGATAGAGGAGAATAATAATCTAGAACTAATCATGCAACTATAACGTTAAATGGAATGTTAGATGAATATCAAATATTCATTACACGTCTTGCAAAAAGGGATAAATCTCTCAGCTTTGATGAATTGACATGTTTATTAATGCAAGAGGAAGAAATGAGAAGAAATTTAAGGAATCAAAATCTAAATTTTCATTAATGACAAAAGGAAAACATCCTTACAAGGGAAATCCATTGGAAGGAAAGAAATGATGAAAGTCATGATTTATAAGACCACCTTATACAAAGCCTTAGAAAGGTATGATACCTTCAAGGGGTGATGTTATAATGGAATTTTGTTATTGCAGAAATCCTGTGAAACCTTCAAGAGATTGCTTTAAAAGAAATTATGATGAATCAAAACATACAAGTAGAACATACAGGTCATTTTGAAGATGGATGGGAAGCTATGAAAAATGGATTTATGAACCTTAGATTATCTGTTTCAAAATTTGGGATTGATGATTCAAATGAATGGTTTGTTAAGATGGAGCCTCTATTCACATGTCACGTAATAAACATTGGTTTGAAAATTTCCTTGAAACCAACAATGGTTCAAAGATATATCTTAGGGATGATCATCCACACCAAATTAATTAAAGGGTATGGTAATTTGCTTGTAACATTACCAAATGGAAGTGTTAAACAAATTCATAATGTGATGTATGTATAGGTGGAATTAAGAAAATTTAATCTCTATTTATACCATAATAGACCAAAATCTAAAGGTAGAGTTTGTGAAGTCACATTTTTTAGTGAAATATATGCAGGATCACTTCAATTTTGTTGCTACATGTGTGAGAGTTGGAGCCTTATATAATCTTGTTGTGAAAAGAAAAATACATCTATTGTTCGCATCTACAACCATGACAATAGAAACTCTTTGGCACCAAATGTATGACCACATGTTTTTTTAGTGTATATTAATCTTTTAATCAATGTGGGTCTTCTCAAAAGCATGTATAATGGGTACTTGTTAGATGTGGAATTTAGTTCTACATTCAATGAGTGTCTACAATTGAAAATTGCGTAAAACTATAAGGAGAAAATAAAAAAATACAATTAAAAAAAAATCATTTTTCTTTCAAAATTCATAACTCTTATTTTATTATTTTAACTATTATTTTATTATTTTTCCTTAATATGACACTTTTAGGCTGAAATTTCCTCTAACAGAACATGAAATTATATGCCACTACATGGTGCCACATACTCCATAGCAAAATGAAGTAGCTGAAAGGAAGAACAAGACCTTGTTGGAACATTCGAGGAGCATAATGAAAGAAACAAATATTACTAATGGTTTTTGGGTTGAAGCTATTAGTACTATTTTTTATTTAAAAAATAAAATTCCAACAAAATTTTTAAACTATATTACTCCATTCGAAGCTCTTTATGGTTTTAAACTAGCAGTAAAACACTTAAAAATATCTAGAAGCAAATTATTTTCTCATGTTCCAAAAGAACATAGGAGGAAACTTGATGTAAAACATATGTAGTGATTTTTTATTAGTTATTGTTATAATCACAAGGAATATCAAATGTTTGATCCCTCTACACATAAATTCTTTGCAGGTAGAGATGTTTTCTTTCACAAACATGTAGATGAAGGTTATAGCAAGGACAATTATGATGCATGACATATTCTTCATGACCTTAATGATTCCAAAAAATAAGTTGATTGCAAACATGAGTATAAAAAAGAGGTAGAATCTAGTGATATGGACACCTCAAGTAGTGAAAGAACATCTAGAGAATAAGATGAGTCACCACACAGCAGGAGATGGAACGATAGTAATGAAATCCCAAGAAGTTCATCATGCCATATTCAACCACATGTAAGGTATAACTACTATGCCTTGATGACTAAAATGTTGAATTTCATAGAACGTTTGAACCTTAAAGAAGCTAATGAACATGTGGAATCAAGAAATATAATGAAAGACGAATATGGTCCAATAATAAGAAACGATACCTGATAATTAACTGAATTTCATAAGAACAAAGTAACCATAGAATGAAAACGGTTGTTAAAACCCAAATTTAAACATGATGGGAGTGTGGATAAATACAAAGCTATATTGTTTACTAAAGGTTATTCACAAAAAAAGGGAATTGATTACGATGAAACCTTTGCACCTAAAACTAAGTTAAATGTCCTTAGATTGGTGATTTCTTTAGCTATGAAATATAAATTGAAACTTCATCAGTTGGATGTTAAGTTTTTATTCTTGAATGGGGAACTAAAAGAAGATGTATATCTTACTTAACCAAAAGGGTTTGTTAAAAAATTCCAAGGATGCATTGTTTGTAAATTAACGAAAGGTTTATATAGGTTGAAACATGCACCAAGATCACTGTATGAAAAAATTATTTTTTTATTTCCTTAGAAGGGTTTTATGAAATGTCAAAATGATTCTAATATATATGTCAAAATAGATCATAAGGGGAATGTTTTTTTGAATTCCATTTATGTTGATGATCTTATAATAATAGACAATTCCTATAAATTTATTAATGAAGTTAAAGGGCAAGGATCGCAGGTGTTCGAAATGAAAGAGCTTCATGAATTGCATTGTTGTTCACGTCTTGAGTTATGGAGATAAGTTGGACAAAATATGGTTACGTAGAGTAAACATATCAGAGATATATTTAAAAGGTTCAAAATGGATCAATCTAAAGCAATGTCAATACCTTTAGAAAAAAAATCCAAATTCTATAATGATGATGGCACATGAGAGGTGGATGGCACATTATATCATCGGTTAGTGGTAATTATAGGCTATCTCACTAAAGCTAAGTCAAATATTTCATATTCAGTTAGAAAGTTGATCGAGTTCATGGCCAATCCTATCGAAAGCTAGAGGAAAGTATAAAAGGGGGTTTTTCAGTGTCTTAATGAGATTGTTAATTATGGTATTAAATATACTGATGATTTTTATGTTGATTTTGCATATTATTTTGACTTAGATTGGGGCAGGAACCTTGATGAAAAAATATCAACTTTAGGATATTATTTCAACATTGGATCCAAGATCATGACATCGAGCAACATGAAATAACCAACAATTTTTTTATCATCAACTAAAGTTCAACAAAAAGCTTTGTGTAGTGCTACATCTAAATAATTTTAGTTGTAATGAATTCTCAAATATGTTAGAGAAGAGTAAAAAATACCAATGATTGTCAAGTGTGACAACTAAAGCTCCAACTAATTAACCAAAAATTTTGTGTACCATGCAGGATCAAAATATATTAAGAGTCATTACAAATTTTCAAAGGAAAATATGTGGTCTAAAGAAATTTCTTTAATTTAATGTAATACCAACGATAAAGTGGTTGAAATATTTAGAAATCCTCTTGGAAAATAAAAGTATGAGTCATTTAGAACTATGTTAGGCATGGTAGAAAACACATTTCTCCAATAAGGGGGAGACTTGGAATAATGGAGAATTATGGATCTTCTTAGACTATATTATTATTAGCTATTTGTTGCGTTTCATTAAGATTATGGGTTTTATTTAGTTTTTAGATATTATTTTTGAGGAGGTTTTTCAAAATTCCCAAAAGATTTGCAATCCTATATATGTACGTGGCTTTTGGCTGATTGAATCATGTTGCGAGTGTAGGCAATCTCAAGATTGAGCTTATCTCACCTGAGAGTTGCACGTCCCTTTTTCCATATTGTGTCTTCCATTAGATTTTATTTTTTTCTTTGTATCATAGAACAAGAATATTGAGGTATTGTAAAGTATAGCTATTTTCAATACCCGCATCATCATGTTGTTTGGAATAGTCAACTTACTATTGTGTATAGTAAATGCAGAAAACAGTTTTATCTAACGCTCCACCAAGTTGAAAATATCGAGAAAAAGTGATGCAAAATCCTACATATTCTATTCTATTGTGTTTAACAAATCACTCACCCACATGTCATGGAATATATATATATATATATATATATATATATATATATATATATATATATATATATATATATATATATATATATATATATATATATATATATATATATATATATATATATAATTTTCTCATGCACAATACCTAAAGAATCACCCCTTCTGAATTTGAATGGGTGGATAAGAGCTAAGTCCCATGCCTTACCGTGTGCACCACCCCACAAGGAACTGTATCATATATCTCACTTTGGACCCCTGACTAATATCATAGGGAAATTCACTAAAAGACTATTATTCATTCATTATCCAAATCTCTCTAGCTCATTATCAAAGTCTAATAACCACTGAAATCATAAATTTCCTTTTTCAAATGAGGAAATTAATAAACCTACAACAATGACAACAATTGTGTTGTATTTATTCTCTATGTACACAAGTAGAATGATAGAATGAAATTCTGAAAGAAAGAAATTGTATGGATTCTCGAGACATCTACAATCAATGATTATGACTGGAAATCACTATCACTAAGATGTTTTAAAGGATATAAAAAGGTAACCACAAATATAAATATTTACTTGAAAATGAATTTTTAAAATAGGAAACTGATAGTCACGTAGGGTTTCAAAGAAATATTGAAGAAAATTAAAAGAAGAAATAGACAAGAAGAGC
Source organism: Pinus albicaulis (assembly GCA_034641835.2). Taxonomy (NCBI): domain Eukaryota; kingdom Viridiplantae; phylum Streptophyta; class Pinopsida; order Pinales; family Pinaceae; genus Pinus; species Pinus albicaulis. Next base: position 1,215,770,606 of record CM076580.1, on the reverse strand, counting down.
TAGAGTATTTTCAAGAGTTCATGGAGGTTGTCTTTGTAGCCGGGGAATTGAAAATACAAGTAGATGAGGCATAATAAGTCAAGGATGCATGGATCATGATGGATCTGCTAACGATCCCATAGTTTAATGGTAAATTTTTTTACTTTTGGGTTCTAAAAATGCAAAATTTCCTTCGATATAAATAGTTAATTGAGTACTAATCTAATAACCCATATGGTGAAGTATGTGATGATTTAATACTTAATTTTATAAAAAAAACAATGAATGAGAAATTTTTGTGCAATGTAGAAAAATCTACATCTTCCAAGGAAGCATGGAAGACACTGGAAGTAGAATTTGATACCAAGGAAAATGACATGTAGAAACAAGTTATGTCACAGTGTATTGAAGAATCAATGGAGAAGTCAGCCACATATATGTGAGTAGATGAGAAATAATTTGGGAGGAAAATGTAGCTTGGATAATCTCACTCAAAAATGGATGATGTTCATGAAGACAATAAATTGAAACCCATTATGCATGCATTCATATAAATGAATAACACATGACAAATGTTGCAAAGAGAGAATTTGAAGCCTCTATGTGTGAAGGAGAAAAAAAGCATATTCACGTAGATGGTGAAAATGATGGTGAATCCAATGTGATGAGACATGTGGATAATGACTACAAATTGATATGTGAATTGGTGAATTTAGTTGCAATTGATGAATTTGGTGATGTTGAAATTGTTAATGAGAACATGCATGCTCGAATATTCCACCATAAGGTTGATGAACATTATTTTAACTGTATTTGTGGTATATTTTTTGAAAGAGGGAATGATGGTGGAAATATGGTAATTTTTATGTTTCATGAAAACTTTATGGTTGAAGCTACCATTTTAGGAGAAATTTATGAAGCAAAAGTTGGAAATGCTCATGACATAATGCGTGAACTAGAAGTAACTGAGGTTGGCATAGATAAATGTACCAATATAATAGTAAGTGGTTTGGTGGATCCATGATCCGAATTTATGCAGGAACACAATAGAATACACATATAACCTAAATATAAATATGCAATGGAAATAACACTTCATATCACTAATATCGAAGAACTAAAATTTATTTACAGACAGAATAGAAAAACAGTAGCCAGGGCACTGGTAGCTTATCTCTGAGAAGTGATGTGGCAGATACAAGCCTTTGAATTTTGTGTTAAAATGAGGCTTGAAGGCCTATATATTATTAATAAACAATGGAAAACCCTAAAAATCCAAAAACCTAACCCTAGGAGATGAAATTACAAACTACGGGCCCCGTCGGGGTAAATTGGTACATCAATTTTCTAGGGTCGTAACTTTGGCATACCATCTTTGTTTGATGTACAAGATACATCCTTAGAAAGATATATCTAAGGAATATAACTACTGACAGAAAATATCAATTTTGGAAGACTCATATTAGCAGTGTCCTAGGTGACATAGCAGTGCATCCTGGAGGTGAAATTTTGGAACTTGGTTACCCTCCAAGAGAAACTTTTATGTGTGGCTGAATTCTATATCGCTCTTGTAGAGAAGAGGCCAATCAGAAGTCTCGTGCCCACAAGAGTTGAGCACGGTGGTTATCGCCATGATCGGTGGTCGGCTGAGGAAGTCTCCAACATTATTGGTGTCACCCTTCCTGTACTTGATGTTCAAATGAAAATGTTGTAGATATGTGGAAAATTTATGATGGCAATCACTCTGCACCTTCCCTTGTGTATGTATGAACTGCAGGGGTGGGGGTTTTGTGTGGATGATCATTTTGTAATATTCCCAAATGGGAAAACCAGGAATATAATCCATAAACATGGAAAATAGTAGTGAATACATCAATACACCATTTCATGAGAAAAATGTAAAACCATATTATTAAACATATCAACAAATAATAGGCACAAGATCTTGAGGATCAAGTCACTCAAGCAATAGAAAACAAGCCTCCAAAAGGAAAATATGCTAATACATGAGAAACACTACTATACAAATTCCATGAGCCATGAAAACGTAGTTTTAGGGCATAAAATACTACAAGAATGATATAAAAATTTATATCTATTGTTATATAGCTCAAAAGGTGTTGGGGATAGAGATATATGCTCCCAAACACATTTCTAAGAAAACCCAGAAAGGGTTTCCGGAAATACCCAAAACACAAAAATGTCCGAATGTAGCCCTAGGGAAGAATTGCAGCTACAACTGAATAATTGAATGGAGATGGCTGAAACTTATATCTAAATGAATATATCTCCTCCAATATATCCTTCAAGTGAAAGGCTGATCCCAACACTGAAGATCACTCCCTCCATTCAAGCACTGAAACCTTTACTGCAAATTCTCACTAGAATAACGCAGTCAAAGAGGGAATCTATGCTATAGATGATGGAAATAGGTTGGCTTGGTGCCAAGATATGAAAGAAATCTCAAGAAACTCCTTTTATGATCTCCCAATGGGAAGAATGCTTCCTCCACTGAAAAACTAGCTCAGAAAGTGGGTTTTCCAACCCTCCACTCCAACACCTTGCAACACAACACAACTCTGAATAGAAACTACACTTTAGCTGTAGATTGAAGCTTGGCTAGAATTCTAGAATGTGGAAGTGTAGTGCAGTACTCTTCCTAGAGGCTCCTCAAGGAAATAGGTGTGATTCTTGCTCGGGAAAACCCTGTGCTAAACAACACACCAATCTCAGCTAAACAGTTGGATGGCTTGTCCTCCTTATAAACAATGTGAGGCTTTTGACCATGGGTCCCACTCATTAAAGTCACTACTATCATGGAGAATTCCTCCCATTAACACTGCATTGTCTCTCATTGATGATCGACTCCCTCCATACCAACGTTGTTGATTTGGTCAAACTCGACCTTGTCCACATGCATTAGCCCATGTTCACACATGAGAGTGCCTTATCCAGCTATTAATATGATCCATTTTCAAATTAAGAGGGTTTTTATCCCTACTAAAGAGATTTATGGGTCTCCCTACCCACTTATTTATCTATCTAAATGCCAAAACCAAAAATTGATATTCCAATTAGCTGCATGCTAATTTAGGAATATTACAGTCCTCCCCTCCAAAATTTTTCTTGTCCTCAAGCAACTGCAAGGATAGAACTGAAGAGCCTCCTCTCCTCCTCCTGTAGCATCCTCATATTATAAGCTCCTCCAATGAACAATATTTTTCCTCATCAATAAGTCTCCAAGTTGCTCCTCCCAAGTGTGCAAGTTAGCTTTTAGTGACAAATGAAAATAGCTATCATCATGAAGTAGTGGAATATCCCTGGAGGAAAAAATTGTAATATTCCCGAATGGGAAAGCAAAAATACATTAACACAATAATGGAAATAGTAGTGACAAGCCATCACATGTAATGTAAGAAGATCATATAGCCATCATATTAAGATCAAAGCAACAAAATGTATACAATTCCTTCAGGAAATAGTCACTCAAGCTTGGTAAAACAATCCTCAAGAGGACATGCACATGAAATATAAAGAACACTGCTACACAACAAATACCCAAGGCTATGACAACATAGTTTTATTAGATATCACTGCTGTTGGAAAATGTCAATACATAGATCTGAAGTTATAGGGCTCAAATAATGCCGGGAACGGAGATCTATGCTCCCAAACACATTTTCAAGACAACCCGGGAAGGGTTTCCTGAAATATACAAAAATACCAAAATGTCAAAATGTGGCCCTAGGGCTAAATATATCTCCTCCAATAAATCCTTCAAGTGAAAGGATGATCCTAACACTGAGGATCTCACCCTCCAAATCAAGCACTGAAACCTCCACTACAAATGCTCACTCAAATAATGCAGTCAAAGAGGGATAGTGTGATGTAGATGATGGGGATATGTTTTCCTCATGCCAATATGTGAAAGAAAGCTTAGTAACCTCCCTTTCTGACCTCCCAAAGAGAAGAATGCTTCCTCCTCTAAAAAACTAGCTCTGGAAGTGGGTTTCTCAACCCTCCACTACAACAACCTGCAACACAATACAATACTCTGCAAAAACGACGCTGTAGCTGAAGACTGAATTTTGGCCTTAAGCATGATAGTGGAAATGATGGTACAGTGCTCCCCCAAGATGCCTCTCAAAGAAGGAGATGGGATTCCTGCTCAGGAACACCCGGTGCTAAACAGCACAAAAATCTCAACTAAACAGCTGAAGAATGAAAATTGTCATGCAAACCATATAATCAATAATCAATAACATGCCTCATTATGGCTGCCTTGCCCTCCTTATAAAAAAATTTGAGCCTTCTCACCTTCGGTCCCACTCATTAGGTTTTCCACCATAATGGAATCTTCCTCCCATTCACACTGCATTGTCTTTATTGATGATCCACCCCTCCCATACCAACGTTGTTGACTTGGTCAAACTTGACCTTATTCGCATGCATTAGCCCCTATTCGCACATGAGGGTGCTTTTTCCAACTATGAATATTATCCCTTTTCACATTAAGGGGGATTTTATTCCTACGAAAGAGATTTATGGGCCTCCCTACCCATTTGTTCATCTAACTAAATGTTAAGTGAAAAATCAATATTCCAATTAGCTATATGCTAATTTAGGAATATTACAGTCCTCACCTCACAAATGTTTCTTGTGCTCAAGAAACTGCAAGGATAGAGCTAAAGACCCTCCTCTCGTCCTCCTGTAGCATCCACATATAATAAAATCCTCCAAGGAATAAGATGTCATCTCATCAATAAATCTCCAAGTTTCCCCTCCCAAGTATACAAGTTAGCTTTTTGTAACCATCCCAAATAGCTATCATCATGTAGAAGTAAAACCTCAATGGGGGAATAATGTGTTGTCTAGAGGCCTTCTTGAGGAATGGAATCTAAAATATGTTTGGAACTATCATTCCCATGTGAATCTCACATCCCCAATCTATCATCCATAAAAAATGAGCCACCCTCCAAAATGGTAACTCATGAAAAATATCCTCCACGTTTGGCTCCTGCAATGTAGGTGGGCTGCATAACTAAACATGGTAGAAAAAAGGGCCTACCCCGCATTGTCTGTCTCTCCACTTATGATAAGTGTAGAGTAGCCGTTGATTTTGGGTTGCAATGATGTTTCCCTCAAGAGGCAAGAAGAAGACTGGATCTTCAAAGATCCTCTCTCTAGAGTCATGAATCATGCTAGCCCAAACCACCCCATACAAATTGAATGCTACATCATCACCATATGGTATCCAAATCAGAAAAATGTTGAAGGCTATGTGCAAGTTTGGGTGATACCAATGGTTTCTCCTGTCGATATAGCGCAATTTTACCAATTGTTGTTTTAGAACATCATGTGGCAAGTTGTCTCCCAACAAGTTGCTAGTTGTGCATGTTTTCTCATATACTATGGGGTAGTAAATGGAATTATATATCAGCTGAGAATAATAATAATAACACCACCCTTTCCCAAGGTCATGCAAATAAGGGTTATCTCCATCAAAAATGTTTGTCCTAGAATGACCATGAAACCCAAAGATAATCTTTCCCTCTTGTGGAGCAATGTATTGTACATAGACGATAAGAAAATGCAAATACTTTATGAAATGATCAATAAGTACAGCTTCTCATTGAGCTCTGAAATGCTCATTAAGGAAGATCTATCACAACAATGAAAGATAAGATGCCTCTCATCAATCACCTGCCCATCCAATATCATACAAGTAAAATGGTCATCAGAATGCTCAAATAATAGTTGGGCCCCTAACTCATAACTAAAGCTCAATGATAGCGTTGTTGATCTCGATAATGGTGCATTTGTTGTCTCATGCTCATGCTCAATGTTGAACATATAGTTCTGCATTGGATTGTTTAGGAAAATGCTCATCCTATCCTCCAAATATCTACAGTCCAACACCAAGAGTTGCGTGGAGCTCAAAAATGATACACTAGGATGAATTTACATCTCCTCCTCTAACAAATCAAGGCTCCTTAGTGCAGTGATAGTTTGTTGCTCCAAACTAGCAGTGTGTTTCGACCCTAGGTCATGCAATGGCATATTCCCACAACGCTCCATAAGATGTGATGAAGTAATAGAAAATGGAAACATTTTCATACCTTGGTTATGCTTGGGAACATCTTGTATTACTGCAAGGGTTCCTTCCTCCAATGTGATGACTTCCCCAACTACTGATGATGATGGTTGCTCTTCTTTGGCTGCATCAGTGCTGGTATAAGTCTCCTTCTCCTCATGCATATCCAGAATAATACATGGGGCTCTAAATGTCAAGAGATCAAGACCACTTTGCAAAGGTCCAAGTGTTCTTTCTCCTGATGCAAGTGGTGGTGAAGGCCTCTTCTCCTCTAATTTCTCCTTGTCAAATTCCTTGGTAAACCTTTGAGTAGAATCTCTAAATGCAGTCACACTTGCATGACTCAAATCGCTGAACCACCAAATGTTTGCTTCACTCTCAAGGTGCATCACTGAAATCTCAACAACTTCTCTTTCTACCATAAGATGTAGTAGGAAGAATGCATCCAACTTAATTCCCCAAGCTCTTGCTGTACATGTGGATGACCCATCAAAGGTAGACAATAGAAATCTATTGCCCTTTATTTTCCTATTGCTGCAAGGTCTCCTCTCTTCTTTTATTTGAATGAACTGTGGGAGAGTTAGAGTCTCCTTGAAAGCTCTAGGTTAAGACTTATATTCTGCTAGGTATTCACTTAGAATTTCATGTTCTAGGTGCCCTCCATATCCATGCCTCTTATCTTCTTCCTTAAAAGTGAAGGGCATAGTGTATTTCTTTTGAGTTCTATGCAACACTGTTTCTTTCTTCTGATGATAGGAAGTACATGGGCCTTCCTCTTCTTGAAACTCTGTAAAGGTTTCATTGCTTCTCTCCTCCTTCATCTGCTTGACCTCCTTGGAGAGGTCCTTCATAGATCTGAAAAGTGATGAGACAAAGCTCATTCCTTCCATCATTTTAGATCTCGTTTTATTCTCTTTTTATTCTTATAGCATATTGGCTTGAAACTCACAGGCTGAGCCAAGATTAGGCTCTGATACCATTGTAATATTCCTGAATGGGAAAGCAGCAACACCTGAACACAATAATGGAAATAGTAGTGAAAAGTAAACACATGTAATGTAAGAAGATCATATAGCCATCATATTAATATCATATCAGAAAAATGTATACAAGACCTTGAGGAAATAGTCACTCAAGCTTGGTAAAACAAGCCTCAAGAGGACATGTATAAGAAATATAAATAACATTGATACACAACAAATACCCAAGGCTATGATAGCGCAATTTTATTAGATATCACTGCTACTAGGAAAATTCAATACATATATCTGAAGTTACAGGGCTCAAATAATGTCGGGAACAGAGATCTATGCTCCCAAACACATTTTCAAGACAACCTGGGAAGGGTTTCCTGAAATATACAAAAATACCAAAATGTCGGAATGCGTCCCTAGGGATGAATCACAGATGTAATTGAATAATTGGATGGAGATGGTTGAAGATGATGAATTAATTAATATATCACCTCCAATAAATTCTTCAATTGAAAGGTTGATCCTAACACTGAATATCTCACCATCCAAATCAAGCACTGAAACCCCCACTACGAATGCTCACCGAAATAACGTAGTCAAAGAGGGATAATGTATTGTAGATGATGGGGATATGTTTTATTGGTGCCAAGATATAAAATAAAGCTCAATAACCTCCCTTTCTAACCTCCCAAAGAGAATAATACTTCCTCCTCTGAAAAACTAGCTCAGGGAGTGGGTTTCTCAACCCTCCACTCCAACACCCTACGACACAACACAATACTCTGCAAAAATTGTGCTGTATCTTAAGACTGAAGCTTGGTGTTAAGCTTGATATTGGAAATGATGGTAAAATTCTCCCCCAAGAGGCCTCTCAAGGAAGGAGATGGGATTCCCGCTTGGGAACACCTGGTGCTAAATAGCACAACAATCTCAACTAAACAACTGAAGAATGCAAATAGTCATGCAGAACATAAAATCAATAATCAATAACATGCCTCACTATGGTTGCTTTGCCCTCCTTATAAGAAAATGTGACCGTTCTCCTCTTGGATCTCACTCATTAGGGTTTCCACCATCATGTAATCTTCCTCCCATTCACACTGCGCTGTCTCTATTGATGATCCACCCCTCCCATACCAGCGTTGTTGACTTGGTCAAACTTGACCTTGTCCACATGCATTAGCCCCTGTTCACACATGAGGGTGCTTTTTAAAGCTATGAATATGATCCCTTTTCACATTAAGAGGGATTTTATGCCTACTAAAGAGATTTATGGGCCTCCCTACCCATTTATTCATCTAACTAAATTTCAAGAGAAAAATTAATATTCCAATTACTTGTATGCTAATTTAGGAATATTAAAATAATATGTTTTCCAGAGTCCTTATTGAAGCATGGAATCTGAAATATATGGGAATCATCATTCCCATGTGAAGCTCCCATCCCCAAGCTATCATCCACTCGAAATGAGTCACCCTCCAACTTGGCAACTCATGGAAAAACTCTTCCACCTTAAGCTCCTGCAAAGTAGGTGGGATGCATAACTAAACATGATGCATCAAATTGTCCATCCCACACTATCTCTCTCTCCACTTATGATAAGTGTGGAGTTGTTGTTGAATTTGGGCTGCAATAATGTTGCCTTCATGAAGAAAAAAGGAAATTGGATCCTCAGAGACCCACTCTTTGGTTCTTGCCCAAACCTTCCCACATATGCTCAATAGTTCATTATCATGACATGGCATCAAGATGAGAAATTTATTGAGTTTTTTGTGATATTTTGGATGATACCAATATTTTCCCACGTGGTGACAATGAATTTTTGCTAACTACTAATTTAGAACACAATGTGGCAAGTCATCTCCCAACCATTTGTTGGTTGTGCATGTTTTCTCATCTACTAGAAGGTAGTAAATGGCATTATATATCAATTGAGAATAACAAGAATAGCACAACACATGCTCAAAGACATCCAAGGAAGGGCTTCCTCCATTACTAATATTGGTCTTAGAAAGACCATGTAGCAAAAGTTGAAATTTTCCCTCTTGTGGAGCAATGCACTGTACGTATATGACAAGAGAGTGAAAATATTTTGTTAGATGAACGATAAGTACAAATATACCATTCTTACCATGCATTGTGAGTAGGCAAAAGATTAGGTCCATGGATGAGCCCTGCCATGAGAATCTCCTCATAATGGTCTGAAATGTAAAATGATACATACTCCTATTGGAGCACTCCATCAATAGATGCATACTCCCAAGTGACAGAATTTTTGGCCTTAGTGATAAGGCTCTTGTCACCTCATGACTCCATTCTTTGACATGCCACATGCCAAAGTCATCCACCTTGATGCTGCTATAAGTGGGAGATTCCTCCTTATGTGGGAGCACCTCCTGATTTTTCAAAACTAAGGAGTAGCCCCTTTGCACCATGGTTTTTGATTCGTATTTATGCAGGAACACAAGAGAATATAGAAATAACCATAAACATAGAGATGAAGTGGAAATAATGTGTCATTTTATTAATAAAAGAATGACTGAAATAAGCTTACAGACATAACGGAAATAAAATAGCTAGGGTGCTGGTAGCGAATCTCTGAGAAGAGATGTGCTGGATACAGACCTCTAAACTGCATTAAAATGAGGCTTGAGGGCCAATTTATTATTGAGAAATAATGGAGAAAACTAAACGTCCAAAAACCTAACCCTAGGAGATGAAGCGCCAAAACTATGGACCTCGTTTGGGTAAATTGGTGGTTCAACTTCCCGGGGACGTAACTTTGGCATGTGATCTCTATTTGACACGCTTAATAGCTCATTAGAAAGATCTGACTGAGGACTACAACTTTTGGTCTAAGCAACATCGGTCCATGGACCCATGTTTCTCCCAGTGTTCCCAAAAAACGTCGTTTAGGGCCTCAAAATGGCTCCGGAAGTTCAGGACTCGAAAAAATGCTAAAAATAGTAAGTTGTGCTACAACTTAAAAACTGAAAGAAATGATGGTGGGGGTTCAAATGGAATATTTTGGTGGCCACTAATATCCACCTGGATAATTAAGGCCCCAAAATGGCTCCGGGAGTGGACGACCCGAAAGCCTGCTAAAAATAGTAAGTTGTGCTGAATGTGGAAAGATGCAAGAATTGATGGTGCGGGTCAAAATGGAATAGGTGGGTGGCCACTGATATACATCTGGATCATTCCTCCCTCCTTAAGAAGCAATCGTCCCCATTGTGTTGAGATCCTCCATGAGATGAGGCATGCTCTGTTGTCGAAGATCTCATGGACGTACGGGTGGACATGCTGGATGCGTTTAGTAAATTTGGTTTTTTTATCAGCCTCAGACAGTACATGTGTGGGTTTTGTATGTGTATTTGTAGGATGTATGTCAACATTAGGTGGTGGTGCGTTGAGAGTCAGATCAATGAAGTGCTTGTCCTGACAGTGTAGAGGAACCTCTGTGAGTGAGGAGAAAATGTCCTCGTATTCCTCCATGACTTTATCCATCTACTGCAGCCGTGATAGGGAGCCCTGTTTTAAGGTTGTGGCCACAATATTGTTCTTTCCCTGTGAACGCGTTGTAAGGAAAATGAATTTCTTGGTTTGGGAAACAATCTTATTGCATTGTTTTGCAGTAGTCAAAGAGATGACAGGAGGCGGTACTACCTCTGGTATTCTGTACAAGTTATTTCCCAAAGTAATAACAACAACACGAGGTCTAGACTCATACATAGCATGTCATCTCCACAAGTATGGTTGGCCTAATAATACATCAGCTACATCAAGAGGAGCAACATCACACAATACCTCATCTGTGAATGGTTTGATATTGTACGGAAGGCAACATTGTTCGCGGATGCGGAGATCTCTCCCTGGGTGGAGCCACCCAATGGTATATGGCTATGGGTGTGCTATGGTTGGTAGGCCGAGCTGCTTCACGACCTCTGCTAAAATGAGGTTCTTTTGGCTTTCGCTATCTACAAGAAATTGCAACGAAGAACCCTTCACCCACATCTGCGAATGGAAGTGGCGCTCCCCCTCCCTTGGATCCTCTGGATCCTCCCTCTGGATCTTGGTGGTGGCAACAACGGCACTAGGATCCACATCAATGATCTGCTTCCCTTTGTCATTATCTTTGTCTGGTTCTGACTCGAGATCAGAAAATGCATCTGATTCAAGTGCCTTTAGTTCGGCCTCCAATGACTGTTTTCCTTGACACTCCTTTGTGCTATGAGTGGAGCTATTATGAAATTCACACCACTTCATTGTGTCCTTCTTTGGATCTGTGGTGTTGTTTTGAGTGGCACCGCTTTGGCCTTGCCCCTTTTTTTCGGTTCGGGGGCACCTTTCGGATTCGCGGATCCAAAGTCTCGCTTCTTCTCCTTAAATTTCTGCTTGATCTTGGCGGCATAGCGATATGCCATGCCAAGCGATGTAATGTCAAGGAACTCCATTTCCTCCTGAATTTGTTTTTGTAGATAGCCGTGATACTTGAGCACCAAATTTCTCTCTGAATCTTTAATACCCAACTTTGTGCGCAGGGTATGGAACAGATTCGCCATTTCGTGCACATCTTGATCCCTTTGTTGTCGCAGTGTGGTCCATTGGATGTATTTGTTCTCATAGCTCCCCACAGGGTAATATTGTCCTTGATGCTGTCTCGGAACAAATTCAAAGTGGGTGTGGCTAAGAAGAGAGAGGGATCCCCTTCATCCTCTTGCTCACGGTAGGTTTCCCACCAATCTTTGACATGGGGGGCAGCTTTGAGGAGTGCAAAAATAATATTTTCTCGGTCAGAGAAATCATGGGCCGAGAAATACCCTTCTAGCAAACTCAACCATCTATCTATGACATCTGCATCTATATGGCCTTCAAATACAGGAATATCAAAGTTTAACTGTACCTTGAAGGGAGTGGCACCTCCAGAGTGGCTGTCGGATGCAAATGCGTCGTAGGTGGGCAGTCGTTGAAGGATCTGAGAAAATTTATCCATCATCGCATTCCTTTGTCTCTCGAGGGCCTCCTCAAGTAATATTTTGATAGGATCTCCTACTCCCTCATATTTATTTTCTTCCATGATGGGAGGTTGTCGGGGTTTTCGAGGCTGATCTTGCAAGGGTTCAACCAGATCGAGCCCTAACTCCTTATACCCTGACCGCATTAGGGACATGCAAAGAAAAACAAGAAAGAGCAGACTGCTCTGATACCACTGAACCAGATTTAAGCAGGAACACAACAGAATACATAAATAACCATAAACATAGATATGTAGCGGAAATAATATGTCATTTTATTAATAAAAGAATGACCATAATAAGCTTACAGACATAATGGAAATAAAATAGCTAAGGTGCTGGTAGCGAATCTCTGAGAAGAGATGTGCTGGCTACAGACCTCTGAATTTCATTACAATTAGGCTCAAGGCCCTATTTATTATTGAGAAAGAATGGATAGATCTAGACATCCAAAAACCTAACCCTAGGAGATGAAGCACCAAAACTATGGGCTGCGTTTGGGTAAATTGGTGGTTCAACTTCCTCGGGACGTAACTTTGGCATGTGATCTCCGTTTGATGTGCTTAATAGCTCGTTAGAAAGATCTGTTCAAGGAATACAACTTTTGGTGTGAGAAAAATTGGTTGATGGACCCATGTTGCTCCTTATTTTTCTAAAAGATGTCGTTTAGGGCCTCAAAACGGGTCCGGAAGTTCAGGACCCGAAAAAATGCTAAAAATAGTAAGTTGTGCTACAACTTAAAAACTGAAAGAACTGATGGTGGGGGTTCAAATGGAATATTTCGGTGGCCACTAATATCCACCTAGATTATTAAGTCCCCAAAACGGCTCCGGGAGTGGAGGACCCGAAACGCTGCTAAAAATAGTAAGTTGTGCTGAATGTGGAAAGCTGCAAGAATTGATGGTGTGGGTCCAAATGGAATAGGTGGGTGGCCACCGATATCCACTTAGTCCAATTGTGCCCCTATATACTCCTATAATATCATGCAAAGTATGGGAAAAAATCAGCCCATACTCTCCCAAGGGAAACCAAATCAACAATAGCTCTTGTTGCCTCCCCACATCTCCATTACATAAACCATGGAGTGAAAACATGATGATTGAAAAAAAAATTGTCACATCACCCCAATGCAACCAAACTCCTTGCTGCCATATAATGCAAATGTCATGCCAAGTCCCAACTACTAACACAGCCTCAAATTTAGGATATGATACATGATGGCAAAAATCTCTCAAGAGTAGCCAACACAACCATGCCTCTTGCTACCTTGTGTCGTAGATATGCAAGTGGCTCACCAGCCTCATGCTCACCATCCACACCCCCTCATCCAAATGTGGGTGCCTCCTATCTTGCTCAATATTGGTATCCATCCAATGGAGAATACCATCCTCCCAAATAAAATCAATATCTCTACCCTTCATGGGATGTTGAAGTGTAGCCTCCTACAGATATCCATATGAAGAAAACTCATCAATGACCATGTTGAATCCATAAGGATCCAAGTATACTGAAGGCTAAATATTCTCATTGAGCTGCAAAGTTCTCATCAATAAGGATCCATCATAATAATGGGAGATAAGATGTCTCTCATCAACCATCTGCTTATCCCCTGTTACACATGTAGAATGGTCATTGGAATGCTCCAATAATGGTTGAGCCCCCAACTCATCACTATTTCTCCATGACAGTGATGCTGATCTCCATGATGGTGCATATGTTGTCTCCGGATCATGTCCAATGCTGAAAATATAGGTCTACATCAGATTTTTTAGGACAATGCTCATCCTATCCTCCAAAATTAGACACTCCAACCCCAAGAGTTGTGTGCAACTCATCAATGACATACTAGGATGAATGTATATCTCCTCCTTGATTCTATCAAATTTCCTCTACGCAGTGATCATCTGCTGCTCCAAATCAGCAGTGTATCTTGACCCTAGGTCATGCAATGGTATATTCCCACAACCTTCGATAAGATGTGTAGAAATAATAGAAAGTGGAAACATTTGCATACCTTGGTTTTTCTTGGGAACATCTTGTACTCCTACAAGGGTTCCTCCCACTAGTGTGATGACTTCCACGACTACTGATGATGATGGTTTTTATTCTATGGCTCCATCGACACTGGTATAAGTCTCCTCCTCCTCATGCATCTCCTCAGTAATGCGTGGGACTTTAAATGTCAAGAGATCAAGACCACTTTGCAAAGGTGAAAGTGTTCTTTCCCCTCATGTAAGTACTCCTACAACAAGTGGTGGTGGATGTTTCTTCTCCTCTAATTTCTTCTTATCAAACCTCTTGATCAACCTTTGAGTAAAATTTTCATATGTATTCATTTTTTCATGACTCAAATGGATGAACCACAAAATGTTTGCTTCACCCTCAAGGTGCAACGCTGCAATCTCAACAGTTTCTCTCTCTGCTATTGGATGTAGCAAGAAGAATGCATCCAACTCCATTCCCCAAGCCCTTGATGTGCATGCGGATGAGCCATTAAATTTAGACAACATGAATCTATTGCTACAAAGTCTTCTTTCTTCCTTGAGCTGGATGAACCGTTAGAGAGTTAAATTCTCCTTGAAAACCCTTGATTGAGATTTGTATCCCGCAAGATACTCACTTAGAATATGATGATCTAAGTGCCCTCCATCTCCATGCCTTTTTTCTTCTTCTTCAAAATAAAATGGCATAGTATGCTTCTTTGGAGCTCTATGCAATACCAATTCTTTCTGCTGATAGGAAGTGCATGTATCTTCCTCATCTTGAAACCCTAGTGTCGATTCATTGCCTTTCTCCATTTTTCTTTTCTTGACCTCTTTGGTGAGGTCCCTCTTAGATTTGAAAAGAGATGAGATAAAACTCATTCCTTCCATCATTCTGATCTCTTTTTCCTTCTTATAGCATATTGGCTGAGATCCACACGCTGAGCCAAGATTATGCTCTAATACCACTGTAATATTCCCAAATGGGAAAAGCAAGAATATAGTGCATAAACATGGAAAATAGTAGTGAATAGATAAATATACCATATCATGAGACAAATGTACAGCCATATTACTAAACATATCATCAAATAATAGGCACAAGATATTGAGAATCAAGTCACTCAAGAAATACAAAACAAACCTCCAATAGGAAAATATGATAATACATGAGAAACATTGTTATAAAAATTCCATGAGCCATGAAAACGTATTTTTAGGGCATAAACTGCTATAGGAATGATATAAAAATGTAGATTTGTTGTTAAATAGCTAAAAAGGTGTTGGGGCTAGAGATCTGTGCTCCCAAACACATTTCCAATACAACCCATAAAGGGTTTCCGGAAATACCCAAAACACAAAAATGCTGGAATGTAGCCCTAGCCCTAGGGATGAATTGCAGTTGCAAGTGAATAACTAGATGGAGATGGATGAAACTGATATCTAAATGAATATATCTCCTCCAATATATCCTTCAAGTGAAAGGTTGATCCCATCACTGAAGATCTCTCCCTCCAATTCAAGCACTGAAACCTCTATTGCAAATGCTCACTAGAATAACGCAATCAAAGAGGGAATATGTGATGTAGATGATGGAAATATGTTGTCTTGGTGCCAAGATATGAAATAAAGCTCAAGAAACTCCTTTTCTAATCTCCCAATGGGAATAATGCTTCCTCTACTGAAAAACTAGCTCAGAAAGTTGTTTTTCCAACCCTCCATTGCAACACCTTGCAACAGAACACAACTCTGAACAGAAACTACATTGTAGCTGAAGACTGAAGCTTAACCAGAATGTCAAAATGTGGAAATGTAGTGCAATACTCTTCCTAGAGGCTCCTCAAGGAAAGATATGGGATTCCCGCTCGGGAAGACCTTCTGCTAAACAGCACAACAATCTCAGCTAAACAACTGGACAGTGCAAGAAGTCATACAAACCAAAAAATCAATAATCAATAACATTCCCATATATTCCTACCTTGCCCTCCTTATAAACAATGTGAGCCTTCTCACCATAGGTCCCACTCATTACAGTCACTACTATCATGGAGACTTCCTCCCATTAACACTGCACTGTCTTTCATTGATGATCCACTCCCTCCATACTAGCGCTATTGATTTGGTCAAACTTGACCTTGTACACATGCATTAGCCCCTTTTCACACATGAGGGTGCTTTAAATATCTATTAAGAGGGGTTTTATTCCTACTATGGCTCTCCCTACCCACTTATTCATCTATATAAATGCAAAAAGAAAAAATTAATATTCCAATTAGCTCCATGCTATTTTAGGAATATTACACATTTCTGTCCCCAAAATGTAATGCTTCTATTGTCGGCAAGCCTTCACAATGGAATACATGTCTTTGTCATAAGTGGGATGCTTCCAGACTGTGTCGAACAATGTATCACTATTATATGCCACTGGATGCCCCTGTTGAGTAAGAACTTCCCCAATAGCATAGTCAGAGGCATCTATCTCAATCTCAAATGGTTGTTGCAAGTCTAGTAATGTGATAACTAGGCGGAGCAGAGGCGATGTTTTAATTTTATGAATGCCTTCTGTTGAAATTCTGACCAAAACAATTTTTCTTTCACTCATCCCTTGGTGACTTGACTCAAGGGCCAAGTGATATGAGAGAATCCCAACTCGAAATTGTGGTAGAAATTAATAAGACCCAAAAATTTGGGAAGCTCTGTTAGAGTGGTTGGGGTTGGCCAATCCTGAATGAATTGAATCTTGGTTGGATCCACATGCACCCCTTGCTCATCAATAATATATCCTAGATATTGAACCTAGGTCATGCCAAAAGTTCACTTCTCCAAATTGGCACACAACCTGCGTTTCCACAATGTTTGCAGGACCTCATGCATGATGTGGTGGAGGTGCTCTTCCCAAGTCTCACTGAAGATCAAGATTTCATCCAAGTACACTAACACAAATGAGTTGGTGAATTGATGCAATATGTCATCCATTAGCCTCATGAAGGTTGTGGGAGCATTCTTCAACCCGAAAGGCATGACTAGCCATTCGAAAAGGCCCTCCTTGGCTTTGAAGGCAGTCTTCCACACATCGGATGGTTCGATTGGTACCTGGTGATTCTGGGCTTCAAGTCGATATTGCTGAAATTTTTCACCCATTTAAGTTGGTTTAGAAGGACATAAATCTGTGGGAAGGGGTACCTATTCTAGACAGTGATCTTTTTCAGCGCCCGATAATGAATACAGAATCTCCAAGTCCCATCCTTCTTCTGCACCAACACGATCGGGCTCCTGCAAGGCGATTAACTTGGTCGGATGTGACATTTCTACAACAGCTCCTGAATATACCTCTTGATTTCATTTTTCTCCAGAATAGAGCACCAATAGATCACTCCATTGGGCAGTGAAGCACCTAGGATCATATTGATGGGGTGCTTGACCTGACAGTGTAGAAGCACCCCTGCGGGTGAGGTGAAGATGTCCCCGTACTCCTCCATGACTTTGTCCATTTTTTGTTGTCATGTGGATGAGCCTTGTCTAGAGATCATGGCCATAATATTCTTCTTTCCCTGAGGGCGGATCATCAGGAAAAAAAAATTCTCGGTTTTGGAAATGAGCTTACTGCATTGTTTTGCAGTAACCAAAGATATAGTGGCAGGCAGTGGTACCTCTGGTATCCTGTACAACTTATTTCCCAAAGTAACACTAACATCGTGAGGTTGGGACCCAGACACAAAATTTCACTTCCACAAGTATGGTTAGCCTAAAAATACATCACAAAAATCAAGATGAGCAATGTCACATAATACCTCATTAATGAAGGGCTTGATGTTGTAGGGAAGGCGGCACTACTAGCTGACACGAAGATCCCATCCTTGGTGAAGCCACTCGATGGTGTATATTTGTGGGTGTGCTGTGGTTAGAAATCCCAATCGTTTCATGAAATCTACTGAAATGTGGTTCTTTTGGCTCCCACTATCGACAATGAACTATATAGGGGAACCCTTTACCCACATCTGGGAGTGAAAGAGACACTCCTCCTCCTCCTCTATATCTTTTGGTTATTCCTTTTGGATCTTCATGTTGGAAATGGTGGTGTTGGGATCCACATCAATAATCTAATTCTCTTTGTCATTTTTCTTCTCGGATTGTGATTCGTAATTGTAGCATGCATCTGATTCATAAGCCTTCATCTCGGCCACCAATGACTGCTTGGCTTGACACTCACTTGTGTTGTGAGTGGAACTCTTATGGAAATCACACCACCTTCTCGTGTGCTTCTTTTTCTTGATGGTGTTATTATTTGCTTGTGACTTTGGTAGGCTTTCTTGGGACACCATGCCTTGGATTTTTCCTTTGTTTTGTATTTTTGGGGCACTTTTTTCTTGCTTTTGATTTGTAGATTCAAATTCTCACTTCTTTTGTTTGAATTTCTTCTCAATCTTGGTAGCATACCAGTATGTCGTAGCAAGCGAGGAGATGTCGAGAAACTCCATGTACTCCTGAATTTATCTATGCAAACAACTGTGATACTTCAGTACCAAATTTTTCTCCGAATCTTTGATACCCAAATTTGTGTGCAAGGTATGGAATAGATTTTTCAGCTCATACACATTTCGATCCCTTTTCTCTGCAGCGTAGTCCATTGTATATACTTGTGCTCATAGCTCCCCACGGGATAATATTGTTCCTTGATGGTGTCTCGAAAATAATTCCAAGTGGGTACGATAGAGAACAGAGAGGGTTCCCCATTGTCATTTTTATCACAGTAGGTTCCCCACGAGTCCTTGACATTGGGGGCGGCTTTGAGGAGTGAAAAAATAATATTCTCTTGGTCGGAAAAGTCATGAACTGAGAAATAACCTTCTAATAGATTCAACCATCTATCTACGATGTATACATCTATTTGGCCTTCAAATATTGTAATGTCAAATTTTACTTTCACCTTAAAAGCGGTTGCACCTCCAGAGTGGTTGTTGGATGTTGATGCACCGCCAGTGGGTAATTGTTGAATGATCTAGGTAAATTTATCCATCATCGTGTTGCTTTATTTTTCAAAGACCTCCTCAAGAAACATTTTGATAGGATACACTACTCCCTTGCATTTTTTTCTGTCCCCCATGGGTGGCCGTCGTGGTGTGTGGAGCTGATCTTGCAAAGGTTCAACCAGATCGATCCCTAACTCCTTATACCCTGACCTCGTTAGGTACATGCAAAGAAGGATTGAGAAAGAGCATACTGCTATGATACCACTGGTCTGAATTTATGCAGCAACACAAAAGAATAAACATATAACCATAAATACAAATATGAATAAAAATAACACTTCATTTCATTAATATCAAAAAACTAAAATGTGTTTACAAAGAGAATGGAAATAAACTAGCTAGGGCAATGGTAGCTTATCTCTGAGATGATATGTGGTGGCTACAAGCATCTAAAATCTATGTGAAAATGAGGCTCGAAGGCCTATATATCATTGAGAAATAATGAAAAACCCTAAACATCCAAAGGCTAACCCTAGGAGATGAAACACCAGACTATGGGCCCCGTCGAGGTAAATTGGTACATCAATTTCCCGGGGTCATAAATTTGGCATAATATCTTTGCTTGACGCACATGATACATCATTAGAAAGATATGTTTGAGGGCTATAATTTCTACCAATGAATATCAAGTCTAGAAGATTCATATTTGCTGGAAAATGTTTGCAGAAAAATAGGTTGGAAAATAAGTGGAAGAGAAGATAGATATAGAGAAGGAAGGGGAAGAGGATAAATCACTCACTTCTGAGCATAATGAATAAGTTTTGAACACTTCATTTTAGTGTGCAGGTAAATAGAACAAAAACCTAGCTGAAAGATAAGATGAACAAGAAGATGTGGGAAATGACATGGATGTTTATAAAGATGAAAAACAAAGTACTCAAATAATATTTCTGCAATGGAGTAAAGAAGGGATCAAATTCTTCTATCAAAAAATATGATAGAAATAAGATCAAGAATATAAAGTTTAAGAAGAAGAATGAAGTTCATAGTTTGAAGATAATGAGATATGGCAACAATCCATGAGTGAAAGAATTGTTGAAGAGGAATTTGTAGAGTACAGACTTGGATTACTTTTTAGAACAAATTCAAGAGAAGTAAAAGAAAAATTTTAGTGGTAGTAATTGAAGAAATACAAAGCATATAGCAAGAAAGTGCAGTAGAGAATGAAGCAATTTTGAGGGTATCAAATTTGGAAGAAACAAAAAAAGGAAATGCAAAAGTGTAAAAAAAAAATTGATTCATTGTATGTCTAGTTCAGGCTTAGACCAGAAGTCATATTTAAGTTATGTTGGGTCATGATTAAGTTAATATTGAGTCATATGGTTGTACTTTAGGGTGGGGGGGTGTGTTTGGTCTAAAATGCGAATGAAAATTAGAGTTTCATTTTACTATCAATCCGAGTAAGTAAACATCAAGGATCATCCAATATATATGGACTTAGAGACAAAATAAACTAAGTTAGGTGAAGAAATGCCAAATTTCCCTTACACGAGGTCTTTCATTACGATCTCCAACACCTATTTAGTCATTTAACAAAATTAAATCTAAAGACATTGTGACAAGTGTAAGAAATATTAAGGTTCCCTTACAGGAGACTATTCATTAATATTTCAAATCATCTTAATCAACAGACTATTTAAACTAATGAAATTAAAGCACTTAAACCTAATTTTGATTGATTGCATGAAATGTTAAAGCTTTCTTATAAGAGACTATTCATTTATATCTCAAGCATATAAATCAGATACTTAAACTAATGGAATCAAACATTAAATAAAAAATCAAATTCATTGAAGGAAACATTATTAATTTCTTACGAAAGGTCATTCGTTAATATTCCAAACATATGAACCTAATAATTTAATCTAATTAAATTCACAAACAAACATAAAACAAAAGCCTACTGAAATAAAAGTGTAATTGCTAGGCAATGGGGATCCTTCCAACGATTCAGAAGCACACCAAAAGAAAAATCAAATGTAGAGGATCAAAGAAGCTCCATCTTATTTATCATCAATTGCAAATTGAAATTGCAACCATTACATTTATTCTCCAATATAACTTCTCACTACCAACCTATAAGATACTAAGATTACAAAATGAAGAAGAAGATTAAGATTAAGATTACAAATCGAGATTACAAATGAAGGAGATAACACTCCTATTTATACAAAAGCTATGATAACAAACTCATAAATGTAAATCCATTATTCCCTCCTTTGACCCACATATTTCTCAACCAATGGTGACACATAACCCTATCCTCCATGATCTCCTCCATGAGGTGCATGATATCCTCAAATTCGAATTTAAACATAGAGTGCCACATAAGGGTGCCTAGGAAGCTTCTTTTGTACCTACACATGTCAACAAACTCATTCTAATTGTTAGGTATAAGTATAAGCATATTATTTTCTAAATTTTAACCACAAATCCATTTAAAAATGTTAAAAATTAATAAAATTTGGAAAAGCATAGTTATAACCCAATGATGAGGTAAATGTAATGATGTGGAGGTGGAATGAAGGTGACATGAAGGTAATATGGAAGTAATGTGAAGGTATTGGTGAATAATGGAGTGAGAATAGGGACTATTTTGAGGCCCAACAGGGTGTTAGAAATAATAAATTACTCCCTTATGCATCCAATGCATGACCTAAAGAGTTGAGTTGATATTAGCTAAGTGAAGCTAAGGAAAGAAAGTGGAGTCTAATATTAGAAGTCAATTCATGTGTGAGTTTGCATGAAGAAGTTAGAGAGATAAAATTCAGGTCTACTTAGAGATTGCATGATTTCTTCTTTAGTAAGTGTGGGGCTTACATACCTATAATTGGGTCATTGTAATGTGTCGAAGCGAAGTTTTTATTTTAATGTGTTTTTCCTCTTCTACCTTTCCATCAATTATATATTGTGGTATATATGATTTAGTACAATCTTTGATCCAATTACCAGTTAAAAAAAAAAAAATTAATACCAAAACATTAATGAAATTTTTTCTATCAAAATTATTACATTTTTTCTTCAAAAATTAGATTATATAGTTCCAAATATACATTCTTTTATTAACCATATCATACATAAAACTTAAACATATCTGTATTTTTTTTAACCATGATGAGTTAGTAACTCCTTAGACTAACTTAAACACACGTTTGGGATTCAAAACGTCATCATTCTTATTACATTGTGGATAATATGAGAATTTCTCTTACAAATGATAACCATGGAAGCCTAAAAACTAACAACACACCTTTATAAACCATACCCTACGAGATAACTTATAAGAAACACTGTAACAACATACAACAAGACCAAAGGGGTGGAAATGTCATTGTATCTGCCTACGTGGCTCTTAATGTTTGAATAGGATTATG
Source organism: Pinus albicaulis (assembly GCA_034641835.2). Taxonomy (NCBI): domain Eukaryota; kingdom Viridiplantae; phylum Streptophyta; class Pinopsida; order Pinales; family Pinaceae; genus Pinus; species Pinus albicaulis. The sequence goes on along the minus strand of CM076580.1, from coordinate 1,215,748,158 downwards.
GTAGAGAAACAATTGTGGGAAAATATGGATCATAAGATCATAATTGAGGATGTGTTCTTTGCTTCTTCCCAAGTCTATACATATATACAACTATATCTTGAAAGATAAAATCACAATTTCCAATTACAAAAAAATGTAGTTATACTTTTTTTAATCTTGATTTATTTATTTTTCATTTTCATCTCTGGTAAAGAATGTTTTTTTTTCTAATCATAATAAAATTTTATAATTTTATATCTACTTTTTAAAGAAATAAATGAATCATAAAATTAAAAAATCTATTTAAATATTTGTATTAAAAGTTTCATTTTATTATTCAAACAAAATTTGTTGAGATTGGATATTAATCCATCATACTCTATTGGTTAAAAGAATTATTTTGAACTTTGCACTCATTGAGAGAGATGCTTATTCTACAACCTAGTATGGGATGCGTAAGTTTGTTCCTAGGTTAGTCCCACTTTAAAATAAAATTAAGAATTAAAAATTATGTTCTAAATAGAAAAATAATGTGGGCTATAATAAAAAAAATGAATATGTTGTTAAGTAATTAGAAATAAAAATTTTGTGAGTAATGTTTTTAAATCTTATATTTTTCAAAAATATTTCAACTAGAGATTGAAATAAACTATTTGAAGATCTATGTTAACTAATTTGTGTTGATATCCTAGATGTGGGTGTATAAATGCTGGAGGAGGAAAGAAAGCCCAGCGTGCGCCACATGGCTATGCCACATGGCCACGCATGGGCTTTGTTTGGTTACATTTAAAATAGCCAGTGGCTTGCCTCCTTCTACCTTTAATGTGCTCAGATTGGATTTCCGTTATACTCTCCACATAATGGCTCCACGTTTCACTATTCCTCCATTTCCCTCCCACTGTATCTGCCCCTTTGCAATCTCAGAGCCGACCTCTCGAACACACACAAGGAGGCAGTGCAGCCTCCATTGCTGCCTCACGCTTGCTCCTGACCTCCATTTCACTCACAGTCTTTATTGAAGCCTCACTTTCACTCCTTCGCCTTAGGAATTCAATCCCTCTGCTCACTCCATCACCTCGCCTTCGCTAACCTACCTCCCAAACGATTTCGACTACTCCAACATGCCCAGATGGCATAGAATGCATTGCCACTGAGGCAGTGGTCAGGGTCAGGCATCTCATCCCCCTCTGTCCATTCACTCAACGTTTCTTTCTCCGCCTCCTAAAGATAATTATTCCAATTATCCTTCCACTCGCCGAGGCAGAGGCAGAGGTCAAGCTTTTCAACCACCTCTTGTTGTTCATCTTGAACCATGCACCTTGCCACTTGAAGAAACACCTGTCCAATTCCACTCCACAGGCCGAGGCAGTGGACGGGGTCGGGCTTCTCATCCTCTGCAGTCCATTCACTTAGAGTCATGCCCACTACTGCCTGAGGATAATTCCATGCAATTTCATTACAACTGTTCTCTAGACAGACCCTATCTTACCACCACCATCACCATCAGTTTCGAGGAAGAAGCCACCTTTTCTATAGAATGCAGCACCAGGAAGAGACCTAGAAAATCCACCATTGTCACAGTTCCTTCACAGCTCTCGAGGAAGTCCGAGGCCCTACCTTCTAAGAATAATGCTAATTCCTCCATCAGCAATGGTAGTGGCAACAGTGGAAGTGGGAGTCCAGAATGGTCGGGTGAAGATTGCATGAAAGGCAGTGCCACCGTAGTTCACACCAGTACAACACCTGAACCAGCTACCCATCAAGCAACGCATGCTGATGACTCCTCCGACGATTATAGGTGCCTCATTGTGGAGGAACCACAGCCTCAACAAAATGACACCTAGCATGGAGAGGTTTTATTTTATTGCTATGTTTATTTTCTATGTTAAAATGTCTTTCCAAAACATTTTCTCAATTTTTAAGGTTATTTTGTCTGAAGTTGGTTTCCCCTTTAAGGGCAGCTGTATCATGACCGGTTTCCCCATCTGGGGCTGTCATTATTTTGTTTTTTTACTTATATTGCCTCCGTAATTGGCTAGTACAACAATTTCGGAAGCTCAACTCATCCTGTATATTATGTTACATTAATAGAATTTAGTCCAACTTAGAAAAAAAAAATAACTAATTTATGTTGATATAAAGTTCAACTATATATGTGTGTGTGTGTGTGTTAAAATGAAATATTTTAATGTTTTATATAAAAAACAATTCAATTTGGGTTATCAATAAAATATTTTAATATGAATTAATATTGATATATACTTAAAAATATATTAATAATAAAAAAACTCATTTTAATTTTCTTGATAAAATGTGTCTATGTACATATTATATCAAATATTTTAATTTCAATTACTTATATATTATATATAATTTTTAAAAATTATGTATATATCATGAAAAAATTAAGTTTTATGGTTAAAACGTTTATAATGCAATTTAGACAATGAAAAATAACAAAGTGTATTTTGCATCCTAAAGAAGTTTGGATGTGAAGAAATTTGATCCCTCTCGGCTCATTGTATTTTAGATGGATCAATGTTGATTTAGAAGTAAAACAAAAACAAATTTAGTGATTAAAAAAGAGTTTCAAATTATGATTTGATGCATATATTAGTTCCTCTTTTTTGTTTTAATACCACTTCCTTAATTTATTAATTAAAAAAAAATTTTCAAAATATGATTAGATGCATATATTATTTATTTATTTTTAGTTTTAATATCAATTCTTTAATTTTTTCAGACAATATTTAACATAATGAATGTTATTATAATTTTAAAAAATTAGATTAATTTAATTTTTTTTATAACATTTTGTATTATAAAAAAAATTATTACAAACAATAGAACATAATAATAAACTAAAATTCTGTAGAAAACATGCTATTTTTAGATAGTAAACTTTGTATTGAAGAAAGAAGTAACTAATTCTTCCATATTGACCAAAAAACTACATCCTACTTGTTGTTGCGTGCAATAATCCCTCTTGCAGACAAGAGCGATCACCCTAATACTCAACGAGTAGCTATAAGAATTATTATAAGAATTAATTGCATTTCAGAATTATTATAAGAAGGTAGAGGGGACATGCCCCTACCTTGAAATCCAAATGTTTGATGTAGTCTTTTATCTCATCGCTCCAAAGTGGTTTCTCCAATAAGTAGAACCTGCAATCAAAGACAAGACAAAAGGATCAAAGCATCTGCAACATATAATAATCAAGAAAATCTAATCCAACTTAGTGATCAAGGAGTCTAATTATTGATGTTATTTCAATAAGCATAAGAACAACTCAATGAGAAAAAGAGATCCATATGTATTATCTTGAATAAAAAGAGTAATCTTACAACTTGATGCTTTGATGTTGTACAAAGTTCTCTTGGGGTCCTGAACAATCGTTTCTCCTTCAGTTTGATAAGCCTTCCTCTTTGTATACCAGCATTGAGTTACAAACACAAGGGTGTGATCATTCTCATGCCAACAACAACTCACTAGTGTAGAAAGTATGTACTCTTGTGAATTCTCTTCAGCTATTTATTTACAATCTATCCTTCAACCTGAAACTTGAGTTCAATTTATAGGGAAATGGAGGTAGTTTCAGTTCCATGAAGAGGGGGATGGATTCCTCTCATGAAGGGATAAGCTCCATGAGTGGAGGGATAAAGCTCAAACTGATCATGACTCTAGAAGCTTCCAGTTGGGAGAATATTCGACCAACTAGGCTTCTAGAGTTTACTTTTTATTTTATTTTCTTTTCCTGGAGGTTCGCAAGTAATAGTGGAAAAAAGTGCGGGAGTTTCCACAGTTTATGGACATAACAACAATGCATGCACAGGGAAGGGCTAGAAAAACTGTGCAGGTAGAATTTTAAGGGTTTTACGGAGCTTTTCTCCAATTCCAAGACTTGATTTAGGAACATTGGTGTTTTTGAACTCTAAGGGAACATGATATAGGTGGTGATAGACCCATATGAACAGTTAAATGTCACGGTGAAAAAATAATGTGTAACATTTGCCAAAACTACTTTAATAAGCATCTGAAAACAATGACAACATCTAATTTATTAATATATATATATTTTTATTTCTAACATTACACTCATTTTCTACCCAATAAATATTTAAAAAATTATTAAGACAAATATCAATCATGTATTGTATGTGGAGTAACATAGCATGGTGCTACACTTGCTTGATATCTTCCTTCCGGGGGCTGCTCGTACCACCTAGTTAGTTGATATGATTATTACTACTGTCATATTATCCAATAGACCTAAGTTAACGACCCTCGTGTGGTAATTCCGTTGGGGTCGATATATATTATAATCATCAAAAATCTTATAGCTCATGTCTCTGTAAACAATTTTTTTTGTGATTTTTCAATGTTAAAATTATATTTTTAATAAATTTTTGGGTGACATCACTCCGCTGCTGCATACTCGGCAACATCTTTGGAGAATTTTGTCACTCGGTCAGTTGTCCTTTACTTTCGATAGTCCTTGCGATCTATGGAGTCCAGTCTCCACCGGAAAATACCTCGTCCTACGAGCCTTGATATTGCTTGCCACCATGGTTCAAAATTGCACCCTTCATAACCCGTCAAAAGGCCTCTAACACGTCATAAAAGTGCTAAGTAGAAATTACATGTCAAAAGAAATTCAAATTTTTATTTATACTAGTTTTAAAAAATATATATATTATTATAAAATGCCTTATGAAGAGTTGTGAGTCCTTTCAACCGTCAATTTTGTGGAAATTGTTTTGAAGATGGATTAAATTCAGTGCACAATACCTTGAAAGTTGTTGGCTCGAGGGGTCCTGACCCAAGTTCGGTGTTAAGGTTTGCCAACAAACCCCTATACTACTGGCCCTTTCCGAAATGGTCCTTAGAGCAGACTAAGATCTCACTCGAAGTAGTATGGGAGGGTGCTAGAACCAAGTTTCCGCACCCAGAGAGAGAGAGAAGGTTAATAAAAGGGGGCACCTTCATATCTATCTATGTTGAATAAGCCCGTAAACCAGGATTCACAACAACAAATCTAGAAGAATACTTTGTAGAAGATAGCAATTAACCAAGAAATTACGTAAATTAGATCTATGCATTCAGAACATCGCATCCATGTGTGTACCATTAACAATCACAACCACAAAGATATATTTAAGCAATAAACGCAACACAGAGATCACAAAAAAATCTTCTCATGTAATTATAACCAGATTCCACTTACAGACTACTTAATCTTCCTGCGGACACAGCCACTGGGGTCTGCACACAGCAGGACTCAGGGTCTCCCCGCACACAGCCAGCAGGAGCCCTTACCCATACAATCGACGCAATATATCCACAGTTCAGAACTTAATTCTATCTCTATGCTCTTCTACTTCTAGACTCAATTTACTCATCTATTTATAACATGCTAGTGTTCATTATCCTATGGTCCGCAAACCGTGGCTTGTAGACCGTTTTCCTACCCTTTTGACCCATTACAAATGATTTGGGGTTTTTGACCCATCCTAACCCCCTACGCTAGAATAAATATTGCAAAATATAACAAAATTGGACAAAAATAAGGTGAGGAGACCCTCTTCGAACAGTCCCCCAATAAAATCTTGTGACTCATCCCGAGTCACAGCGCGGGTGAGATCTTCATCCTGTATTTGAGTTGTTCCATGGCAGCAGTAAGTGAAGGATCTAAAATTCTTCTATCGGAGCTTTAATTGTTTCGTTGAAAAAGTGCATTCCTCTGTCACTCATCAGGATTTTTGGGCATCCAAACCTGGTCAGGATATTCTCAGAGATAAAGTGTGTCGTCGCATCTGCAGTGCAGTCCTTGACATCTTTAGCCTCTGCCCACCTGGTAATGTAATCTATGGTCGTAATGATATACTGAGCACCTGTCTTCTTTCTGGAGGGGTTAATGGAGCCTATAAATTCAATGGCCCATTTTTCAAATGCTTGCAAGGCCATCTGCGGCTGTAGTGGCATCTTGTCCCATCGTGAGGGTTTCCCAGTTCGTTGGCATGTTCCACAGGCCTGACAATAGTTATGCATATTTGTGTGTAGTGTGGGTCACCAGAGTCTGGCCTGTAATATCTTCTGCATAGTGGCTTTACCTGTGTAATTAACTACCGTGACTCCCCTATGAGACTCGGCTAGAATAGCCGGCCTTTCATGCTTGAGAACATACCTCCACAGTACCTCGTCCACCCCCAACTTGTAGAGTTGACTTGCGATGATAGTGAAGTCGACTGTGTAGATGACCAGATCTTTCTTCTGTGGCACCGAGTACCCATATGGGGTTGTACCTGTAGTCAATAAGTGGATGATATCGGCAAAGTGCTCGTCACTCACCTTGATAGCGAATATTTGTGCATTAGGCAACCCTTCATACAAGTTAGTTGGCTCTTCTCCATTTACAATTCAGGACAGGTGGTCCGATCTGGCAGTCAAACTTCCTAGATTTACAATAATTTTGAACTCATACTCTTGAAAAAGCAACAACCACCGACATATTTTCCCCCCCAACACTGGCTTATTGACCAAGTATTTTAAGGACGAGTGATATGTGAACATCTTGAAATTCCCGCCTAGTACATAGTGCCTATATTTCTGTAGGGCATATACATTTCCAACCCTTCTTGTTCTATGGTAGAATAGTTACGCTTCGCAGTGGAAAGCTTTCTGCTAGCGAAAGCCACCAGGTGATCTATATCCCCTTCCCTAGGCTGTGCCAAGACAGCCCCCAAGGCAATCCCTATTGCATCTGCATGGACATGGAAGGTCTTAGCCCAATCCAGAAATATCAATATAGGTGTAGTCGCCATTTTTTATTTTAGCAACTCGAAAATATTCTGACATTCGTCATCCCAAAAGAACAACACATCTTTCTTTAGAAGCTTCTCCATCAGCGCAATGATCAAAGCGTACCCCTATATGAAATTTCGGTAATAACTTGTGTGACCCAGGATGGAACGTACTTATTTTTCTATGGTCGGAACTGCCAAATTAATGATAATCATGATCTTGGCTAGGTCCATCATCAACCCTTACTAACAAACCACATGTCCTAACAGAATGCCGAATGGGACATAGAATATGCACTTCTTGATGTTCAGTGAGATATGGTGTTTTCTAAAGGCATCCAGCATCATGCGCAGGTTCAATACATGGTTTTTCACTAGCCTGAATACCGTCCAATCATCAAAATAAACTTCCAAGAACTTGTGCATGAATTCCTTGAACACTGCTACAACAACTCGCAAAAAAATGGCAAGTGCATTATTTAACCCAAAGGGCATGACAGTGTACTGAAAAGAGCCCCATTCTGTCGCGAAGGTTGTCTTGATACAATCTTCAAGTGCAACACGTATCTGGTGGTGCCCTGAGAATCCATCAGTAAATGAATATGCCTTTTGTCCTCCTACATTATCCAGGATTTCATTAGAGAATGGCGTGGGGAACGAATCATGGACGCAGACGTCATTTAGCTTGTGTATGTTGACGCAGATCCTTGTTTCTCCTTTAGTCTTTTTTTCTTGGACTACCATGGTGCTTACCCACTCGGACTGCTCGACTGGCTCAATGATACCTATGGCCACCATCTTTATGAGTTCCTCCTTAACCTTCTACTTGTATTTCCAGCTTAGGCAATAAGGCCGTTGTTTAACTTGGCATGCACTTAGCTTTAATGTTATCCTCATAACTCCCATATCACCCAATATTCCCTTAAGTTCTAAGAACTTGGTTGGAAACAGGTCCTGTAATTCAGTTTTTAGCTCCGTGACTTTTCCCACCATTTCGTCGTCCCATTAGTCCCCGATCTTGGCCATCTTGGGCTGTTCTGCTGAGCCAATATTAATTTCTTTCAGTTTCATAGGTTTGGTGACATCACTCGTTTACAGATATGGACCTGCAACAACCCGTTCCCCTTCTAATTCTTCGATGCTAAGGTTCTGGGAATCTGCCTCACATGTTTCTATGGATAAATTTCTACAGTTTATGACATCCTGTAGCTGCACATCCCAAGTTGGTGCAACACATTCTAGCCTCGAGGGAGTTCCACTAAAGACCAATGCATCAATGTCCTACAAGGATTCACCGAGTTGCTCGGTACCTCCTGTGAGTCCAAACATTTGTACAAAGTCCTCAACCATCGTACTCCAATGACTAGTACATTGATATAGTTTTGCGTCCAAGTACCAGGAGGTTGGGATTGGCCCCAGTGAGTGAAAAAACCTATGGACGCATTCATTCTTTGTGGACTTATTTGCATCTTCTAACCAACGAATCACATTCCTGCGCGGATCTCATTACCCTGAGAAGAGTTCTATTGGTGGGTTAGTTGGTCTGTTAAATCGTAAAATCAGCATCCTGCTGCATTCTTCCCAGTCCTAGAAGTTTCTTTTATGGGTTTACCATCAGTGTGCAAGGGTTGCGCACATGGCCAAATCTAGGGCTCAGACCCGTCGTTCCTTAGGAACACTTGCCTCAAGTGCTGCCAGGAAATCGTCAATATTACCAAAGTCATCGAAATGGAGTAGTTCTCGAAATGGGGTAGTTCTCTTACCTCTGAAGAAATACATTGGAAGCTCTTCGAGATTTTAAGAAACCTTAGCTTGGATACATCATGCAGTTGGTTTTGCCAGTTTTCAATTTCCTCATCTGAGTTAGATAAGCACTCACTATATTTTTCCCAGCATAGCATACTATCAGTTGTGGGGTTGATCCAATCGTCATCTCGGGTGGTTAGTGTGTATATATGATCAGAATCTTCCTCTTCTTGAATCAACTGCATATATCATTCGCCTTCTGCTGGATCTAGAAAAACAATTACCCTTGTGCCCTCGTTTTCGAAGATCATACTCCTCCTCTTTAAATAAATAATACCTCCCATGTCAATAGCCAAATCTAGACCCAGGAGTGCAGGATAAGGGTCTACATCTTCTACTATCTAGATGACCTCAAAATCTGCGTGGACTCTGATGCCTGTAATATATACTACTACCTTTGTCAATCTTCCTAATGGGATAATCTTTTGTTGATTAGCCATCCGTAGCTAAATATTTTACCATTCCAATCTAGGTTCTCCCATGCACTGCTAGGTCTTCTTAGGTAAGACATTATCATATGAACCTAAGTCAAGGATAACTTCGTCCATTTCATATGCCCCAATCTGTGCAGTCATGCACATCTCTCGACCCATCCTCTTTTTCTTTCTGTTTATCTTATTCGCTATATTTACTTCGTGTTGCAAATCAATTCTTCTTGCGCAGTTGTATATTAGGGCTTGGATATTTTATACAGCCTTCTGGTTGTATAGCAACTTCATACAAGCCTAGAGGAATGGTTTGACTGCTTCTTCTTCCCTTCGATCTACTGCCCCTCTGGTTGGTGTTTCATCTTTGGTTACCTCCTTCTGCGTTTCGATGAAGGCTTCTTTTTCTCTTTACAGTTTTACACCTTCTGCTTTATCCTCATCCCTTCGGATTAATGGCTCGGCTTCCACCTTTTCCTTAGCCCCTCCTGTGGAGATTCCACTGCGCGTGATTATATTTATACTTGGCCCATCGTGTCGTGGTTCCGCCTTAACTCTTTTCACGTTCTACATAGGTTTTTGATGTTTTTCTTGCATTTTTTCTATTAGCACTAGGTAGTCTTCAATGACATGGTCGAACTACTGGAAATATCTGCAAGACTGGCGTGCCGGGTTTGGGAATTCATGTGCAAAAGGTCCTACATCTCCACAATTATAACAAATCAGCTGTCTGTGTCCTCGACCGAAACTTCCCTCTCTTCCTCCTTCCCTTCCTCATGCGAGGGATCCCCCCCACCCTAAGGGAGACAACAATGATGAGGGATTGACCTAAACCACATATAAGTTGCCTCTATCTACCATAAGGTCAAGGGTTCACCAATTTTTTTCATCATGGCCTACCGACAAGCAGAACCCGCACCACTGCTACTTTAATTTTGGTACATACGCACCCAACCGTGGCCAATGATCCGTGTTGTGTCCTCCTGCTACCCAATAGTATGCACACCATAGCATTGGGTTAATGTGGCCATCCATTTCCCTGGGTCATAGTGGGCTCAGACACACATCCTGCATGTAGTCCGAGAGTAGTGGAAATTGATCCTTAGAGTGACCCGGTCCCTTACAACATATGTAGCAAACATCTCGGCTTGCTTCCTTACCACGGTCATTTCGTAAAATTTGAATTTCCAAGTGCATTTCCTCGAATTAGTTTTGGATTTGAAGAGCTGTGAACTGTGTGTCATCCCTGGGCGCAACTTATAACTTCATGGCTATCTCTAGTGCCTCCTCTTGAGATCTGATCTTTTGTTGTCCCATGGGCCCATGAAAGTGTGCTAACAACATAGTGATGAACCATTCTTTGTGTTTCTTATCTTCATAGAAAAATTCCCTATCACTGATAAATATTTTTAGCTATTGATCAGCTTCCCAAACAGATTCCGTAGGTCCTTACTTAAAGTCTTTTAGTTCAACCACACATTGAGTGTATGACTTAGGCTTCTGGAATTGTTTCTTTGGGGCATCCTTAATATTATGTATAGATTCATTTGCATTTTGACCAATGTATCCCATGAACCAATCTAGTGCCATTCCTTCAAATGCTATGGATAGTTGCGTGTGTTTGATAGCGTCATTGTTCATGTTCTATGCAATCCATATAGATTCAGCTACAAACCAAAATCAATCCATGTCTTCATCCCCTGCACCCTTGAAGGTAGGCAGCTTCATGTGCGTGGCCATGTCATCTTCTGAGGATGGTGGCGGAGGTGTAGGGGAGTTCTTAACCCTATGAAGATTTGATGTTGGTGTGGTCAGGGACATGGTTGCTCTTTTTGCCACCCCTTTATGGTTATGCCCCCTTACTAGGTTGTATATTGATCGGTCTCCTTCCTGATTAGTCCAGTAGTATTTACCACTTCACGTTGTACTTTCACTATGATCGGAGATCATTCACTCGATGTGGCCACACAAGATACCCTTTTCGCTCAATATAATTTTAATCAACAACGGCAAGGTTTTTAAGAAACTACCTCTAAATACTTTGAAAAACCTTCATTCAGATTCTGAATATGACATGAACTGATCAACAAAAAATTCTGTCATGAATCCACCCAATATACTATCAACCCAATGACCCATGGTCCTAGTAATCATATTGTCAGTATTTTCCAATTTTCGAAGTAACTCAGGGGTCCACTTTGTGATCTGATCATCTTTCCAACAGGTTTGAAACTCCACCAATCGAGCTAACCACTCTTCTAACGTGTGTGCGAAGGATACAAAGAGGATTTCTTGTACTTATGTGACGATATACCTATTATTCCAATCCTCTGTGGATAATCTTACACTTCAATTCTCTTTTAGGGAAAATTCTTGCATCTATTTTTCAAGCCAATCTTCTAACTTAGGCTTCAGTGGCTTCCAATGTCCCCGTGGCATTAGCCGATCTCTCTCTCAAAATGCTCCCAGTCTTGGCAACAGAACCATTTTTTGGCTCGAGGGGTCCTGACCCAGTTTCAGCATTAACGTTTGCCAACAAAACCCTATACTACTGGACCTTTCGGCAATGGCCTGCAGAGAAAACCAAGGTCTCACCCAAAGTAGTATGGGAGGGTACTGGAACTAGGTTTTTGCACCCAGAGAGAGAGAGAAGGTTAATAAAATGGGGCACCTTCAGATCTATCTGTGTTGAATAAGCCTGTAACCCATGATTCAGAACAATAGATCTAGCGGAATATTTTGCAGAAGATAGCAATTAACCAAGAAACTAGGTAAACCAGATCTATGCATTCAGAACATCTTATCCATGTGTGTACCATTAGCAATCATAACCACAGAGATATCTTTAAGAAATAAATGCAACACAGAGATCACAAAACAGTCCTCTCATGTAATTATAACCAGATCTCACTTACAGACTGCTTAATCAGCCCGCGCACACAGCCAGCGAGATCCACACACAACAGGACTTAGGGTCTCCGCGCACACAGCTAGCAGGAGCCCTTACCTAGACAATCGACACAACAGATTCACAGTTCACAACTTAATTCTATCTCTATGCTCTTCTACTTCTAGACTCAATTTACTCATCTATTTATAACATGCTAGCCTGTGCTATCCTATGGTTCGTAAACCATGGTTTGTGGACCCTCGGCCTACCCTTTTGACCCATTACAAATGATTGGGGGTTTTTGACCCATCCTAACCCCCTGCGCAAGACTAAATATTGCAAAATATTACAAAATTGGACAAAAATAATGGGAGGAGACCCTGTTCCAACAAAAGTGCACTATGCATGGTCTTTAATGTTCATACGGTTTTCTAATTAACTTGTATGCCTCTGAAGTGACTAAGTGAATAAGAAAGGATTGCAGGTCAAAAATTTGAGCAGTAAATAAAGTGTAATGAAGGTTGGTGTATTGCAAACTTTGAAGTTCCCATTCCTAAACATAGTGGGCAACTTCAATCTCATCTTCTTGTCGTGCCACTCAAATAAAATAGGGAAGAAAACCAATGAAATTTGGGTTATTTGATAACGATGTCTTGTTGGGTATTTGAAGTTCTAAAGCTCATATTCCATCCAGTTAGGAACTTGGGAGCTCGATCTCAGAGGCTGAATCACTTCATCTTGCAAAATTTAAACTACAATTACTGCTTTCAGTTGGCATTGAAATCAAGGTATATATACATACCTTCAAAGTATTACTATGCAAATTTTATGATGTTTTATGGTCAACTTTGGTTTGGGCCTTCCTTTTTTTAGCACAAAAATGGGCCTCGTTATTTATGTATATGTATGGTTTTTTTTTATGTAGTGACTTACTTAAGAATCTAAACTATATGGCTTGGTTACCGATCTTACTTTGTAATAGGGAATTCATTCTGATATGGATGACTTTCTCATAACCACTCTTTAGAATTTCAGAGTTGGATAAGAACTATGTGGCTTTAATGAGCTTAGTAGAGAATAACTACTGGCTTAAATGAATATAATACAAGAAGATTTTCCTTCCTTATGCGATGATTACTTAAGAAACTCCACTAACCATAAGCTTCTTCTTTCTCTTAGTTGCTTTCCTCCACGACTAAATTTATTTTCAAATCTCAATCATTCGATTACTCAGTAATAAACAGGATAAAGAACATAAGTCATAAAGAATACAAGTCAATGGAAATCCAAACTTCTAAATTTCAAGGAAACTAAAATTGTTTTTTGACTAGGTCAAAACAACTCCATGCCTTTAGCTTTCCCATTAGGTGAGATGTGTATATGAAAGCATATGAGAGGACTAATATTTGAAGCAATTACATGTCCTCATCACATAGTCCTCTCGGTAATTCATTTCAACATTTTGCAAGAATTTTAGAACTTTTGTTTGATAGTACAATTCATCCAAACCAAAGTTTAGAATCGACTACTTTCATTATACACCACATTTCAAAACTTTGTAGAGGCTAGTTGTGATTTTTGAAAATGAATAAATAAAACCTTACATCGTACTAGATGGGATATTGCAACTCTATAAATCCATATAAAAGTAAATATAAAAATATATGTCAAGATGAAGAAGTCACTTATATCTCTTTTTTCACATTTTGTTTGGGATGGAATTCTATGATGAGTAATGTATTGTGGCAACCAACATCCCGAAATTCCAAAACAAAAAGAATAGGAAAATATATAACAATATTGCAAAGGGTTGTAATAACTAATCCTGGATTACTTGACATGTGTATTTTCCAAGTTGAGCTCATACACAAGTGGAAAACTATTTTTTGCATAACACAAAACAAATTCCTTAAACTTGTGAACCTTCATCTTATTTTTCTTAGTACTAAACGATTTCAATGAAGTAGAGTGATTATTTTCCATGCAAGAAATTAATGTGACTAACCTCTTAACTACAATATTTCAACGAATGAGAGTGATTCTTTTCCATGCAAGAAACAAATGTGACTAACCTCTTAAACTCATCCCTGTTACGTCCACGTCGACTAGTGCAACCACCATGGCACATAAGTGGCATTGCTTTTCTCTACATACAAATTTCATTTGATATAAAAAGGGATGTCTGCACATGGGTTCACATATGCACAGGGTAAGGCCTTTCTATTCTCATTAATTTGGTCTAACCAAGGTTCCATATTTTCAAATTCTTTGTAGACTTTGGCATCTCCAATGATGATTATGGTTATAGGTACCCTAAACCCTTAGTTCATAATTCAATATTGTTTTTTGGGTTCAAATTATCTACCTAGTTTCCCATGGAGTATACTTCCCTCCTCATTTTCCGAAGCAGTTAGTAAAAAATCACATGCATTATGAAACAGAGAAAGATATTGAACTATAAAGCCAAACCCGCAATATCTTGGCTAACTCGATCACAACAACAACAATAAATCAAATGATTATAGGAATGAGCCAATATATTTGTTTGTTGGTTTTCAGGAACAACACCACCAAGCTTTTAAAAATCAACATTTTTTCCTCCAACACACACATATTCTCAAGGAGAAGGAAATCATTTTCTATAATCTTGATGTTGTGGTTGTCAAGAGTTAAATGATCCAAAACCTATGATAAACTCATTAGACTTCTTGTAGCTACTTGTTGCCAAAATTATTTATATCCTTCTAGAAATATTGTCTCGAGGCAAGTTCTCCCATGTACAGCAAAGAGTTCAAGATTGTATTAGTTATATAGTATGTCATTTTCTCATTTGGGTAAAACTTGTTGTTTCTCTTCTCTCCTGAAGGAAACAAATGACCAAATAGGATGATTTGGTGTTAGATATCTCATTACCCATCTTCCCTGGCACCTTCATCCGATCTTCTGAAATGGTCCCATGGAAACACACCTCCTTGTAGACAAGGCCTAAAAAATGTTTCAGTCGAGAGTCTGTTTGGGACAAATGTAACTGTAGGAGTAACCACCCCACTCAACTTTTTATAATGCCCCCGAGCCACAACTAGTGTGAGCTTCCTGATCTTCCAAAATATTTGGCAGAGTTGTAGGGCCAACAAGAACCTACTCAAATTTGAATTGGTTGACATATTTACTCCATCAAAAAACAATAGCCATGTTTTCTTTTTCTCAGTAGGTCAATTCCTGCTTCCCATTTAGTTTATCGGGCTTGGTATATTTTTTTCCCTCTTTGATTTTTTTACTATATATCTTTCCCATGAGAAAATGGTCCTCCATGACTGAAAATAAATGGATTACATCTAATAGTTTATTTTGATAGCCTATATGAATTAAAATGATTATATATGATAGTCTATATGTTTATTTTTTGTTCTTATTTAGACTCATAAGCTAGAGAAAATATTAAGGGAGGTGAAGTTTGATCTTTTAGATTTTTCACCATAAATGGGGTATATTTTAAAAATTCTAATCTATGTAACAAACTTTTATTAACACAAAGATGGATTCAATCTGAGTTACAACACTATTTGATTGAAAATGAAATGTAAAGGTATACAACACTATTTGATTGAAAATGAAATGTAAAGATATTATACCGTTGTTAATTTAAATGCAATTTTTTTTAATCTTTTCATTATGGAAGGGTGACATGAATATACACCCTTCTAATTGAAATTAAGACTAACCCTTCAAATTTGATCACTGCCTGCTTGGCACTAGTGACGGTACATCTAATTTATATTGCCAGATTTTCATTTATATTCCCCACTCCCCCGGAAATTTGAATTTGAAAATTGTTTTCCTGCATTGATTTTAAATTTGTTGTTCCGCTTGTTATTGTTTGTTACCCCTCTTCTTTGATTCGATTTGCAGTTCATATATTCCCCATAGTAGAGGGTGCTTAGTGCGAAGGATCGATTCCATTCGAGCCAACCGACCGGTTGAATCAGGTCACTCAGAAAAGATATGAACACAGTGTGAGGGTACTCCTTCCATGGCCTCCCAAGATATGTCTCGAATGAGCTCTTCACTTGAACCAAGTCCAGGTTTGTTGTCATAATACAATTTTGAATGGAAATTCCTGTGTTCTCATTGGGGTCCTTCCTACCGTGAGTTGCGTAAAAAATCTTCTCCAGAGATTTTGTCCTGGTAACCCTTGAAGCTGTACTTATAGAAGGCCGATAGATCTGATCCCACACTTAGGACCACCGCCTGGTGCTTTGCTGGTTCTCGAAGGTCATGTTGCGAGCGATGAATATTTTGATATCACAGCTATAATTTCACATACCAACTACATCATTAATAAAATAAAATGTTTAAATATCTGGGATCGTTTGTGGAAAAATATTTCTTTGCTCCATTGAGGTTTGGGAGGAGGTTTATTTTTTACTCGACAGCTTTTTTTGATTGCAGATTAAGGAGATTTATATTGTTATTAGATTTTGGAAATATACAAATTTTAGATGTTAGATTGCAAATTGAGGAAAAAGAAGGGAAAAAAAAAACGAAGTGTATGGTTTAAGAGAAGAGAGAGAAAATACAATTCCACAACGCCCATCTCGAGCATGCATGCTAGGGCCAAATAAAAAGAAATAGAATCTTTCACTAAATAAGGAAATGTAGTGGATTGCATTCAAGTTTCAAAACTTTATCTTGGTTTAATTTGGTTTTTTTTATAGGTGATAGAATAATTTAATAATCAAAATCCTTGTTCCTATTTTATATTAGATGGAATCTTCAATTATTTTATTTAATATTTAAATTTCTTATTTATAATTGTTATATTCATTTACATTTTTACTTTACTGAATATGGTGATTGCTCAGTATGATTCCGATGTGTAAGTATGTAGGAAGCCAAAAAAAAGTTAAAATATGAAGAGTTTACTAACACTCAAAAAAGAGATATGATAAATAAATAATATATGGTAAATACGTAAAAATATAAATAAAACATAGTTATGGTAAATCAATAAAACCAATTTTTATATTATTCAGGAGTTATGATAAATAAATATAAATAAACTAGAGGTATTATAAATAAATAAAACTGATTTTTATATTTACTCAATAAACCACTTTATATTTACAAAAACTCAAAAACAGGTTTTATTTAGATGAAGCCTATGGGACAAATTATTATTAATACCATGGGCCAAATACCATGGGACAAATTATTAATAATACCATGTGAAAATATCATGGGCCAAATAATATATTTATAAAATAGGTATGGTAAATAAGTAAATATAAAAGAGGTATAAAGAGGTAAGGTAAATAAATAAAAATATATCAAATACGATTAGAAATCAAGATCTAATTATATATGAAGTATAAGGGTCAAATACCATGGACCAAATTATTATTAATACCATGCCTAAAAAAACATTATTAACCCTAACATTAATATTAAAATATTAATACTATTAAATTTAATATGTTTAGAATAATACAATATTAAATTTATTATATTGTAATATATATTAATATATCATGATATATGATAGAGGTGGAGAAATAGGGGGAGTGAAAAGGGAGATATGGAGATAAATTTAAGGAGAATGGAGAAGAGGAATGAAGAGAGAGAGAGAGAGTGAGAAGTGTTAGAGAGTTAGAGAAGGGTAAGAGAGGGAGAGGGAGACATAAAGATGGAGGTGGGAGAGAGATAAGGAGAGAGGGAGGGAGAAGGAGAGAGGATTGGAGGGTAAAGATTGAGAGAGAAAGAAAGAAGGGGGAAGGGAGAGAGAGGTAGGAGAGAAAGGGAGAGAGAGAAAGGATGAGAGGAGGAGGAGAGAAGGAGGGATAGAGAGATGGAGCTGGAGGCGGAGCGAGGAAAGGAAGAAGAAATACATAGAGAGGGAGTGACAAGGGAGATATGGAGAGAGAGTGTGTATTCTTATGGGTGGGATAAAGATACATAGGAGTGATGGAGACAAGGGGGGAGAGAAGGAGAAAGGAGGCGTGATGGAGACAAGGTGGGAGAGAAGGATAAAGGGATAGAAATAGTAAGATAGTTGGAGAGTGAGATAAAGTGATGGGGGAAGAGAGAGGATTGGAGGACAGAGAGAGGGAGAAAGAAAGATAGCTGGGGGGTCAAATAGAAGGAGGCGAGAGAGGAATGATGAGAGAGAAGAAGAGAGTGATGGGGGAAGAGAGGATTGTTGGGGAGAGAGAGAGAGAGAGAGGTAGAGATGGGGGAAGATAAAGGGAGGTAGGAGATAAAGGGAGAGAGAGGAAGGAAAAGAGAGGGGACTTGAAAGAGAGAAGGAGAGAGGGGAGGAGAGAGGGAGGGATAGAAATATGGATTTGGAGGGGGGGAGAGGGAGGGATTGAGAGATGGAGAGAGAGAGAGATGGGGGAAGAGAAAGGGAGGTAGGAAAGAAAGGGAGAGAGAGGAAGGAAAGGAGAGGGGACTTGAAAGAGAGGAGGAGAGAGGGGATGAGAGAGGGAAGGATAGAAATATGGATTTGGAGGGGGAGAGGGGGAGGGATTGAGAGATGGAGCTGGATGACGAGAGAGGAGGGAAGAATAAATACATAGAGAGTGAGTAGTGGAGAGAGAGGGGGAGTGACAAGAGAGAGATGAAGAGGGAGTGTGTATGTTTTGGGGTGAGATAAAGAGACAAATAAGGAGATATGGAGAGAAGGGGGGAGAGAAGGAGAGAGAGAGAAGCATATGGTAACAAATTTGGAAGGTGAATATAGAGAGAGAGAGAGGGGTGGGGAGAGAAAGGAAGAGAGAGGGTGAAGAGAGGTAGGGAAAGAGATATGAAGATGGAGAGGGAGAGAGAGGGAGGTAAGAATAAAGACATAGAGGGTGAAAGGTGTAGAGAGAGAGAGAGAGAGGGAGTGATAAAGAACATGGAGTGAGAGGGAGAAAGCATAGCAGGAAGGAAGAGAGATATAAGCGAGAGAGAGAGAGAGGGAGAGAGAGAGAGAGAGGAGGAGGAGGAGGAGGAGGAGGGAGTGCTAGATAGATAGATAGATTGGATAAAGAGAGTTTATGTTTTGGAGTTGATATAGAGAGATAGAGTGAGATATAGATATAGATGTAAGGTGAAGAGAAAAAAAGATAGATGGAGAGAAGGAATGAGGGACAAGGAAATTGATAGATATGGAGTGAGAGAGAGTGTGTGTATGGTGGGGTGAGATAAAGAGAAAAAGAAGGAGATATGGATGGATATATAGATATATATGAGGGAGATAGGGAAGAAGGTTTCTTGCAGTAGATGCATTGATTTCAGTGTAGATTGTGATTTCTAATCCTATTTGATTTCTTACACTAGATGAATTGATTTTGGTGTAGATGTTGATTTCTAATTATATTTGATTACTTACACTAGATGGATTGATTTTAATGTAGATGATTTCTAATCCTATTTGATTGCTTGCACTAAATGCATTAATTTCAGTGTAGATGATGATTTCTAATCCTATTTGATTGATTTCACTAGATGCATTAATTTTAATGTAGATTTTGATTTTTGGTTATATTTGATTTCTTTCACTAGATGAATTTATTTCAATGTAGATTATTTTTAATCCTATTTGATTGGTTGCACTGAATGGATTGATTTCAATGTAGATGGTGATTTCTAATCCTATTTGATTGCTTTCAATAAATGCCTTGATTTCAGTGTAGATGGTGATTTCTAATCTTATTTGATTGCTTGCACTAGATGCATTAATTTCAATGTAGATGTTGATTTATAATTATATTTGATTGCTTGCACTAAATGCATTGATTTAAATGTAGATGATTTATAATCCTATTTGATTCCTTGCACTAAATTCATTTATTTCAGTGTAGATGGTGATTTCTAATCCTATTTGATTGCATGCACTAGATGCATTGATTTCAGTGTAGATGTTGGCTTTAAATCCTATTTTCCTACTTGCACTAGACTCATTCATTTGAGTGTAGATGTTGATTTCTAATCATATTTCATTACTTGCATTATATGCATTGATTTTAGTGTAGATGTTGTTTTCTATTATTATTTGATTTCTTGCATTGATTTCAGTGTATATGTTGATTTCTAATTTGATGTATGATGGTACATTAATTTTAAATTCATTGGATTAATAGTGTGTGTGCAATGATTTCACTGTAAGCACAAAAAATTATTGACAATGTACATTGATTTTTGCGTTATAGTATTTCAACCTATTAATATTGGAGAGCAAGGGAGACAAGGTATGATGTTTACTACAATAGCTCGAGCTAAATATTTAAATGGTTTACGATTCCAACTGTCCTTTTCAAATAATCAATATGAAAATACGACAAAACTAACATGGGTGAAAATAAGAATAGTAGAAGAAAATAGTTTAAAATCGATCACAATGAAGACTTCGTAATTGACTACATTCTTATTATTCACAGTTTCTATCATTCAATATTATTACATTGTCACTTTGCGTTCAAAATTTTATTTCATCATTAAAGTTATCTTACAATATTTATCATGTCAACAAACTGAGGTAACTAATAAAATTTAAAATTTAAATGACTCAATGAATCTCAGACATATTTAACATATTTAAAATGGTTATGTTAATATTAAATGTATTTACATATCATTGATAAAATTAAGCATATGTTCCTCATATTATCGATAGATTTTCCTTGGTCGCACATGACTGAAACCAGCCTAGATCCATCTTAACTCCGGATCTATCAAGGGTCGAGAGGGATCAAATATCTCGAGGTGAAAACCTCTTTTTTGAGTGCAAAACTTGAGGAAAGGTTTTCACCTCGAGAGATTTGATCCCTCTCGGCGCTTGATAGATCCGGAGTTAAGATGGATCTAGGCTTGTAAAATTACAATACTAGTTATTAAAAGAATGAGAGTTATTATTGGTTTACTTTTTTACCTTATTAAATATGGTTATAAAACTACAATACTAATTATTACAAGGATAAGTAACACGGATCATTGATACTAAAAAAAATTCAATTAGCCATAGGTATTTGACTTTGAAGTCATATGTCTAGTTTCATTTTAGCCACTTTCCATATAACTGGGATTTACTTCAAGTAATGATGGGTCTCTTATTGTGATCTCATATACCTATTTATTAGTCACTTAGAGATATTCAAAATTTTATATATCATTATAATAATTAGTACATTTATATAAATTAAATTAAATTATAATTATCAAAATATTTATATGATATTTAATTTATATAATGCTAAAATAGAGTGGAGATAACACACTACATAAATATTGAAAATGACAAAAAAATTTAAAAATTCTTGATTTCATCCAATACATTCTATATATAGTTAAAAAAATTATCAAATTATTAAATGTAGATTATCTTTACATTTTTTTTTCAAATAAAAATTTTAGAAATCTATTTTAAAATAGACCATATAACTATTTTATTGGAATTGTTTATGAATGTAAATTTTCAAATTTTAATATTTACTAAAATTTATATATATATATAAATTTCAAAATTTTTATATATAAAGTCATATTGAGTATTCAAAATTACTTAAATATGTGTCTATAAGAAAATCATTTTCTTTATTTTACACACTTTAGTGAGATACATTTTGAACTGAATTATGGTTATAATTTGTTTAAAATTATTTTTCAATATCGTTATTATCTCTCACACACACATATACATATATATAAAGTGGTGGAAATATTACGTTATTTAAAAAATATTTTTGTGAATGATTCATGATAATTAATTAATATAAAATGTCAATGGTTGGTGTGGTAACAATTAAGGAAGTGGTGATATATAAGGAATTTGTTGATAACTATTGGCTTACGAATAATGTGAAGGTTATTGTGTTTTGGGAATTTTTTTGTGTCATTAATGCAACTTAATTAAATGTTGAAAATAATTGAATATTAACATGAATATTTTCATAGTTAAGAATATGATGTTGAAAAATTCTATAATATTGTGTGATCTGGTTGAGGTGTCTAATAATTCAGGTGAACACTTCACCCATCTTCAGGGTCAGAAAGCTCAAACGACTTAATAGAATGAGATCAATAGTACATAGTGTGAACTTTTCAATTAACATAATCGCTTGATTTGATAATTGGTTCCAAGGAAAATAATTGAAATGGAGTCATTTTTATCCCTCACAAACAATTTTCTGCCAAACAAAAAATTCAATTAACACTTGATCCCTTGATTCTGAAGTTGTTCTACTTTCAAATTTAAAGGAATTCACTTATAGTTGGATTATCTTATATTAGTTCCAAAAAAAATATTTTTTATTTTGACGGTGAGCTAGATGAGCCCTTATGAAAATCCAATCCCCAATTTATGTTTCACATTAATTTAACATCTATGCCATATTGTTCTATGAATATCCATCATCTTATTCATTGCTTCATGCTAGTAAATAATTTCCCTATGAATCAATATAGGTTTTAAGATTAGCATGATGAAATATCATCACTAATTTATGTTATAAGATGTAAATTGCTTACTCATGATTTCCAAGGAATTTTTAAACCTCCACTACAAATGTCTTACCATGATTCATATAATTAATTTCAAACTTGTGAATATACACATTTGTGTTCTAAATATTTCTAACTCCTAAAAATACACAAAATTTGTTGATACAATATTCCCCCAATATTAGTATGCTTGTAAGAAAATTAGAGGCAAAATAATAATAATAAGTAAAACTTAATGCAATAAATTGGGAGGATGAAATAGACGAAAATATAGTTTATCACTACAATATTACTTCCATCTTACTTAACTCTACTAGCATATAACCATTTTGTCCAAATTCATGTGAATACAACTACCGTACACATTGAAAAAAAATTTAAAAAAAAAATGGTGAGGCTACTTGTTGACACAAGTAAAATTCCCTTCGCAACAAAAAAGGTTCTATTCATTGTGAAGTTCCAATTAGATCTCACATTGTTTGGAATAGGGAACCCAGTCAAATTCTAGCCAAACAATCATTAATGGTTCATGTATGAGAATGTAAATATGAATTATAGAATGCAAAATGATTCTACTTTATGTTCAGAATGCCCTTTTAGTTTTCCACTCCTAAGAAGGAACAAATCTAGATTATAAATTTATTCTATAAATAATAGGATAAATACATGTAAATTAATAAAAATAATGTGAAGAAAAGTGTACAACTAAATTATTTTTTATAGCCTTGAATTCACCATATAAAAAAATTATGCATTTAAAAAGAAGAAATATTATTGTGAATTCCCACATAGAGAAATCCATAACTGAAATGACACAATATTACAACAATTCTAGTATTTAGTAAGCAATAGAATTAGTTCATTTCCTATTTATCATGCTAGGGTCCAAGATTTTTAGAAAATGTTCGCTAAATTTGGCTTCTCCTTATTTAAAATTCATAAAGAAGTTTACAAATGCATGCATAAGAAAAAAAAACCCACTTTCTTTCTCTTAGGTTACATTTATAACTTCCACTTTATTTCTCTTAGGTTACTGTTTAGTCAATTTAATGTTCTTAAATTTCTATCATAAATTATCTACCGGATTTGGTAAACTTGTTAAGTGCAAGTGCACCATATATGCTAGAATCCCCAAGTTATTATTTTGATGGTTATATTCGTAGAGATTGCTTCTAAGGATGTTTTAATTCCTATGTATTTAATAAAATTGATGGATTAAATTACAACTAAATTCTAAAAAAGATCAATTAAATTCTATACATCAACTAATTTTATTTTTTTAAACTGAAAAAAATCTGAAGAAGCCTTAACTAATTTATCTGTTAGTATCTAAGAATTTTGACAATCTAACATAAGAAAATGTAATAAAATTCTAAGAATAAAAGGAAGCTTGATGTTTTTATGTCTTTATAGATGAAATGTTATGTAAATAGGACCGAGAAAAGAAATGAATAAATCATTATTGCTTTGGCGATAAATCACTATAAAACTAGAAAAAATTATAATTCATGTACCAAAAAGTAAATGATCAAATCACCATTTATTGAAAGGAACTGACTGAAATTGGAAACGAAATCTTTCAATTTTCCTAAAAATAAATCACACACGAAAAAATAATCTACAATAAACCACTCTTGCATGGAAATAAAAATAATATTACTTCTGCATTGAATCAAATCAAAAAAGGAAAATGAATCTACATCAAATGAAAAAAAAAAACCATCTAAGCATCTACTCTAAGTAACAAAATGAAATTTTGGAAATGACTACAACATTTAACACAATAAAAGAATAAATTGAAACTACGTCAAATGATAAAAAGAGCTATGAAAAACATCTAAATGAAAATCATAAATGAAATAGAACCCTCTCTATTGTGGGGGCCCTCCACAATAGGTGGTTTTGAATCTAATCCAGCACTAGATACGCATCGATTCTCTAAAATGATTCTTCATTCAAGCAAAGAATAAAACATAGTTTTTATAAATTCACAGTTGTATCAGTATTCGCACTGTCAATACATTTGTTGGTCCTATATTTATAAAAACATGGTCATTAATTATTTTGATACTTTTACTCCTATTTGGACTAGCAAATTAAAACTCTAATAGAAAATAAGATTTTGTTACTTAACGATTTTCTATTTGGAAAAGAAAATCGTGAAGCATTATTGCTTCAGACTCTCCACTCGCTTGTATAGGATTTGATTGACCCTTCCTTTGATTGTGCATCTAGGTGATTTCCTGCTTTATTTGGGTCAAATGGTTAGGAGGAAATCCATGAGGGCTCATTCTCCACCTGTCTACATACTTCATTGCTCAGTTGGGACCTTAGAACACATCGAACCATGGTGGTGGCTACTAAATGTGGATCAACTCCAGAATTGCGTTAATTCTGTAGCTAAATAAAAATTTTAATCCAATAATAAGGAACATTTAAAAATATGAAAAATAGGTCATAAAATACCTTACCAATTCAAAACTTGCATTTTAACACTTGTTTCAGCTGATGGTGATGAAAAAAAGAAGGAAAGATGAGCGAAAGAAAGTGTGAAAAATGAGACAATCATGAGGCTCAACATCCGCCCACAATGATGTCATTGCATTTCCTCATGAAGAAACAAAAAATTGATGGTCCTTGACATTCTACTGCACCTTCCCTGAAAATTCTGCTAAAACATCAAATTTTGACTTCCTTGCTTTCTTTCTAGTCACAACCATCCTTGGCTTTCTCATTAGGATTTTGTACTTCAAGTTTATGGCTTTTCTTTTAAGATTTTTTTTTCTCATTATTTAATTCTTTGTTTTTCTTGTACCATAAACCCAAATGCAAAAGGATATTGTCATTTTTAGTTTTTTCAATCTTGTTCTGCAACTTTAAGGCTTCGTGATCCTATTTTATATGCATGTTTCGTATCTCCATCTCAAACATTTATTGTCTTAAGCTTTTCTTAGCTGGAGATGCTTGTGGACTATGAGGCTAAGATTCTTCCTTCTGACCTAAGATTTATGTCTTTCCTCTGTATCTTCTCTCCAGATCTTCAATGTAGTCGTAAACTTGTTGTTGTATAGGATCAATTTCTGGCATCCTTCGGCCTAGACTATGAGTAGGTGAAATAAGAGTGGGTGATGGAACCCTGGGTTCCTCTTCTAATTCAACAAATTCAGTATCTTTTGGAGATGTTTCTTTTACTCTTTGACTGATTCTAGAACTTCTTCTTACTGATGGGGGAGGTTTTTGAATTTTACCCTTTTTCTTCTTTACCTTAGACCCCTTTGTTTCTGTTGATGTATCCTTTTCATTTGTGTTGTCTTCCCTCTTCTTAATATTTTTCTTATTAAGTTTCCTTAAACGTTCTACAATGGGAACCTCATCTTCTGACTGTTCCTGAGATGGTTGTTTTTTACTTTCAACGGGGTCTTCAATTTTTCTTTTCCTTCCCCTTTTTTCTTTGCTACTAGGTTGTTCTTAGTTTTCCTCTTTGAAATGATTCTGAATTAGGAAATTTTCCCAAGTATCCCTTAGACCTTTAAGGTGAAATTCAATGAGAATTTTAATAAACCCATGATGATACATTATGTTTTCTATAAGTTGGATTCTCCTTTGAGAACTTCCTGAAATTTTCCTTAAGCTATTCAACAAGAAGTATGCAATATTTAACTCACCGCCTTAAAGAAAGTTCATCAACATTCTAACATGATAAAATAACATGCATCCAAATCTTCCCTCGCAGGTGAAAACTTTTTGAATTATTAATATCAGATTACTCTCTTTTCCTTTAAGTGTTTTGCTAGGTATTCCATTTTTAAATATGGTGGTATCCATACCTCTATTTTTTAGAAATACTTTCCACTCTTCACCTTCGATTCCTCTATTTTTGAACCACCTTTCTCCAGTTCTTGGCAGTCTGGTGGCTTCAAAAATTAAAGACTCTGTTATTGCAAATTTGACATCTCTGCTTTCGACCTCCATTCCATTGAAAGCTTTGGCAAATGACTTAGTTAAATCCTTATTAAAACCTACAAACTTCTCCACGAAACTGATCCATTGTGCTTTCTGTAGCACCTCTTTTACCTATGGGTAACCTTCCATGAACTTCCTTCCTTCCAATTCTATTCTTAATATTACTCCCATGTTTTGAGAATTTTTTCCTTAACACTACCTCCTTGACAAGCTACGAGGGTTTCGGTTTATGGTATGAATGAGAGCTTCGAAATTAATGAGAGCATGAGTGAGTGAGACTTCAGTTTTAATGAGAGTGTGAGTGAGTTCAAGAAGAACTGACTATTAGAGTATGAGTTTAGTGATTTCAACAATGAAATCGGGATTTGACGTTGGAGCATTTGTGTAATGATGAGGGGTTAAATGGTGAAGTCTTATATTTGATTTAATTTGACACGATCAACTCTTTATTAATAACGTTTTTGAGTTGGTGGTATAAAATTACACTATAATTCATATGCCCACGTTTAAATCCTTATTATTAAATAATTTTTTGCATTTTATACCTTTGAACTATTGTTGCTAACCCTTGATTGTTTCTTTTTGCATTATCTTTAGATGCTCTCACTGAATTCTTCAATTTATTTAGTGAAAAAGGTTCCTATCACATATTAGTTGTAGAAATCCATCATAGTTGCATAATTTTAGTAATTCTATAGCTAGAATTATTCTTTGAAAAAGAAAAGGGATGTAAAGAAAATGGGATTTTATAATAGGAATAAATAAAATTGAAGGTGCCAAAAATTTTGGTTTTCACCTTAGATTTTATATATAAGCATGTCAACAATTGTTGGTTTTCATGCTTATACATTCATTATATATGTGTGTGTGTGTGTGTGTGTGTGTGTGTATTATTTTCTTTCCTTCTTTTAAGTAATAAAATAAAAGAAGGATTCTAAGTCGAAGAAGAAGAAGGATTCTTGTTAACCAACTTTATATGAGAGTTGTCTTAAAAAATATTAAAAAATTCCTCCTTTGTCAATAGCTTGTGATAGATTCTCATTCGATGTCCATTTACAAGGAGAGGAAATTTTTCTTCATCAATGGTTTTGATCATGACTCCATTATCAAAGACTCTCTCAATATCATAAGTCCCAAGCACATATGCCTTGAAGATGAAGTGGTCATTGCCAAAGAAAAACACCATTTTAAATGTAAAGTTTGTGAAGCCCTGGAAATCATCAAGCACCCTCACAACCTAAATAGAGATGGAGGTTTAGAAGTCAACAGGAACTGGATCCACGTTCTTTCCCGATAATAAGCTTTCCCCCCTTAAGCCAGTGGTCTCCATTACCTCAACCATTTTCATCCTCCCGCATTACTTGGTCCTTAGCACTCGCTCCATTGCTCCTCCTTTTACACTTCCCTCTTCCCTTTATCCTTCTTTTTTCAAACCCTCTCCTTGCCCTTCTACATCCCTATACCAGGCCCCCCTCCTGAAAATATCTTTAAAATAAATAACCTTACTTTTAATAATAACTACCAAAATAACAAACCTATAAAAACACTTAAAATCTAATCTTAAAATAACTAATTTTTAAAATTATAAAAACAATCTTAAAAATCTCATCTTATAATAACTAGCCTACCTTTAATAATAACTACGAAAATAAAGAGCTACCGTTTTAATAAGTTACATTATCAAACCTTATGTTAATAATATATAAAACCTACCCTTCTTATTATAATGTCACATCCATTGGATTAAATTAAAACTTAATTAATCTACCACAAAAAAACCTTAAAACACCATTACTTAATTTATAAGTATTACTAATACTAATTATTAATTGTAACATAAAAAATTTAAATAAATTAATATATTGTAAAACATAGATTAAATTAGAAATAAAAATGGATATAAAACTAACAAAAGAAAATAAATAATTAATCAAATAAATTACCTTTTATAAATTATTAGAAAGTAGTGGGATCTTTTTGCCCATCAACCATTTTTCCTCTATTTATTTACCCTAATCTACTCTCTTCTTAGTAGGTTTGTCCTGATGATGAGTCTTGATTTAGACTCGAAACGTCAACAGAAAATAAAGACTATGGAGATTCTGAATTTTATATCTAAAAATCTACACCACAGAAACCTCCAACCTATCATAATTGAGTTCAAAACTCGTAAATAATAAAATTTCAAAATTTATATTTATAAAAAATTCAAATAAAATAGTTATAGTTTAAAATAGAATTTCTAATTTTTTTATTTAGAAACAAATGTAAAGATAACCTATTTTTTTAAAATTATATATAGAATGTAATGGATCAAATCAAAAGTTTTTAAATTGTTTATTATTTTCAAAATTATGCAATGTGTGCTCTACTTTTACTCTATTTTAACATGATATAAATTAAATAATATAAATATTTTTATGATAATCATTTAATCTAATTTATATTAATATCTAATTATTAGAATTATATATAAAATTTTGAATATCTCTAAATGATTGGTGAAAAAATATATGAGATCATAATAAGAGACCCATAATTACTTGAACTAAATCCGTTTATATGAAAAATGGTTATAATGAAACTAGATATATGACTTCACAATAAAATACCCATAACTAATTAAATTTTTCTAATATCCACCTCTAATATCAAAGATCCATATTACTTATGTTCTTAATAGCTAGTATTGTAATTTTATAATAATTGTAAGGTAAAAAAGTAAATAAGTATAATAATTCCCATCCTTTTAATAACTAGTATTGTAATTTTATAACTATATTTAATAAGGTAAAAGAGTAAACAAGTATAATAATTCTCATCCTTTTAATAACAAGTATTGTAATTTTATAGCTATATTTAATAAGGTAAAAAAGTAAACAAATATAATAATTCCCATCCTTTTAATAACTAGTATTGCAATTTTATGACATTATTCAGTAACTAGTATTGTAATTTAACAATTATAACAATTAAAAATAAGAAATTTAAATATTAAAAAATAATTGAAGATTCTATTCATTGAGATACTAATTTAATTGTTTGTTAGGTGTTATTATATTTAATTCTTTTATATGTTAGGTGTCGTAGAAAATATAGTTTTACTTTAGTTTAGTCGAGTTCTACTTCACTCATTTATTATTGATGTTTAGAATGTAATCTATTTAATTGATATTGAGAAGAGAAATCTCTGCTTCCACTTTTTCGTTTTCAATTTTTGTCATGGTATCAGATCTTAGTTTGTGTAAGACTCCTTGAGAGCAATAAAGGTCCAAGCTATGTTGTGTAAGACTCCATAGCAACAACGTGAGTGCAAGGTGAGCGCAAGGTGAGCACAAGGTGAGCATGAGGTGAGCGCGAGATCCAAAGGAATACAGTTGAGGTGCAAAGATCTAAAGGAAAAAGAAGAATAAAGAACGAATAGAGGAGAAGCTCGTGATAGTTGAGTGAAGTTTTTTTTTAATTTAATTTTTTTTATTAACACTCTTTTGGAAGGAAAAAGTGGGCTGATCAGCCATCAGCGTTAGTTTGAGGCTAATACTAGGGCTGATCAGCACTACATTGAGCCCGATTCTTGGGTCAATCAGCGCATTTTTGAGCTAGATACCCGTGTCGATCAACTAAAGACTTATAGCAATTTTTTTCGGTGCGACCAATGCAGAAGTGATGTTACAAAGCCGCACCAGTGTGAGCTCGTTGCATCGAGCAAAATTTGAAGAAATACTGGCTTCTTCTAGTGCTTTTCCACAAACCCCAAATCTTCTTGGAAAAAATTATGAGTTTTGGAGTTTAAGAATGAATATTTTTCTCCAAGCCGAAGAGTGTTGGGATACACTTCAAATCGCCTATGTAGCGCTGACCCAAGAAGCATGCGCGACCATGACCAATAATCAAAGGAATGTTGCTCTTGAACTCAGAAATATGGATAACAAAGCCAAATGTTGGATACAAAACATAGTCGATGACTCTAACTTTGACAAGATAACCGGTGCGTCAACAAAAAATTAAGCTTGGGATATTTTGAAAGTTGTCTATCAAGGAAATGATACAGTAAAGACAGTTAAAATGCAAACATTGAGAGCACAGTTTGAAACCCTAAAGATGTCTGACACCGAGAATGTGGATGAGTTCATGAATAGAGTCATGGGAATAGTCAATCAGATCAAACTCATTAGCGAAACCATTACAGATGAGAAAATTGTTGAAAAATCCCTTCGAAGTCTACCCAAGAAATATGACATGATTATAATAGCCATTTTGGAATCCAAAGGTTTTACAACCTTCTCTGTAGAATGGTTGATTGGATCACTTATGGCACACGAAACACGACTCAAACTGACAAAAGACTCCACAAAACAACCTTTCAAAACACAACTCTAATCTAGCAGAGGCAAAGGAAAAGGATATAGAGGTGGCAGCAAGCGAGGCAGAGGCTGAAACAGTGGCAGATCAGATCATCATCATGCGACAGAGTAATGGAGACCTCCACAAAACCAAACCTAGAGAGGCAAATCATGGAAAAAATCGAGTGTCCAATGTTATTACTGCAATAAGTTTGGCCATTACGAACAAGACTACAGAAAAAAACAATCAAATCAGTAAAAAGGCATTATCCATCTCTCCAATAGTGAAGAAGAATCCTTTGCTCCACTTATTTTTAGTTTTCAATTCTTGTCACCATCGAGTATAAAATAGGAACAAGGATTTTGATTATTCTATCATGTATAAACAACCAAATTAAACCAAGATAAATTTTTTAAATGGAATGAAATCCAACTGCATTTCTGTTTTTAGCTAAGGATTCTATTGCCTTTTATTTTTTCATAAAGTCTTGAAATGGAATGCAATCCAACTACCTTTCCTTCTTTGGCTAAGGATTCTATTGCCTTTTATTTTTCGGTAAAGCTAGTGATGGGCGTTGTGGAATTGCTCTTTCCTCCATTCTATTAAACCATACAATACTAGTTTCTTTTTCCTCCCTTCTTTTCCGCAATTTGCAGTTAACATCTAAAATCTGTATCAGTCGGGTTCAGACTCTACACTACATGTTGAAAATATTAAAGTCACCTGCAAACCCCGTGCAGGTAGAAACAAAGTACAATAAGGGCAGCTTAGGTTGAGTGCACACCACTGTGCATTTAACAGAGGCATGGATAATTGTAAGGATGAATTTATGTTTTATGGGTGCAGCCGCTTTTGCAAAGGAGCATTGAAGAAATTGTGCTTCAACCATGCAACAATAGAGCTTATTAAATGAAAGTATTATCAGGCGTAAAAGTCCTCACCAACCAAAAAAAAAGAGTTTTTCTTCAACGCGCCAAGTCTTTTAAGTTCTTGAATGGGTCACGTCATGGTGGTCCCCACCACTCATTTCAATATCGCCCATCGCAAATGTTTTTTTCATGTCTTGTTGATGTGAAGATCCGATGCAATGCAATGTTTCGATATCACACATCGAATATCGCAACGGACAATGTTACACCCATCCGAAAATAGTCCATCGCCAATATTGTGATGCGATATGGTCCCTACCACCATCACACATCGCAACATTGCATTAAACCTCCACCTACGGCCGATGTATTTTCTCCGATGCGATATTGAGATGTGATGTGGTCGCCATGTCGCAACATCGAAACATCGCAATCGCAATCGCCAAAGGTCCAAGCCGTCCGCCACACCATTGTTCTGTCGATCGCCGATGCGATGTGGTCCCACTACCAGCTCAGCCAATGCGTGGACCAATCACAGTTTACCGTGTAGGTTTTTCCATGATGCCATCAACCACTTTTTTTATGCGAAGATTTTATGAAATTTTGCTTATGTTTTGTTTGAGTTCCACGGGCCCCAATAATAAGCCAATCATAAAGCGTTCGCGCTGGTTTTTGGTCTATTGATGTAGGGCTCATTTGTTACGCGAAAAAGTTTGCAATGCAGTTTGTTTGAAGCTTGAAATCTGGGTTAAAAGTTTATTTAAATTTGGTTAAAAGTAATGTTACTGGGGCAGTATAAAGGTTTAAAAGAACCAGGCTCCACCAAAGTTAAACACCGCCCAGATCAACGGGCGAGAGTGCAGCTGAACCAGATCAACAGTTTGCGGGAGCACGAGTAGCGTAGAAGTTAACCGGAGGGATGCCTCCCTAGTTGACCAGGAAATCAAGCGCTGACCAATGATCGATGGTGGAGAATTACTGCTGGAGCACTGCATGCCATGTCAGCATCAACCCTTTGGTGCCTCCGCAGAGATAAAAAAAACCATGCCAATACATTTTGTAATAGTTTGTTTTATTTTTAAATGAACTGTTGTGCCATATATAAAGTAGGCAAATAGCATAGTTGAATTAATTGTTGTTGCATAGACAGAATGTGTTGTGTTTTGTAATGCCCGAAGGTTGAAAGAGAGACAGAGAGCAAAGATTGTAATGCTGCGTCTGTAGCAGCTAATCCATTGTAAAACCAAAACTTCGTTCTGAAGACAGAATCTTCATTTTGTAATAGTTTTTCTTTTGTTAATGAAATAGAAAAAGTTTGTGTCATCTCTATCTAGTAAGTAAGAATTTTTGCATTTCTGTGTTAAAGGAGGAGAATTTTTATTCTCCCTGTGTGTTCGAAATATTCAAAAATTTCAACAAGGTATCGGAGCTAATCCAGGCTCCTTGAAGGTGTCAAAGAAGCTGAAGGAAGGATTTTTTGCAACATTTATCCAGCAGAGTGAAGGCTCAGCAAAATTCCATGTATTTCTAAAAAAAACAGAGTTTTTGTTTGTTTAAAAGAGTGCAGTCCTCAGAGAAAAAGTTTGTCTTTTAAAGAAGGAAAGATAGTTTGTTTAAAAAAAACACAGTCAAGTTTATTGCATAGTTCAGTTTGTAAGCCATGGTTGGACCAAGCACCAGTATATGAGTATTGGAAATACTCAGCTCCCACAATTTACTGGGAAGAACTATGATTATTGGGCCATTACCATGAGAGCCCTATTTTCCTCTTAGGATTTATGAGAATTTGTTGAAGATGGTTTTGATGAACCAGTTTATGAGCAAGACTTTAATGCTTTAACATAAGCAGAGAAGGATTTATTGAAGAGCAATAGGAAGAAAGACTCTAAATCCCTCTTCTATCTCTATCAAGCAGTACATGAGAGTGTGTTTCCAAGGATAACCACCATTGAAGAGACAAAGGATCTCTCAAAGTTCACAGTTGATGAACTTCATGCATCACTGATGACTCATGAACAAATATTTGGAAGATTAGTAAACCCATATTTGGAGCATGCCTTCAAGACCCAAATGCCTTTTGGAAGAGAAAGAGGTCAAGGTAGAGGAAGAGTAAGAGGAAGAGGCAGAAGCCAAAATAGAGGAGGAATAAATAGCCCTTTACATATTCATGGAAGGAGCAACAATCAGAATCAAAGCCAAGGCCAAAGCGGCAGCCATCAAGGTGGACAACAACATGCTCATGGACAAAGGTATGAAAAATCCAATGTCCAGTCTCATTATTGCAAAAAATATGGGCATTATGCCAATGAGTGTAGGAAAAAGCAATATGACATGAATAATAAGCATAATGCAAATGTAGCAAGAGAATAAAAGAACCTAAAGAATGTGTTGTTAACATGTAATGTAGCACAAGATAGGAAGGATGATGTATGGTTCTTAAATTCAGGCTGCAGTAATCACATGACTGGAAACATAGCAATGTTTTCCAATCATGATGAAGATGTTAAATCTAAAGTAAGAACAAGAACTGATACTAAGATCTCTGTCAAGGGAAAAGGCAGAGTAAGTATCCGTGCAAAAGATGGAGAGCAGAAATTTTTGCCAGATGTATACTATGTTCCTTGCTTGAAATGTAATATTTTGAGCATTGGGCAGCTCATTAACAAGGGTTACAATGTATTCTTCAAAAATTATGTGTGCACAATAATGGACATACCTCCAAGCAAGAAGGTTATTGCAGAAGTGCAAATGACCAGCAATAGAATGTTTCCACTCAAGCTCAATACAGACTTGAAGGGAAAGAGAAAGAATTTAGCAGCTGTAAATCAAGAGGTCTTTCAAAAGGAAGTGAAAGATGAGAATTGGTTATGGCACTTGAGATTAGGACATCTCAATTTCGGAGGTCTGAACTTGTTGCACAAAAAAGGAATGGTAAGAGGACTACCATTGATTGAGAAACTGGACAACCTATGTGAAGGCTGCATCTTGGGCAAAAAACATAGAGAAAACTTTCCATCAGGAAAGAGCATAAGGGCAAAAGCACCCTTAGAAATTATCCATTCAGATTTGTGTGGGCCAATGAAAACATCATCAATATCAGGCATCAATTATATGTTGACCTTCATTGATGATTTCACAAGAAAACTATGGGTTTATTTCTTGAAATATAAAATTGAAGTGTTTGAGAAATTTTTCCACTTTAAAGCTCTTGTAGAGAAACAAAGTGGGCAGAATATCAAAGTCCTTAGGATTGACAAAGGAGGTGAGTACATCTCAAGAGAATTCCTCCGTTTTTGCAGAGAAAATGGCATACACAAGCAATTTACAGCAAGGTACACACCGCAACAAAATGTTGTTGCTGAAAGGAAAAATCGAACCATCATGGATATGGTGAGAAGTATGCTGAAGGCAAAACATTTGCCAAATGAGTATTGGGCAGAAGCTACAATTTATGCAGTATATATTTTGAATAGATGCCCAACAAAAGCAGTAGTGAACAAAGTTCCAGAAGAAGTGTGGAGTGGCAGAAAACAAGGAGTCACCCACATGAGAGTTTTTGGTTGTCTGGCTTATGCGCACATTCCAGAGAAGCTGAGAAAGAAGCTGGATAGTAAGGGGGATAAGTTCATCTTCCTGGGACACTATGAAGAATCCAAGGGATATAGATTGTATAACTCATCCACAAAGAATTTGTTATAAGAAGAGATGTGAAATTCATAGAAAAAGAAGCATGGGATGGAAGCATTGAGAAAAAAGTCAATGTCAAAAGTTGTTTGTCTCATGATGAAGATGAGGAAGATGTGACTGAAAGGAGAACCTCATTGGTAGCACCACCTCCACCAACACAAGGATAGCAAGGGACACCACAAGATAGAGTAATAACACCCTTGGAGTTGATTTAAGTGGTTCTTCAAGCACATCTACACCAAGCGAAAGAGGAACCAGATTCAGAAATTTGAATGATATCTATGAGCTAGAGGCAGCAAATGAAAGTATAAATTCTTTATTTTCATTATATTTTCATGTTGATGATCCTATTCATTTTTAATATGCAGCGAAAGACAAAAAAATGGATAGATGCTATGGATGAAGAAATGAATGCAACAGAGAAAAAAAATACATGGGAATTGGTTGATCTCCCAAATGGAAAGGAAGTCATTGGAGTAAAGTGGGTCTACAAGACCAAAAGAAATGTTCAAGGTAAGATTGAAAGGCACAAGGCCAGACTCGTTGTCAAAGGATACAAGCAGCAACATGGAAGAGATTATGAGGAAACCTTTGCACCGGTTGCAAGAATGGAAACCGTGAGAGCAGTGATGTCCATAGCAGCACAAAACAAATGGAAGGTTTACCAAATGGATATAAAATCAGCATTCTTGAATGGAGTTTTGATGGAATAGGTTTATGTTGAACAACCTCTCGGCTATGAGAAAAAGGGCCAAGAGCACAAAGTTTTCATATTGAAGAAAGCTCTTCAAAGATGAAACAAGCACCAAAAGCATGGTACAGTAGGATAGATTCCTATCTACTGGAGAATGGGTTTGAAAAATGTGAAGGAGAACCCACACTATACATCAAGGAGAAAGATGGTAAGATGCTCATTGTTGTTTTGTATGTTGATGATGTGATATTCATAGATAATCATGATTACCTCATTGAAAATTTTAAAACAGTCATGAAGGATGAATTTGAAATCACTGATATGGAATTGTGAGATACTTCTTAGGAATAGAAGTAGAGCAAAATGAAAATAAAATTTTTATCTCTCAAGAAAAGTATGTTAATGAAGTTTTGGAAATTTTTAACATGTAGGATTGCAAGGCAACAATTACTCCCATTGTAATGGGATTGAAACTCAGCAAAGATGACAACAGCAAGGATTTTGTTCCTAGTTTGTACAAGAGCATAGTTGGCAGCCTCATGTATTTGACTACAACTAGGGCTAATATTATGCATGCTATTAGTTTGATTTCCAAATTTATGGAAAGGCCAAAAGAAGCACATTGGCAAGTAGCAAAAATAATTTTGAGGTATGTGAAAGGAACTAAAAGGTATGAAATTATGTATACCACTTTAGAGAATTTTGAATTGATTGGATATACTGACAGTGATTGGGCTAGAAGTATAGATGACCGGAAAAGCACATCTGGTTATGATTTTCATATGGGTTCAGGAGCTATTTCATGGGCTTCTAAGAAACAACCAATTGTGGCATTGTCTATAGCACATGTAGAGTATGTGGTAGCTACAACAGTAGCGTGTCAAGTAGTTTGGATGAGAATAATGTTGAGGAGTTTATGTCAAGAATAGGTAAAAGGGACAGTGATTTATTGTGACAATAGCTCAACCATAGCATTGTCAAAGAATTATGCGTTTCAAAAAAGAACGAAACACATAGATGCCAAGTTTCACTACATCAGGGAATTGGTGAACAATGGAGAAATTGTTTTACAGCACTGTAGAAAAAAGGAGCAGTTTGCAGACATTCTGAAAAAACCATTAGGGCAAAATAGTTTTGAATATTTAAGAAAAATCTTGGGTATGACAGATAACCCAGCAGCTGACTTTAAGGGGGAGTGTTAAAAATATTAAAGTCACCTGCAAACCCCGTGCAACTAGAAGTAGAGTACAACAGGGGAAGCTTAGGTTGAGTGCGCACCACTGTGCATTTAACAGAGGCATGGAGAATTGTAAGGATGAATTTATGTTTTATGGGTGCAGCCGCTTTTGCAGAGGAGCATTGAAGAAATCATGGTTCAACCACGCAACAACAAAGCTTATTAAAGAAAAATCTTATCGGGTGTAAAAGCCCTCACCAACCAAACAAAAAGAGTTTTTGTTCAACGCGCCAAGTCTTTTAAGTTTTTGAATGGGCCACATCATGGTGGTCCCCACCACTCCTTTCAATATCACCCATCGCAAATGTTTTTTTTTGTGTCTTGTTGATGTGAAGTTCCGATGCGATGCGATGTTGCGATATCGCACATCGCACGTCACAACGGACAATGTTACGCCCATCCGCAAATATTCCATCGATGATATTGTGATACGATGTGGTCCCTACCACCATC
Source organism: Pinus albicaulis (assembly GCA_034641835.2). Classification (NCBI taxonomy): domain Eukaryota; kingdom Viridiplantae; phylum Streptophyta; class Pinopsida; order Pinales; family Pinaceae; genus Pinus; species Pinus albicaulis. The sequence continues at coordinate 1,215,710,529 of CM076580.1, read as the reverse complement.
GCACATCGCAACATCGCATTAGCCCTCCGCCTACCGCTCATTCGTTCCGCCAATTTATTTCTGCAGATGCGATATTGCGATGTGATGTGGTCCCCATGTCGTAACATAGCAATCGCCCAAGGTCCAAGCCGTCCGCCACACCATTGTTCTGCCAATTGCCGATGCGATCTGGTCCCACTGCCAACTCAGCCAATGTGTGGACCAATCACAGTTTATCGCGCAGATTTTTCCATGACGCCATCAACCACTTTTTTTATGCGAAGATTTTATGAAATCGGGCTTATGTTTTGTTTGAGTTCCGCGAGCCCCAACAATCAGCCAATCATAAAGCGTTTGCACTAGTGTTGGCTCTGCTGATGTAGGGCTCATTTTCTACGTGAAAAAGTTTGCAATGAAGTTTGTTTCAAGCTTGAAATCTAGGTTAAAAGTTTATTGAAATTTGGTTAAAAGTAATGTTACGGGGGTAGTATAAAGGTTTAAAAGAACCGGACCCCACCAAAGTTAAACGTTGCCCAGATCAATGAGCGAGAGTGCAGCTGAACTAGATCAACGGTTTGCGGGAGCACGAGTAGCGCAGAAGTTAACCGGAGGGGGTGCCACCGCAGTTGACCAGGCAATCAAGTGCTGACCAAAGATCGACGGTGGAGAATTAAGTCAGAAGCAACAATAAATTTCGTCTCAGCTACCACTCTGGAATTTAGAGTACGGGTCATATATTAGGTATTATGTTATTTCATTCACCATGTGCATTACAAAGCATAGATTACTGAACTTGTCAGGCCTATAAGTTGAACTTGTGCAGAGTCCATTGGTTCTTTTTCTTACCTGAAGATATACGTTAGTATAGATGTTACCGCATTATATAAATTTATAATAAAATGAAGGAAATTCTATCAACAACACAGAAGTCACAAACGTTTCTATATAAATATGCATTTGCGATACACGAAATTGACCATCATGCAGAAAATCTGCATGTTACAATTTCACTGTTCCAGATTTGCTGGGGATTTGTTGTTGGCTTGTGTATTCACATTAACTAAAAGATACGTGGTGATGGATTGTGTATTCGCATTAACTAAAAGAGACTAAAAAGACTCATAATGAAATATTAATTGGGATTTGTTTCTAGCTTGTGTATTCACATTAACTAAAAGAGACTAAAGAGACTTCATAATGAGAAATTAATTGGGATTTGTTGTTGGCTTGTGTATTCCCATTAACTAAAAGAGACTAAAGAGACTTCATAATGAAATATTAATTGACAATATTTTGCAGAAATTTTACGATGTGAAATGAAAGAGATTTTCACGAAAGATATTAGTAGATAATATTTGGCCATATATTAATTTTGTTCTTCATTGCCCATAGTTTAAGGTGTTTTGATGGTCATGTAGAAAATCATGGTTATATTTAAAGTAAGAAAAATACAGGCTAGGTTTAGAGGCCAGTTTTATTTTTTTGTACATTCTCCCATAAATGTATCGAGATAAAAAAATGTCCATTTTAAGATGATATAGTTCTTTAATCTTACTGTGGGCATTTCTTGGGGAACTATGGGAATTTCCTGGGGGCAGATGGACTGGGAAAAAAATTTCAATGGGCATTTCCTGGGGGCAGACGGACTGGGAAAAAAAAAATTCAGTTTAAAATGATATAGTGCTTTAATATTTTTCTGGGCATGCATTTCTTGGGGAACTATGAGCATTCCTTGGGGGCATATGGGGTTCCAGAGCATGAAGAATGAGTGTTATAAATAACGAAGGCGATGATACATTTCAGTCACATTCTCTTGTTCAGATTTAGCTACTAAGGTATGTTGTTTCAGCAAGTGTAGTGAGTTATAACGCAGAAAGAATGGAGATGCCTCGTGCCACGATGACTATGTCTTTCTTGCTTCTGTTCGCCATCTTGTTTTCACTGAGCCTCACAATGCTGAGAGATGTTACCTCGTCTGTGGAGGCATCAACAGATCATGGCACCAGCGATGATCTCGTCACCGGAAAATTTCACGGTTTTGATCCAGGTGACGACGGCGGAGGACGAGGTGGTCTGGGAGGTGGCGGCGGTCCTAGAGGAGGTTGAGGTAGTGGTGTTCTTTGAGGCGGCGGTAGTCATGGAGGAGGGCGAGGTGATGGTGGTCCGCGAGGCGGTGGCGGTCCTGGAGGAGGCGGAGGTGGTCCCGGTGGAGGTGGAGGACGCAGTGGTGGTCAATAATGAGGCAGTCCGACTACAGCACCGACGCTAATATGTGGTGGAAGTATAGCCTGTTATGTATTCAGCGAGTGTAATGGTAATAAAAATAAAACCGTCGATTATAGAAAGATGTGTATTTCATTAGATAGTGTTATAATAATAAGGGTTGTAACTTGGATATCCCTACTTTTTATTTCCTGAAGTGTATTTAAAAGCCATAATATATTCCTTGCATGGTCGTTTATGGTGTGTTCACATGTTTACACTGAACGTGGAATTAACTTGTTTAGGGGGTGATTTCAAGTTGTGTAAGTTATGTGATCTGCTTATAAGTTTTTTTGTATTCTCTATACCATTCATGTTTACTGGAAGTCATTATAATTTCATTGTCTAAAAAAGACACAAATATAACAGTTGCACCGAACCATATAGTGTGCAGAAATGATGCAGAAATTTATGTGTTTTATAATTTAAGGAATATCTATATCTATATATATATATATATATATATATATATATATATATATATATATATATATATATATATATATATATATATATATATATATATATATATATATATATAGTTAAAACATATAGAATATTATATTGGACAAAATCTGGTAGCATTAAATTAATTAGAAAAAATTGTCTACATTTTATATAATTAGGTGGAAGGCTTGGTCTCTATTGAATTGAGATTGAGTTTAAGAAATTTCATTTGATAATATGGAAATAGTTTTTCAATTTCTTTGGTCTATCCTATATTTAATTTATTAAAAACTAAGAAATTTAGAAATGTGATCTAAATTTTCTTTTGATTTCATAAAATTAAATTAAATTAATATTAGTCGGATGTAAAAATTATAACTTCTTATTATTATTACTTTATTATTAGTTTTATTATTTTGTTATTAACTTTCAATTTAACATCCAGGAAGAATTTATTTGAAAATGAATTTGGATCACAAAAATTTACACTCTGAGATAAATAATAGTTTTAGTTAGACTCATTGTAACACTCCATTTTATTTTTCTAATTATAATCAATACACCTGTACAAAAACATTTGAATTGTTAATGAATACGATTATTTGTTTTCAAGATCCAAGGTAAAAAGGTAAAGGTAGTTTCTCACAGTTTTCTTCCCCAAGAGGATAAAAACGAAATCTTGAGGAGGGGAAGGGGTTCCGCAGAAAAAGAAGAAATGGGTTACAACAATATGTTGTGAAAATAGTTGTCGAGAGCTGGTGGGTACTAGTGGAGCTCTATTAACCCAGAAGGAGAGTAGGCTGGATAGAGTCCTGAGGCCTAACTCTGAAACTATTCCTACTACTTCAGACTATGGTGTGGAGCACTTGGGGAGAAGAGGAAGTTATAACCTCTCTCAAGGTTGGGAGGAACCATCAATTAAGGATTGAAAGGTTAGAGGTAAGTATTTACTTCCGTTTTAATGAATTCATGTAATTTGGAAGTAAACTCTGAGATCATTAATTTATTAAGTATATATGTATTTCATAGACTATGAGGAAATGTTATCTTAAAATGCATAAGGAGATAAGGAAGTCATATTCTAAAAGTCAGGATTACAAGCAGACAACCACAACAATTAGAGAAGAATGGTATAAGGAAAAAGTATAAAATAAGATAGCAGACTGTGGGGATTTATACAAAAATAAATCAGCCCCGAACCTCTATAGGAAGGTAAACAACATACTCTGTAAATAGTAAACGCAAAGTCTAACTACCTTGACATGAAATGCTTTTAATCATGCAAAGAAAATAAAAAAGGGACTCATAACTTTATAGTCGAGCCCTGCAGTGACAGGGCCAGACTCAAGGTAATCTATTCATTAAAACTATTATTACAAGAGTCATTATCATAAGAATGAAGGAGAAACTATAAATAAAATCATATTTACGAAAATTGTCGAACAAAAAGTTAAATAGATCTCATAAATACATATGTAGTTCCCAACCAAACCCTCAAGCAGCACACTTGATATACATATTCATATATAATGCATAGAACATAAATTAAGGACAAGTCGACAGACTATTCGAACTAAACAAAATACGAGTTTTCTTTTACAATAATAAAATTATAGTCTCATAGTGCTAGAAGGAAAACTGAAATGCATGTAATATTAACTGTATAAAATCCATTACCGGACATAAGTGTTTTGTCTTGTATATAGAGAAAAATTGTTCTAAACTACAATTATATTCATAAATCTATCAACAAGACAAGGTGCCACAATCCTCCAATTTCACGAGGGAAAGGAACAATAGGATTGATAAGTTAAACGAAAGAAAGGACCAAATCCAAATATCAATGTCGAAACCCCTTTGAACTTAGAAAGAAGCTTAAGAAAACCAATCATGCACGGGGTAGTGTGGACCAGACACAACACCTGTGTAGGCAGAGGGCACGGCCCTTAGAATTCCAGAGAGGAATTAACAAAAAAAGCCTTCATACAAAATGGGTATGGGAATACATGTTACATTGAGCATCAGAGTAGCCAAAAGAGAACTACGATGACTCTTTCTCCTTGGTGTGAACTTGAACCAGAATAAATATCATTTGAACTAAGTTAAAAATGAAAATGTAAACAGAAAAACAAATACCCAAAATTTTTGTGGAAAAACCCAATAAAAATTACAGCTTACCTGAGAGAAACTAGTTGAGAATTGTGGCCATAGCTCTTGAGAACCTTAGCAAGTGATACGGGTTACACTGTCGTAATTTTCCAAAATTAACAGGGGTAAATCGTCAGAAATGAAAACCAGAGGTTGACGACCACAATAAACCCAGAGATGAACTGAACTATTGAATGAATAAATCAGCAACTAAAACTTCACAAAACCCTCTCAGGAAACTAATAGAAGTATATGAAACTCAAAGCATAAATGGGTAGTAACAAACTCGATCGATAGTTTGAATTTCCTGGTATCCATGGGCGAAGTCTACGCAGATAAAACCATGGAGAAATTTAAATAATAAATGCATATTGGAACACGGGCGCATAAACCAACCGAACCTCATTGCAATAATTAGAAGAATTTCTTTGTACCAAAGCTGAACGAGAAAGACCAGAAGGGAGATTACCTCAGGTGTTGACATGGAGTTGTGGCAGAGCTGCAACCCAAACACTGATTGGTGACAAATGATTCAGAGCAGTGGGTGGGGAGAGGGTTAGTTATTCTAACCTCTCCAACACAAATGCAGACCACCGGTTGTGAAGTATTCCAGATCAACGGTGCCAATGGACAATGAGTGACTTATAGCTACCACCCATTCGTAATGTCAGGCAATTGAATTCCCAAGTTTGAGAAGATTGATAGCATTACATAAAGATTTACATAGATTCCAGTAAATGCATGTGGTACATGTCAAGATTGTGGGAGTAATAAATATTTTACAGATATGCTATAATTGTAATCCTAATGTAAGAACAAATATTTACAAATAGGAAAATAATCACAAGTCTAATGTCTTATATGAGATTAAATTTCCTTCATGACGTCGAACTATTAGACTATGAAATCATGATATTATATATGTTGTGATGTGTTATTTAAATGAATGGTGGTTAATACCAAATGATAACCATGTGATTTCTCTTTGTAATGAAGATATGTTTTAGACATCAGTTTAGCTTGATAACATTAATGCATAGGATAAATTTTGTTTTTATGATATGGTTTATCATAGTATGTGACACTCATCCTTATTGAATAAGATTATTTTATTTTATTAGAATTGATATTAAATGTTTTTTTGGTATGTCAAGCCAAGTTGTTTGAGTTTTTTAGATTATTTCAGACTTGATTTGTGGTTTGAGAAAGAGTGACAGAGGGGCATCTAAGCTTTCAAAATCATCCACGGATCACACTTGACTTGGGTTACACAAACCCTTAAGAGTACACCCCATCGCAATCTATTTTAGACTTGGTGTACAAATTTAATATTTAATATTAATTAATGTATTATTTATACTTATTTTATAATTTTGCATCATTAACTTTATAAAATTTTTATTAATTAAATAAACATTATAATGTTGATTTTTTTTAATCTTCTTCAAAATATTTAAAGTTGATTATTTTAATAAATATTAAAGGCATTTGATGTTATCAATCAAAATAAATTAGATTATTATTATTATTCCTTATTTTTATAAGTTGTATTTGTCAGTATATATATATTTTTAATTTTTTTCATATGCAAGTAAAGATTGTTAAAAATTTTACAAATGAATAAATATATTTCATAAATAGTTTAATACATATTTTATAATATATTTTTATTATCTAAAATGTTAAATAAATATGAGGAATATTTTATAATAAGTTTAATATCAAAAATATATTTATATTTTATATGAGGAATACACATGCTCTAACCCAATACAACTATATATTCATTATAAAATTAATATGTTGCACGTAGGAATTGAAACTAATTAGAAAGGATAACAACATTTATTATAATTATGAGCCACATATAATTGAGAATATATATATATATATAATAAAAGGAAAAAATTTCACCAAATGAAAACCTTCCAAATTAAGTAATGTTAAGTTGCATTGTCTCACCTTCACATACACATAATCTCCCACTTCAAATTCCCCATGGATTCTTCTTTTATATGTCTAATTCCTTTGTCGACCTTGAGGAACTTTCAAATTCATTCCTATTTTCCTCATAGTGTGCTCCATTTATTTTAGCATGTCACATCTCAATATTAGTTTATCTTCAGGATTGTTCCAATTAATAAGTGTCATGCACTTTCGTCCAAACAATACTTCAAATGGAATCTTCCTTAATGAAGCATGATACGATTTGTTATATGTGAATTCTACAAAGTAGAGATAATCTTCCCATTTGATTGGTTTTTGCATGCCATACATAGTGAGCATCTTCCAACACTTGATTCATTCATTTAGTTTTCCCATTCATATCTGAATGGTAGGGAGTACTAAATTGTATTTGAGTTCTTATTCCACTAAGCATAACCTTCCATAAGCAGAAGTGAACACACATCTATATCAAATATTACTACCTTAGGTATTCCATGTAAACAAAAAATTTCTCTCATAAATAAAACAACAATTTGAACAATTTTCTAAGTTGACTGTATGAGAAAAAAATGTGTTGATTTACTCAATTTATCCACAACAACCACTTTAGACTCATTTTTCCTTTTTGAATTAGGTAAACTTGATAAAACCCATTGTGATGATTTCCCATTTCCATTCAGGAATGGGTGATGGGTGAAGTGAACATGTTGGATGTTGATATTTAACTTTTACCTGTAGACACTCTAAGCACTTTGCCTCCTCATACTAGCGAAAAAATAAATTTTCCTCAATGAAGCAATTAATTTCTTATAACCAGGGTGGGTAGCATAGAGACTTTGTGATATTAATCTAAAATTAACTTCTTGATAGTGTTGGAGTTCCCATGTTTTGGCCAGATTGGCAAGACCAAAAGATGAGACAACATCATAACCACTTTGGGGCCCTAGGATCTAGCCCTCCTGAACCCGAAGAGGGATCTCTCCAAATGGAGCTAAGAATGATATATCTTTGAAGCTCAAAATGAAATGTTAGGCTAGTTATGAAGCACAAAGGGGGTTTTTTAAAATAATTTGGTTGAAGGGTTGCTGGGTTGGTTAGGAGATCATAGGCTGAGAAAGTAATGGGAGAAAAAGAACAAAGTAGCAGGATGTTTTAGCAAGGAAGGTGGGTCAAGAAAGTGCCATCCATTGGGCTATGGAGTCATGAAAGGGAATTACTTTCATCCACTAGCCAAGGCTTCCAAAGGGCAAGTCATCTAATACTAAAGGATCTTTTTAGATTAGATGGTGGGGTGGAACATTAAGGAGAGAAAGTGGAAGAAGGAAAGACAACCAATTTTCTGTCTATAGATCAGGTCAGAGGTCATTTAACTCCAGACCTGCTTGGACATACTTAAAGGCAGCTCTCAGAGTGGGACAAAGGGGCTGCTTATAGATCAGACCAGAGGTCATTTAACTCCAGGTCTGCTTTAGCAACTCCAAGGGAAAAAAATGATAAGATTAACAAAGGGATCTTAGAAAGGTAAGTTGGTCGTGCAAGGATCCTAGTGGACAGGGCTAACACTCATCCCCAGTGTTCCCAAACCTTCCAGCTTAAAACCCCTCAATAACATCTAGGAAAAGCTTCAACTAATTCATACATCAGCCAGCAGGCAATAACATCCACTGCGCTGGTTAAATCAACTTACAACCATTCTCAGATAGCACATAAAGTAGAAAACATAAAGGTAGGGAGAGCAGGAAACATAGGGCACCTAACAAGGGTGAATCCTATGTCATACTTCTGTTGCCTACCAGAAGAACATGGAACAATATGAAAATGTAATAAACAGAGTGAGAAAAACATCACCAATAGTAATAGACCAGGATCCTGTGAAATGTGCTTGATTAATGATGCAAAACCAGTCATGTACAAGGTAGCTCAATGGCTGTTACAGTCCAGACTTTCTCCTCCCAGCCTATCACATAAAACTACTCTGCTATTCCCTCCCAAGACTGTTCTAACAGTCAAATGAATCCCTCTAACAGCAAAAATGCCCAACAACTGAACAACAACCTTTACATCATGTTCTCGGGGATCTTTTATAGGAGAAGATAGAAAATAGAAGTAGATAAACAATTAAATGAGACTCATTAAGACAGCAGGGCGGAAGTGTTCACACCCATGCTACTTAATGGCAATTTTCAGCGTTGTGTGTACTCTATAGACTGTTTTGGAGATCTCTGTCAGGCCGAAATTTGACCTCTGGTATGTTCTTTAAGTCCTTATGGTAATCTGGAACTCTGTGCTACCACTCTGAAATGAATGAACTGGGTGACAAGTCTGCTAGGCTCTCCATACCTCATAACTGCTACCTGACTGTCTGAAATGAGCTCCAGTCAGTGTATTTAATTGTCTCAGGGCTCGAGAAGGCATGGAGGATGTTGTGGGAAGTTGTACCTCTGGAGGAAAATGTCTCGCTGTTAGGTAGTGCAGTAATGACTTGCTGGTGCGCTCATCAGTCTTCAAACTGGGCCTTAATCCTTTGACTACAGGATTAAAACGTTAATCTTCAATCACAGGCTCGAATCCCCCTCAAATTCTGTCTCTGCTACTTCGCTGGCTGGCTGAAGTAGCCTCTCTGTAATATCTACACCGTAAAATGAATCTGTCAAAAACCCGGACAGTGGTGGCGGAGGAAATGCTTTCGGAGGCCGGAGGAGAGGTGGCGGAGTAGCGGAGGAAACGATGGAAACAATGAAAAAGGTGGAGGAAGCGAATTACAAAGGAAAAGGGCGCAAAACAATGGAGCGGAGCATTGGATGTGGGACCCGGCAGAGGCGGAGGGCGATTAAACTTGAGCCGTCAGATTTGGGAGGAAACAGACAACTATGATGAAATCGGGCAATCGCAATCGGAGGTTGGAGCGGGTGGCAATCGCAATGCACAACACAAATGTTCCGATTGCGTTTGGGGTCGGAGACGCGATTGAGCGATGACCGTCGATCTGGGGGAGGAATGGACGGCGGAGATGAAATCGGAAGGGCAGCGCAATCAGAGACAGGGAGATGGGACTTGCGATCGGGAGGAGGGTGCGATTAAGCGCTGACCGTTGGATCTGTGATCAGATGGACGGCTGCGATTAGATCGGCGGATCGCAATCGGGGGTCGGACAAGAAGGCTTGCGATTGATCGGAGGGCGCAGCGAAAGGTTTGTGATTGCGATGGAGCGATTGGCGCGGGGCCGTCGGATCGGTGGGATAGATCAATGGTCAGGATTGAATCGGGAGGGAGACGGAAGGACTTGTGATCAATCGGAGGTCGGAGCGAAAGGTTTGCGATTGCGATTGAGCGGGGGCTGCGATTAGCACTCCGCCGTCAGATCTCATGATAGATCGACGACACAAAACGCGTTGCGGGACTTATTGTAATAAAACAATCGCATCGGCTATGTTCAATATTACACAGGGTTTTCGCTCCCGCCCGGCTTCCGATTGCGATAAGCATCGGGGACTTAAGCACTTGGTCCCAGCGCACGGGCTCATGTGGGGAAGTGGTTAAGGCTTGCGGTAAAGGGGCTTAGGCCTATAACAAGGTCGGAAAGGGGTTTTTTGCCCATTTTAATGGGTTTTAAGGGTTGGGAAAGGGCACGATAGAGGAATCAAAGGGAGAAAAGGGAAAACAAAGGTTAGGGGAAGAAATTAAATGGGATCTTGGGAGGATTTAGAGGGTAAAAAGGGGAAAAAGAAGGGGAAGACAAGGAGGATGAACTAGAGGCTAAATGAGGGTAAAATAAAGGGGGAAAGGAGGCCTTTGGGCATTTCTTCACATGACAGAGAGGCTTTAAAAGGGGAATCAGCAGAGGGGATTTGATCAAAGGATAAAAGGCACATAGAGGCTTCAAGGAGACTGATTTTTCAGAAGAAATGCATTCCTTGAAGGCTCAAAAACAATTTAGCCCCCTATTTTCTTGTAAAAAATTTATAGGGGGGCTAACAGTGGCTCCACATGGGGATGGCTTCTTCTTGAAGGAGCCAAGAAACCAGAAGATGATCTCTTAGTGTAGGCCAGGTGCCTGCTGCTTAAACCATCCTTTTCTTTCCTTGATCAGCTGCCACAAAGTATGAAGACAAAATATCAGCAGTAACATTCTCCCAAACAACTACCTACCCACACTATAGTCCTAACATTTTTTCTTCTTGGGTGCATTTGGACTTGCAGACCCTTTGCATCATCAATTTTTACAGACTGGAAAATAAACCTATTCTACTACTACCCTTATTACTCCATGAGACCAGATTAGACTGTTGGTCTCATAGTTTCTCTACCTACACTACTACCTGCTAGGATTAGACTGTCTAGCAGGTTTCTCCTCTACATTCTAAGACAGAAATTGAAAAACAATCAAGCCAGGATTAGACTGTCTGACTTGCTGGACTTTGCAGAAAATAAAAGCAACTAACTACGTGCTCACAGGTTGAGCTTATTTCAGACTTCCTACCTACCCTACTCTAATTGGAAATCTCTGATGTTCTAGGTGATATGATAAATCCAATAGAGCCAGTCAAGTAATACCAAAAAAGGATATGAGCACTGACTTCCTGTCAGAGATAACCATAGGGTGCTCTACGTGTGGTTCTTCAAAACTGTGGTCACCATCAGTAGTGACCATTCCTGATGAATCTGGCCCATGCTAAGGATCAACGCTGGAGCATTCGAGCATATCAGGGCCTCCATGTATTCTGCCACAGGATCCACGAACAAATGATGTACATTTTCTTCTTTTAGGCCTCCCAAGCTTGGTAGGCTGTCTTTATCCTGGGCTGCTTTGATTATTACATTTTCCACTGCATCTTCAAAGGGGCTCTTGGGAACCGGATCATCTTCTTCTTCTACTTCGAAAAGCAGCGGAATCTCTTCTCTTTTGGGGGGAGGGAGACTTTCCAAGAATGCTTTTGGGTCTCTGACCTCGCATGATATTTCTTGTGATCTCAAAAGTTCGAGCTCAGCTTCATATCTCTCAACCACCAAGTCGAGAAACATCTTCTTAAGCGCAGGTAGAGTATTGAGTACTGAGCTGAGAGGGACAATATTTGGAAGGTCCTCCCATTCAATTTCTGCTAGTACACTCGCTATTCCACTCTGAAACTCTGCTATGAGGCTTGCATCTATTTCTGCACATTGTTCAGAGTCCTCCATTAGCGAAGTGACCGGATCTTTGGCATGGATGATGTTGTACTGCGACATGGTCTCCCAGTGGAGTCTTATGTGAAACCACAAATAATCAGTGGCCAGCTGATTACTAGCGGACTCTTTTAATCATTCAGGAATTGTGGAGTCGCCAGGTGGATGATTTACAACTTACTATCCACCACAGTGGTTTACCAAATCAAAGCTGACTGATCTGTCCCCAGTGGAGTCGCCATTATGTTGGAGTTCCCATGTTTTGGCCAGATTGGCAAGACCAAAATATGAGACAACATCAGAACCACTTTGGGGCCCTAGGATCTAGCCCTCCTGGACCCAGAGAGGGATCTCTCCAAATGGAGCTAAGAATGATATATCTTTGAAGCTCAGAATGAAATGTTAGGCTAGTTATGAAGCACAAAGGGGGTTTTTTAAAATAATTTGGTTGAAGGGTTGCTGGGTTGGTTAGGAGATCATAGGCTAAGAAAGTAATGGGAGAAAAAGAACAAAGCAGCAGGATGTTTCAGCAAGGAAGGTGGGTCAAGAAAGTGCCATCCATTAGGCTATGGAGTCATGAAAGGGAATTACTTGCATCCACTAGCCAAGGCTTCCAAAGGGTAAGTCATCTAATACTAAAGGATCTTTTTAGATTAGATGGTGGGGTGGAACATTAAGGAGAGAAAGTAGAAGAAGGAAAGACAACAAATTTTTTGTCTATAGATCAGGTCAGAGGTCATTTAACTCCAGACCTGCTTGGACATACTTAAAGGCAGCTCTCAGAGTGGGACAAAGGGGCTGCTTATAGATCAGACCAGAGGTCATTTAACTCCAGGTCTTCTTTAGCAACTCCAAGGGAAAACAAAGATAAGATGAACAAAGGGATCTTAGAAAGGTAAGCTGGCCGTGCAAGGATCCTAGTGGACAGAGCTAACACTCATCCCTAGTGTTCCCAAACCTTCCAGCTTAAAACCCCTCAAGAACATCTAGGAAAAGCTTCAACTAATTCATACATCAGCCATCAGCCAATAACATCCACTGCGCTGGTTAAATCAACTGAAAACCATTCTCAGATAGCACATAAAGTAGAAAACATAAAGGTAGGCAGAGCAGGAAACATAGGGGACCTAACAAGGGTGAATCCTATGTCATACTTCTGTTGCCTACCAGAAGAACATGGAACAATATGAAAATGTAATAAACAGAGTGAGAAAAACATCACCAATAGTAATAGACCAGGATCCTGTGAAATGTGCTTGATTAATGATGCAAAACCAGTCATGTACAATGTAGCTCAATGGCTGTTACAGTCCAGACTTTCTCCTCCCAGCCTATTACATACAACTACTCTGCTATTCCCTCCCAAGACTATTCTAACAGTCAAATGAATCCCTCTAACAGCAAAAATGCCCAACAACTGAACAACAACCTTTACATCATGTTCTCGGGGATCTTTTATAGGAGAAGAGAGAAAATAGAAGTAGATAAAGAATTAAATGAGACTCATTAAGATAGCAGGGCGGAAGTTTTCACACCCATGTTGCTTAATGGCAATTTTTAGCGCTGTGTGTACTCTATAGACTGTTTTGGAGATCTCTGTCAGGCCGAAATTTGACCTCTGGTATGTTCTTTAAGTCCTTATGGTAATTTGGAACTCTGTGCTGCCACTCTGAAATGAATGAACTGGGTGACAAGTCTGCTAGGCTCTCCATACCTCATAACTGCTGCCTGACTGTCTGAAATGAGCTCCAGTCAGTGTATTTAATTGTCTCAGGGCTCGAGAAGGCATGGAGGACGCTGTGGGAAGTTGTACCTCTGGAGGAAAATGTCCCGCTGTTAGGTAGCGCAGTAATGACTTGCTGGTGCGCTCATCGGTCTTCAAACTGGACCTTAATCCTTTGACTGCAGGATTAAAACGTTAAGCTTCAATCACAGGCTCGAATCCCCCTCAAATTCTGTCTCTGCTGCTTCACTGGCCGGCTGAAGTAGCCTCTCTGTACTATCTACACCGTAAAATGAATCTGTCAAAAACCCGGACAGTGGTGGCGGAGGAAATGCTTTCGGAGGCCGGAGGAGAGGTGGCGGAGTAGCGGAGGAAACGGTGGAAACAGTGAAAAAGGTGGAGGAAGAAAATTACAAAGGAAAAGGGTGCAAAACAATGGAGCGGAGCATTGGATGTGGGACCCGGCAGAGGCAGAGGGCGATTAAACTTGAGCCGTCAGATCTGGGAGGAAACGGACGGCTATGATGAAATCGGGAAATCGCAATCGGAGGTTGGAGCGGGTGGCAATCGCAATGCACAACACAAATGTTCCGATTGCGATTGGGGTCGGAGACGCGATTGAGCGATGATCGTCGATCTGGGGGAGGAATGGACGGCGGAGATGAAATCGGAAGGGCAGTGCAATCGGAGACAGGGAGATGGGACTTACGATCGGGAGGAGGGTGTGATTAAGCGCTGACCATTGGATCTGTGATCAGATGGACGGCTGCGATTAGATCGGCGGATCGCAATCGAGGGTCGGACAAGAAGGCTTGCGATTGATCGGAGGGCGCAGCGAAAGGTTTGCGATTGCGATGGAGCGATTGGCGCAGGGCCGTCAGATCGGCGGGACAGATCAACGGTCAGGATTGAATCGGGAGGGAGACGGAAGGACTTGCGATCAATCGGAGGTCGAAGCGAAAGGTTTGCGATTGCGATTGAGCGGGGGCTGCGATTAGCGCTCCGCCGTCATATCTCATGATAGATCGACGGCACAAAACGTATCGCAGGACTTATTGTAATAAAATAATCGTATCGGCTATTTTCAATATTACACAGGGTTTTCGCTCCTGCCCGGCTTCCGATTGCGATAAGCGCCGGGGACTTAAGCACTTGGTCCCAGCGCACGGGCTCATGTGGGGAAGTGGTTAAGGCTTGCAGTAAAGGGGCTTAGGCCTATAACAAGGTCGGAAAGGGGTTTTTTGCCCATTTTAATGGGTTTTAAGGGTTGGGAAAGGGCACGATAGAGGAATCAAAGGGAGAAAAGGGAAAACAAAGGTTAGGGGAAGAAATTAAATGGGATCTTGGGAGGATTTAGAGGGTAAAAAGGGGAAAAAGAAGGGGAAGACAAGGAGGATGAACTAGAGGCTAAATGAGGGTAAAATAAAGAGGGAAAGGAGGCCTTTGGGCATTTCTTCACATGACAGAGAGGCTTTAAAAGGGGAATCAGTAGAGGGGATTTGATCAAAGGATAAAAGGCACATAGAGGCTTCAAGGAGATTGAGTTTTCAGAAGAAATGCATTCCTTGAAGGCTCAAAAACAATTTAGCCCCCTATTTGCTTGTCAGAAATTTATAGGGGGGCTAACAGATAGCTTGTTATTTAGGTACATAATTTTTGTTCCTATAGGTTAGTAAATTATCCCTATTGATGTTATAATGTAACAATTTTTTTCCCTCTTGCTTCATTTTTTGCCATAAAAACTGATAATATGGGTCTCTTTGGGTTGTTTGTTTAGTATGATCTATAATATACAATTTTGTTTGACTATATGTAATTTCATATATACAACTTAGCCTTCTTCTTAGGGAATCCACCACCCATTTTTCCTTTCCCTTCAAGTGTTTTATATCAAAGTCAAATTCACTTAGGAAAAAAATCCACCATACTTATCAAGCATTAAGGTTAGGTTGTTTAAAGAAACTAGTCAAGATACTATGATCAACCATTAAGATAAAATTATTTGTAATAGATAGTGTCATGATACTTTCAAAGCGTGGACTATTGTTGTTAATTTGAGGTCATAAGAAGAATATATTTTCTCATGCTCATTTAAATTCTAAGACTCATAACCCACTACACAAGTTTCTTGCATCAACACAGATCCTACTGTTGAGATTGCAACAAGATGATGAGCTTAGTCGAAAGGAGTTGCCTTCACTAAGTGGGTCCGCAGGGTATTTTTGGCGCAAAGCCTATTTTTAGACTATGTCTATTTTTAGACATGTGGATCATGATTCTATGAGTTGCAGGATGCTATTTGTGGAGGGTTGGTCAAGTTGGAAAAATAGATGGAATTCTATTTTTAGACATACTGGGCGGAATCTATTTTTAGATTGCCAGTCTAAAAATAGGGATGTCAAATATTATTAGCTCTTAATAATATTTAGACTCTCAACATTATCTTACTCTCTTGGAGCACTTCAGTTTGATGCCTAGAAGTGGCACATGCAGCTGACAGAAGGAATTACGCAATTCCTAGGGTTTAGTGGAGCTATTGCATGAAGACTTCAGTTAGAACTCATGTGACAGAGTTTGGTGGAGTTGATTGAGAAAGTTAGTGGAGTTGTATTCAATTTAACTAATCTAAACATAGTTGAGCTATTTGTATTCAGTTTAACTAATTGATACAATTAGTGAGAGTGGTGTGAATTAATTATTAATTAATTCACTAATTATATACTCATTAATCAACTAAAGAATACATCAGTTAACTTCAGTGCATGGACAATTTTAGTGGAGACCAGTGCAGAGATAGGTGAAAGAGCAGGTTAACTATCAGTTGTGACTATACTGTTGCTATTTGCAACACACAGATAGGTGGAGTAATCCCATGAGGATTGCACAGTTCAGGCCAGGTGGTTATCTATTTAATGAATCCATCCCATAGCTTTGAAAACGCAATAGAGGCTGGCTATCAAGTGGCTAAGGGTTGGAGCATGAGCTTTGCTAGATCTAGCTTGATAGTGTGTAGCAATTGAGGGTGTGCATGAGAGCTTGTGAGGAGCTTTTGTACTATGATTGTTACATGATCTCCATGACATATAATATACAGATAGTTGGGGTTTTCAGCTTTAAGCTTTCCCATTAAATATTGTCTTCATATGTGTGATTGTTTGTGGTTTTAATGTATGCATGCAATTGATTTTATTTCCGCATGTGATGATCAATGGTAGAAGAGATTATGTATTATGCGTGAAGCTAAAATAGTGTGTGATCAGGAGAATCTCGGTGAATAATATCTTAGTTATTCAAATTTCTACACCTACCCCTTCTTCAATGTGTTTGTACAGACAACAAACTCCTTTTCTAGGTATTATATCCTTGGAATAGGGGTTGTATTCAATAATTTTTTTAGCTCGTCAAAACTATTTTGCCATTCTATTTTCTAATTAAAAGCTCGACCTTTTTTTGAAAATAAGTTATGAGGTAAGATACTCTGGAAAACCTCTCTATAAATTGGTGGTAATATCATTCGAGTTCCATAAAGGATCCTCCATTCCACGATAGTATTAATATCTTCAGGGTCTACAACTATTCCTTCTTGGGTGATTACGAGTCCTAAGTATTATATGTTATATTTATAGAATTCATATTTTTTTATACTTGGCATATAGTTGGTGCTCTCTGAGTGTTTTCAATACTATCTGCAAATGTATTTTATTTTCTTCCATATTATTTGAATAAATTAGGATGTCATCAATAAAATTAATACAAATTTGTGAAGATAAAGATGAAATATAGTATTCATAAGGGTCATAAATGTATTTGGGGTGTTATTAAGCCCAGAAGGCATGACTTCAAATTCATAATGCCCATAAAAAGTCCTAAATGCAATTTTTCATATATCTTCCTCTCTGATTAGTATGGTACCTTGAGTGTATGTCAATCTTGGAAAACATCGTAGTGCCATTAACCTATTTGAATAAATCATCAATCCTAGGTAGTAGATATTTTTTTTTTAATGGTTAACTTATGTAGTTGTCTATAGTCAATGCAAACCCTTCGAGTGTCATCTTTCGCTTTGAAAAATAGTACATAGGCTCCCCCTTCTTCTCATGTGCCTCTGTTCTCATTATCCTATTCTTCTACTCTGCACATATATATTTTTTTTTCCTTTTGTGACTTATCAAGGGTTTTTTCCTTTTTAAGCTTCCTTTCCTTCCTTATCAAGGTTTTTTCACCCTATTCTACATGGTTTAAATTTATGCATGTTAGAATATTATGTGAAGTTTCAAATGAACCGGAATAAAGATTTGTCATACCATCATAGTATTTCCAGTCACAAACCTCCATTCAATTATTATTATTATTATTATATAACTTCCTATTTGTCTTACACATAAACCATAACAATAGCCATTCTAAAGTTAACATTGTGAAGGTGTAATTAAAATATACACCAACCATTCAGTTATTATTATTATTATTATTATAAAACTTCCTATTTGTCCTACACATAAGCCATAATGATAACGATAGCCATTCTAAGGTTAACATTGTGAAGGTGTATTTAAAATATACACCAACCTAACCTCATTGATTTTTGTGTTCTTTACTTTAGTTGCACCTCCATTCTATTTACACTCACTTGTAACATTTATGACTATAACTCTCCTCATACTAAGTTCCACTATCCACGCAACATATCTATGAAGACCTACTCGTATCTAATAATGCCATTTAATGATTTCCATTTATCAGCTCAATGTAATACTAATTTCCTAAGATTATGGTGCAGTTATCACAGAGTTTATGGCACCATACCCCTTATTGATCATATTTTCCATGTCATTCAGGTTTACCAAGGTTAGATCAAACATTGCTTAGTGCATCCCTTATGAATTTGTTTTTATGTATAAAATTATGGATGCAGCATGTAAATTTTGGAAACATTGTTGATCCAAAATCATTTAACCCAACCCTCTCCAAGGTGAGTGTGGCAATTATCCACTCATTATTTCATGCCTATCAATGATACATGGTACATGGTAGTATGCTTGGATGATTGTGTGGAAAATCCTCGTTTTCCACGTCTCTTTCTCCCATCTCTGCATCACATGGGGTAGGTATGACACAACCTTGAATATTGTTTAACTCTTTGGATTTGTGGATGCAATCCAACGATGGAAACTCTTACCTTAAACACTAACCCTAATTATCACCTTTTTTCCGTCCCATTAACTCCAATGAAGGGCTGTGAGAGAGGCCTAGACACGAGTTTCTATGATGTTGTTATATGACTCAAATTCATACCTTATTTACATTCTAAGGAATTTTTATTGTTATAGAAAAACGTATTGATTTATCGTTTGGATTGTATACCCGCAAGGTATTTATTTTGCATAAGAAACCTCATTACAATTCATGTGATCTGTCACACTATCCCATGTATCTTACCACAATGAAATTATTTTTTCCTTGTGGAAGATATGCTATATTTTAATTAACGTTCTTACAAATAGATGGGGAGCCGATGAACATGTTTAAAATTATTGCAATGAAATTTCTTCTGGTCGACTCTTCATTGGATACTAGTAAGAAATGCTAAATTTTTGTTTTTTCTTATCTTATCATGCAGAATTTATTTCATACATATATATATATATATATATATATATATATATATATATATATATATATATATTGAACTTATCATTGATTGGTTTCTAATGTTGCAAAATGATGGCTCTAATCTCTGCCTAGAATGGGTTGTATCTATCAATAATACATTCTCTTCCCTTTAATCATTGGTTTGACAAAATACTATAGAAATTTATTGTATAGGTTCTCGGAGATAATATATATGCTCGGGAAGGAATTTTCTCTAACTTTTCTTTTCTTTTCCTAGTATGTATTTATCTAATTTATAGTGCATAGAACACTTGTCGTGATTTTGTCAAATTGTCAATATCAACACATATCGTCTGGTGTTTAGGATTTTGAATCATTGTGGTGTTTTTTTCTTAATGTTTTACAACCAACGTCCATGAAGTATTCTACTACACATGTAAATTATTATAATGGAAAAATGCATTTACCATAATCTCTTCCAAGAGATCTATTCATTAGGGTTTGTAAAGTTTGATTGCTCTTTTGTAAAAAAATTCAGTTCAATGACAACCTTGTTATAAGATGAATTCAAGTACATGATAATTACTTTAATCTGCAATTAGGGTCATATTATACTTGACTATTATTATTATCATGTAATATATATCCCACTATGTTATTATTACCATCTCTGTTACAAAAGAACATTATCTCGTCGATTCGGATATGTGTATATATACTGTGAACTATTGAAATATTTTCCAAATATGCATAGACCTTCTCAGGTAGGATGGGGTTCCTTGTTGGAATAGTTCTCAAAACTGACTAGGAAATGGTCGAAACCTATTTAGTTTTTTTCCTCGATGAGCATATTCTATTTAGGTAATGACGCCACGGTTATCTTGGCACTAGAAGATCGTTGTAAATACAAATTTCAATATGACATGAACTGTTGGAGTGTGTAATTCCTACTTATCTTCAGTTGTGACTTTCTATGTATAGAGTCTATTCCTATTCCATAGGTTAGCTAAAACCTAAGTTCCTAGTTTGTTATGAGGTTGAGATATTTTCTCAGCCAACTTATTGTGCATCCAAGATAGCTTCCCTATCTTGAGACTATACCTCATGTATATATGCAGCTTTATTTGATTAATGAAATATAACGTGTTTCTCACATTTTATCTTGAACGTCATCTTATATCCTTACCATCCTTATTCTAATAATCATTCCTCGGATCTTCAGCTCCATCATCTAATAATCATCCTAGATAACTTTCCTTAGAAAAATTGAATGCATATAATTTATTGCGTATTTGTTATATCTATGCTTAAGGTTAATGTTCATAACTACCTATATCTTCCTACTCCCATCCCTTGGGAGAAATCCCCTGGGACTAATTATGTCCACTTCCCTACATTTTTATTTATTTATTAATATCTACATTCATTATACAAAACTCACATACACCGTAATACAGTGAATACATTTCCGCACAACAAATTCCCTTTTTTTTTAACTCACCAAGTATGTTCATGTCTATGAAATCATGAAGTTCATTTTAGTCCTAATATCAAGATATCTAGATATACATTCCACTAATAAAAGGTAAAATACAACATTTAGTTATATTTATTAATAACAATATAAGAAACATAATTGAATAACATAAAAAATATAAATTAACTTATCAGAAGTAATTTAACCAATATTAATGATAGGTCACTTGGGAAGTTCACACATTCACCACCAAACCTTGAACTTTGATCCACTAGTTCACCCCGTGCTAAGGTGTTCTTGCTAGGGTATCAACAACCTCTGTTGATCCCTTCCCTAGGTATTTAATACATTTTATTCATGATAAGGTTTTCTTTAGCGATGTCCCGCTTTTATGGACCTTTTTTTCTATTAAGGTTTTCTAGGATTTTCCATAAAATATCGTCTTCCTCTCCCACATATATTTTATGTTTTTCAAATCTTAGCATATTTCTCCAACTAAGAAACTTAATGGATCTTAAGCTTATCTAGAATTATATCGAGAATTGTTATCATGAAAGGGTGGAAAACATCTCATTTCTAAGAATCACATTCCCGAGTTTTGATATATCATTTATTTATTAATAAATATTCATTTACATAATTATTCCACTATTTTTTTACTTTGTGGCTTTTTCGTCATTTTATCAAATGTAAATTAGTCCAATAAAACAATGCTATAGTAGTGGAGTGATATTACAATGTCGATATGCTTAGGCGGATATATTTTTTATCAAGCAGCTCCTACAATTGTATTTTTAACTCATTTAATTCTAGTATGATCATATGATAGCGTTCCTTGGATATTTAGGTGTCTTATGGGATAAAATCTACTATAAAATTGATATTCCATTTAGGGGGTAACCCAAGGATCTCTTCTGGAAATACGTCATCAAAATCTTAGAAAAATGGAAGGTTTTCTAAGGTCAATGTATTCTCTTTAGAATTAGTATACCCCACTTAAACTGCATAAATATAACAACCCTTCCTAATGCATTTTCCCAGTTGAGATGTTATAATTGGTCTTAACTTTAAAATTCTCACTATCCCTTGGATTTCCTTCCTAGAATCCCTTCCATCAATGAAGCTGATGGTTTTGTTTTTACAGCTAACAAGCGATGAATGTTTTTCCAATCGGTCCATACCAATCAAAATGTCATAAGAGAATAAGGGTAAAATATTTATATTTATTTTTATTGGTTGACCCGCCAACTCAATAAAATAGTTATCCACTTTTTCCACTGCCCTTCGTTTTTCCCGAGTGGCTAAATGAACCAACCATGGATTCTTAAACTTATTAACTTACAAATGACACAAACCCACTACTTTATGACTTATATAGCTCAAACTTGCTCTGGGATCCATTAAAATGGATACAACATGACTGAAAATATTACCTTTAAATTCAACCATTGTAGGTTCGCATTTGACCTTATGATCCTCCAGTGAAACATTAATCTTAGGTAGAATTCTTGTCACTTCTCCTATGGTAGATACCTCTTGAATTCTTTTTGCATGTTTGGTTTTTCAGGGACAAGGGAAAATTTTAAATGTGGCTCCCCAAAACTTGAACACTATAAGGGTGGTTCATGTGGATGACCATATTCAAGTCCGCTTAATGGTTCTATTGGTTTAGATTCATTTTGTATCCAAGGTTTTTTTTGAATTTTCACTGTAAATTTACTTTGTAGGTTTTTGTGTGAATTATTAGCATTCATAGTTTTTGCATACTTATTATTATGAGGATTTATATGCCCTTTCTTACTTGACCATTATTTTTTATTATCCCCCTTTTTTTGCATTTGTTAATAACATATTCATGCTTTCTGAAAAACATCATCCATAGTATTAGGGTTATCAAACTCCAATCGTTCCTTCATAAATACATGAAGGCTAATTATGAAATGTTGTGCCTTAGCCTTTTCCTCATGTATGTAAGTAACATACTTTAATAAAGATGTAATTTAATTCATGTACTTGTCCATGGATAGTTGACCCAATATAAGGTCACGAAACTCATAGGACTTATCATCATAAAATCACTCAATAAGGTACTTATCTTTAAAATATTTCTGAAAATTTTCTCATCTTGTTTCTTTTTCCTCAATCCCATGCACTTCCTTAACTTCTTCCCACCACAAAGTTGATTTACCCTGGAGCTGATAGATTCCTAAACAAGCCTTCAAATTATTAACATATTCATAAATGTGTAAGTATTTATTCACATATACTAAACATGCTTCAACTTCTTCCTTTGACTCACCTTCAAACGTTGGAGGTTTAATTTTTCTAAATTCCCCTTATAATATTTTCTTATTTCTTTCCAGCCTTTTCTGAATTTTCTCACTAGAAGCATTTCCATATTCTTCCTCATTTGTCTCCTTTCAATTTTTAACTCGTGTGTGACTTTTATTAAGTATACTATCGTCTCTTCTTTTGTTTGACTCAACTTTGTTTCCGTTATCAAGAGTTGGGTCAGACTTTCTATGATTGTGTTTATCAGTTAAAATTTTCATTATTCATTCCTAATCTCGCGTTAGTTTCCCATTAATTTCCCTTGAATTTTCCATTTCTTTTGTTTTCTATTCCACTACTTCCAGTAACATATTATTTGTGGTCTAAGGTTCTTCCCCCAACTAGCCCCACATTTCTAGATTGGGTCTAGGAAAGGGTATTGAAATAGACCCTATAGGTTTGCTTATAGGTGGTGTGGCCATTGTACCACTTCCCCTTCTCATCCTTATTCCTCTGTCAAGTAGAAAATACAATTTTTTATTCAATCTATTTAGCCTGCATATGCCACAATGTGGGAACAGGGGCTTTGGTACCACTTGTAATAGTTCAACCCCTTTACACATAAAAAATGTTTTCCAGGTGATAATTTTACCACTAATTACTAATTTTATCAAATGTATTTTCTTAGTTTCTTTATAGCCTTCGAATCATAAATATATGTAGCACACTCATCCCACATATACCCAGGTAATTGTCCAACCAGGGTAAACATGTGATGAAGAGTTACTATGATTAGATTCTGTCAGACCAGGAGGTAACTCCGCAAAAATCAATGTGTATTAGATGAATATTGTGTGTGTACTTATACATGGAGGTGAGGCTATTGGGATTGACTTCCCAATGGCTCTTGGACTTCCTTATTTACTAAATTACAATAATATACAATCTCACTCAACCCCCTAGGATTAGGTGTCAACATTCCCCCCTTTAATCTGAAGGGATGCTGGTGAGTCCAAGCATCGTTCTTAACTTTTCAAATTTTTCTCTTCCAAGTGCTTTGATGAAGATGTCTATGGTCTAATAATTTGTGGAATAATGATGTAGATGGATGTTTTTGGGCTGAACATGATGTCTAATCAGATGGTATTTTTTATTGATGTGCTTTGTTCGATTATGGAACTTCGGCTTCTTGGCCTACTTTACTGCAAAAGTGTTGTCAATCATGAGTGGTGTTGAATGCATTTGTTTCATCTGCAAATATTCTAGGATTTTCCTGAGCCACACAATTTCATTTGTTGCTTCACCTGCTGCCACATAATCTGCCTCGGTTCTGGAATCTGCTGGAACTGACTATTTGCGTGATTTCCATGAGACAGCTCTTGATCCAAGACTCATGGTATAACCTAAAGTAGACACCCCAGTTTATTTTTCCCCATCAAAGTATCAATCAGAGTATCTGATCAAGATGAAATCACCTACCTGTGTATATTTGAGTCCAAAGTCTTGAGTTCCCTTCAAGTACTTTATAACTCTTTTTGCAGTTGACCAATGTCCTTCACAAGTTTTTTTCATAAACCTTGAGAGAATTCCAATAGCAAATGAGATGTATGGTCTAGTGGTATTCAGGTAGATAAAACTTCCAAAAAGTTGTCTATACTTCGTTGCTTCCTTGAATTCCTTCCCTTCAATGGATGTGAGCTTCAAGTTTTGTTCCATTGGAGTGGTTAAGGGATTGCATTCATCCATGCCAAACTTGTTCAAAAGATCTCCAATGTACTTATTTTGAGAAAGAAATATAAATTTAGGATGTTGAGTTACTTCAATACCCAGATAGTAATGAACATAACCCAAATCAGTCATTTCAAAACCTTTCTTCAATTATTTACTTATGGATGCAATATAAATTTCATTGTTCCCTGTCATCAAAAGATCATCTACATACACCACAAGGTATACAACTGTTTTTCCAAATTTCTTAACAAATAAAGTTGCATCATCAAGATGAAAATGTTTGAATTCAAGTTTCAGAAGATGCTCAGTTAATTTCTCATACCAGGATTGTGGTGCTTGCTTGAGGCCATATAGGGCTTTTATAAGCTTTCATACTTTCTGTTCTTGGCCCTTCACAACAAATCCTTCTGGCTGGGAAATTCAAAAATTTCTCCTTTAGATATCTATTCAAAAAGGTGGTATTTACATCCATATGATGGACTTTCCATCCCTTCTGAGCTACTAGGGAAAAGGGTGTCTGGATGGTGGCCCATTTTGCTGTGGAAGAAAATTTTTCTTCATAATCGACCCCTTCTTTCTCTGCAAAACCTTTTTCCACAAGCCTGGCTTTGTGCTTGTCAAGTGAGCCATCTGATTTGTACTTGTTCTTGTAGACCCACTTATAGCCAATTGGTTTGGTTCCCAAAGGAGGATCAACCAGCTTCCAAGTGCCATTCTTTATCAAGGCATCATACTCATTTTTCATCGCTTCATTCCATTCATCATGAGAAGCGGCTTCTTTGAAGGAAGTTGGTTCATGATCTGTAGAAAAACTCAATTCACAGTTATAAGCAATATCCATATCAACAGGTGAATCAAAATTATCTACATCACCTTCGTTTTTTCTAGTGGAATTTCTTGTTCCTGTCTTTCCAAACTCATCAGGATGAATTTTCTCTAGTGTCTTTGTCAGCCCTTTGGGGGGACCTTTCTGAGATGGCCTAGGCTACTCATTTGACTGAGTTAGAATTTAATCAAGATTAAATCTCTCAATTTTGTCAATCACATCGTTCAAGGATTCAACCATGGTTGGTTCTTCATGTGGGGGAGAGAGTGCTTCAGGAATTGATTCCACAGATTGATTTCGTATAGGAATCCCCCCTTCAAGATGTGGAATTTGATTATAAAATTCTTGAAAATTCTTTTCATGTGTGAATCTATACAGGCAATCAAGTTACCACTCAACAACATTGTCAGTCTTCGAAGATTCAAGGAATATGACATCTCTTGCTATTATAAACCTTTTATTGACTTCATCATAGAGACGATATCCTTTGGAGGTATTGGAATACCCCAAGAAGATAAATTTTCAACTTCTAACACCAAGTTTATTCCTTTGTACCTTGGGTATTAAAGCATAACAAGTGGAACCAAAGACCTTGAAATGCTTTACCAAAGGAATGTGGCCATGCCACATTTCATAAGGAATTTTTTTTTCTGATTGAATTTGAAGGAGACCTATTTTTTATGTATACAACACATAGAACTGCATCAGCCCAAAACATCAATTTTAAATTCTTAAAAAACATCATGAAGTGAACCATATTTAAAATTGTCCTATTCATTCTTTCAGCTACACTGTTCTGTTGGGGATTGTAGGGCACAATTGTTTGATGTTTGATCCCATGTTGACGAAGATAATTTTCAAATTCGTTTGAAGATTATTCTTTTCCATTATCAGTACGTAAAGAGCCAATATGAGTTTGTGCATCATTTTCAATCCATGCATGAAAATTCTTGAATGTTTGAAAAACATCAGACTTGTTCTTCAATAAGTAAACCCAACACATTCTGGTGTAATCATTAATAAATGCCATCATATATTTATTTCTATTTGTAGAAGCAACAAGCATAGGGCCACATAAATCTGAATGAATAAGCTCAATTTTTCAATTTGCTCTGCAATGTGAATCATGAAATGGTTGTTTTCTATGCTTTCCTAGAATACAAGCATCACATTGCTTCAATTTCATAGGAATTGTAGGCAGTCCATTAACAAAAATTTTCTTCAACAATCGAAGGCTGTCATAGTTTAAGTGTCCAAATCTAGCATGACATAAAATACTTGATGGGAATGTACCTTCATCATGATGTGAACTGAATGCAAAGTTTTGTGCATAAGCTGAGGAACCTTATAGCTTCAAGAGTCTTCCTTCTTCTATTACCTCCATGACAAGTGAGTGATCTAATTCTTTTCTGACCTCAACCTTGCCATCAAACATGTGAATGGAGTGTCCTTGCTAGTGGATGTGGACCAAGGACAACAAGTTTCTCCAAAACTCAGGGAGGTATAGAACCTCATGTAGAAGATGATCTGGAAGACAAGGCAACTTAAGCCTGATTGTGCCAAGCCCTGATGGCTTGAGTTTGGATTTATCTGCGAAATATACTGCTCCATCAACTTTGTCAATAAATTCTTCAAAAATATCTTTTCTAAATGTCATGTGACATGTTGCTCCTGAATCTAGCAACCAATCATTTCTCCAAGAAGTAAATGAAACATCAAACAAGTCTTCAATTGCTCTATTGTTACAATGTGCTACAACATAATGAGCAGATTCAGGTGATTTACCTTAGTCTCTATCATGAGTTTTACCATTTTCTTGATTCCTTTGCTGCTCAATTTTATCCCAAGACAGCTTACATGTAGATGCATCACGCCAGTATTTATTGAAGCGTATGTAATGAAGATCATATTTTTCAATTTGAGTTTGTCTACCCCCCCTTCCTCTGAAATTTCTTCTTCCTCTTCCTCTTTGGCCACCTCTTCCTCTGGAAGAATCTTGAGCATGACTCTTCTCTCTATGTGCAAAGCATACAGCCTCTTCAGAAGACAAAGGGGTGGTCATCTTTCCAAAATCATTCTCTCTTTCTGCAAAATTTTTCTCAAGGGACTCAAAAGTGATTTTCACAAGGCTTCCACTTGCTTGAAATGACTCAAGATAATGTGAGTGAGTGGGATACAAACCCTTAACATATTCTATGAGAGATATGTCAACATCTGCACCAGTGCTCTTAATGTCATGCATGATAGATCCTACTTCTGAATCTAAAGCAAGAGGATCATCATTTTTCAATTCCAGACTGAACATCTTAATCATTAATTGAACAATTTCAAGTTATAAATGTGAGTCATAGAGTTCTTTTAGCTTGCTCAAGGCTTGATAGGAATTTTAAAATGGTGTAATATGGCGACTCACCTCTTCATTTATGGAAGCTGAAATCAAGGCATAGACCTTGCAGTTCTTGTTTTCCCAAATGGAGATCTCCTTCTCTGAAGTGGGCTTTGCTGGTGGAAGGTCTTCTTCTCCTTCACAAATTCCTCCCCACGGCTCATTCAAAATGAGAGTGTGCTTGATTTTCTGAGACCATTCAGGATATTTGTCCTTTCCGGAGAGAACAACTCCTACAATAGATATGAGAGAATGCATTATTTTGAAGGAAAAAAAATAATTTTCTAGTAAAAACTCAATTCTGATTTCAATTCTGCAATATTTTGTTTTTGTAAAAGCTTTGGAGGAAAAAACAGAGGTATTATCTGGGGGAGGTGTTTTCTGGGGGAGTTGATTACTGGGGGAGGTGATTTCTGAGGAAGGTGATTGTTGGGGGAGGTGATTTCTAGGGGAGGCAAAATTGTAAAAAATAAATAAATTCATATTATGGCCGAATAAATAAAAAACACAGAGAATCTGCATGGGAGGGGAGAGGAGGGAGGCCGAGTGTTTGAGGGGGCATGCATGAGCAGAGAGGGAGTGCAGGTGAGGGGCGGGGATCGTGAGAGGGGAGGGAGAGGGGTGAGGGGAGGGGGAGCGTAGGTGAGGGGGCGGGCGTGAGTTGTGTGAGGGGGCAAGGGGGAGTGAGGGGTGAGGGGGAAGGGATCTTTTTGTGGGAGTGAGCAGGGAGGGTGGGTCAGGGGGTAGAGAGGGAGGGGAGGACGAGGGGTGAGGGACAAGATTGTTGTGCGGGAGTGAGCGAGGAGGATGGTGAGGGTGAGGGGGCGAGATTGCAGTGAGCGGGAAGGGGAGGAGAGGGGAGGGCGAGGGGTGAGGGACGGGATTGCAGTGAGCTGTGTGGGAGTGAGCAGTGAGGGGACCGAATGCTGTGAGGAATGGGTGGGCGTGCGAGCAGAGAGTGACTGTGAGGGGATGGCGTTGTGAGGGTTGGTTAGGAATGAGTGAACAGTAAAACAAATTGTACAGTAAATTTAACTGTGCTCAGAATTTGAGCAGAAATTGCACACCAGCAGAAATTGTAGAGTGGTGTGCAGAAACAAAAGGTAGAATGTGTAGAAAAATATTGCAGAATTTGCAGTAAAAAAAAAGCTCAGAATTTTCTAGAATTGCATAATGGTAGGAGCAATAAACAGAAAACTAAATGCACAATGACAGTCTGCAAAAATGCAAAAAATGAGGGAGTTACACCAAAGGGCGGAATGCCAAAAATGGAACTGGCTCTGATACCATGTCAGACCAGGAGGTAACTACGCAAAACTTAAGGATGTGGAATCAATAGAAACACATCATAGATACCTTCCACATTAACAAAGAGACTCAAAAAATACAACCCAACCACTCAAGCATCTAAACCTTGGGTCTCGTCGAGTTTTTAAGGCTTCAAACCCCTAGATGCTCCCACAATATATGCATGGGTGTGTCTCGGAGACTCTATATTCTCCCACAAAATATGAAATCACGTATCTTGGGACTTTCTTCGAGATACCTCTGCTAGTGTCCCTATTTTTGAGCCACTTTTTTAGGTGCAGAGCCAAGCATTAGGGGAATTTTGAGGTTTAAAATGGGTCTCCTAAGAGAAATGTACAACCAAAATGAACTTTATAATAACTAATAGGATTCAATATGATGATGTCAACAATGGGGGATGATTCACCAATTTTAGAGTAAAAAAGTAAAAAGATTAAAAAATAATAAAATAACAAAACTACTTTTTCAACTCGTATTTTCAACTTATCTCCCTAAGATTTTACTCAAATTTCAAGAGGGACTGCTCATTGGATGAAAATTTTAATTCATCATCCAAGGAGTACCCATGTTACATACTTTCGATGAACCCTACTACACGAAAAATGAGAAATACATGAAAAAATGTGTTTGCAATCATGTTTTTCATGTATTTCTCATTTTTCATGTAGTAGGTTCAATCAAAAGTATGCAACATGGGTACTCTTTGGATTAGAAATAAGATTATGCATGCAACAAGTGTTTCCGCTCGCAATTTGAGTAAACCCATAGGGATATAAGTTGAAAATACAAGTTGAAAAAATAGTTTTTCCTGTTTTCCCTCTAAAATTTGATGATGTAATCTAATATTATTTTAGTATTTTCACTATTATTGTATAATTTCCTTAGGAGGCCCATTTTAGACCTCAAAATTCCCCTAATGATCACTACCCAGAATTCAATGATGAGCTCAGGCATTAAATATAACAGTGAAAATATGGTGCAAAAGAAAATAATGGAATAGGGACTTAATTGGACTCCTATTAGCCATGACAAGCATTTCATCAAACATGTCGCAAATATGTAATCTACAAGTTTAAATAAAAAAATCTGAAGATAGGGGTCTCATACTTATTTGAGCATCTCTAAGAAGCATTGTTTCCTTACATCATTAGGTGCAGCATCAACTATTAGGTCATAGATACATTATTTATTCATCTACAAATGAAAACACAAGGACAACCTTACATCATCACAGTTAGAATACATGCTCATAACTAGAAAACTAATAACAAAAATACCAGGGATATATCAGTCATAGGATCCACATACAAACTGGCACATTTCCACAAAAAATTCCAAGGAAATGAAATTATCATTAATGAATGTAGAAACCAACCAGGGATGGGACTACCATGTTCCACCCAACCATAGATTTTTTGAGCCAAATATCCATTCAAATAATCACCCCTGTGCCATATTCCAAGCATGAATGTCAGACTCATAACCAACCAAAGTAACCAAGCAAGCATGGATTCTACCAGATTTCTTAGCCTACACGGTAAGGAATTTCATTGCCTCCTAGTCTTTTAGGCTTTACCGTGATCCATAGTCTGATCTAGGGATCACTAGGCCCTACACCAAGACCCACTCTCTGGGATTTACCGTACATCCCATCCTGGGAATACTAGGCCCAACGAATATAAATACACCTCTTGGATTTACCATATATCTCTCCATTCACTAGCAAGGATTCCTAGGCCAGCCAAGACAAAATCATGGCTTTACTGTAACCCACAATCTGGTTCAGGGGTCACTGTGCCAGTGGCTTTACCGTAATCCATAGTCTGGTTCATGGATCACTAGGCCATGTCTTTTTCCTTTCAAATATTCACCTCACTCACCTTTGAATCCATACGGAAATCTTGCTCAACCAAAACATGAGAAGCCACCACATCAAGGCTATCTGGAAATGGAAAGGCTAGGCTAAAAACATTGTCACACCTTGAAAAACCCATGCCATGACATAAAATAACCACATGCAATACCATGCATGCCAAATACAGCAAGGAAGACACGCATGCAAATAAATACCTGCAAAGAATCTTGTTGTATCTTCTTCATCCCACCATTCCTTGCTTGTTCCTTCCTTCCTCTTACCTTGTTTTCCTTTCTTGATCCAATTCCAAATTTCTCCAAGAAAAATCTAAGTGTCCAAGAGAGAGAGAGAGAGAGAGAGAGAGATAATAATGAGGGAGCTCCAAGAGAGAGAGAGAGAGGGAGAGAGAGAGAGAATAATAAGTGTCCAAGAGAGAGAGAGAGAGAGAGAGAGAGAGAGAGAATAATGAGGGAGCTCCAAAACTGAACTAAAAAAGGGTACCGACTAATCCTAAGAAGCCTTTTTATTGATGAGATCTCTATTTTCTTCATTTTCCATTATTTTCCTTCATTTTCCTCCTCACATGCACCCTTTGACCTTTCACCTCCATTTTCTCATAATTTCCATTATTTTCATCAATATATGTCCCAAAATTGCACTTTTCCTTTCGAAGGCATTTGTCGTTTCCTTTGCCAATTTCATTAGCCATATAATAAACCAAATGAATACCCACTATGATGTTTTTCCCAACATTAAGCTTGGAATAAGCATCACATAAACTGTGGTTATTAGTTTTTCCCTTTTTAACTTTTATTACTTGGAAATTTCACTAGGGCTATTACAGAACCCTCCCCCTTGGGGGAAAGTTTCCTTGGTGTTCAATCACAGATATACATCATAAAAACTACTGAAATGAAAAAATACTACCCATGGAGCTTTATAACATAGCTCAATGCAATATTTACAATGATCAGCCTGCTGAAACGAATACCAACATGACAACTATAATGGCATGACATGCATACCACTTGTTAGAGCTTTATAGCATAGCTCATGGTGGTATTTACATCCATTTACATATGTAAGTATATCAAAACATCACACCCAAACATATATGAAACATCATACCAAAATTGCTTGGCCTCAACCAGCAAACAATGAATGATACATATCCTGCATCTAATCCACCATCTCTCATGTAGCTTTATCAAGCCCAAAGTGCTTCCATTACACTTTAATTTTTTCTATTTCTCATTTCTAGAGCATGAACACCTTTTTCTACAATATACATTGAGGCTCCGACTAGAATTCTCCATCTGGATCAACCTGCAATACAAACTAGTCAATCACATGATCAGCATCTTTAACATACTTCTTAAGCAATGATATATGAAAAAAATCATGGAATTTCGTTATGGAAGGCAGTGCAAGTGGATAGGATACTGCTATGATGCTCTAAATCATCCTGAAAGGTCCAGAAAATCGACGTGCCAGCTTGGCACATGATCCAATCCACAAGGAGATCTTCTTCAACTTCATGCACAAGTACACCTATTCCCCAACCTAAAACTCCTTAAACAACCTATTTTTGTCTGCAAAAATCTTCTTCCTATCCCGTGCTTCTTTCAAATTCTTCTAGATTACCTTCATTTGATGTTCCATTTCTGCCAACATGTTTGGTCTGATCAATACCCTATTAACCGGATCACTCCAACTGATGGGAGTGTTGCAACTTTGGCCATAAAATTCCTCAAATTCACTCATCCTCAAGGATTCTAGATACCCGTTGTTGTAGGAAAACTCTACCACTGGAAGATAATCTTACCACTTCCGCTGCTGATGGATCACATACATCCTCAACATATCCTCCAATATCCTATGGACCCTCTCATTCTATCCATCTGTGTGTGGATGATAAGTTGTGCTAAAGGAAAAATAAGTTCCCAAACTTGAAAAAAAACTCCTTCCAAAACTTGGAAGTGAACTCATCCTTGTTTGATACAATCTTCTTTGGAACACCATGCAATCTGACCACATCTCTGAGGAACACTTGTGCCACATCGCTAGTTGAATATGTAGTCTTTACTAGAATGAAATGTGAAACCTTTTTCAACTTGTCCACAACAACAATGATGGAATCATGTTGTCCTGGGAAAAATTGTGTTGAAATCCATGAAAATTACCTCTTATTTCTACTCTAGAATGGTAATCAGTTGAAGTAGTCCACCCGGATGCCTATATTCTTCCTTAACCGTTTGAAAATCCAAAAACCCAGCTATGAACTCTACCACATAATTCTTTAGATTCGGCCAATAGTAGAACGTCTTCACTATAGTCAATGTCTTCTAATAGCCTGGGTTACTCAAATATGGTTTCGCATGAAACTCCCTCAAGATAACCTTCTTGTGCTCACTGTTGTCTAACACATATATTCTATATCTAAACCTAACCGAAACATATTCTATGAGACGGTAATCCACATCATGTACACCTACACCTATACATGTACTTGTACTATGTTGCAACCTATGCACAATCTCCATATACATGTCATCTTTCTGACCTTCCTGCAAGACTCTATCTTGTAAATATGTTCCACAATACCTCGTAGTTGAAACGTGATTCACCTGTACCCATATGATAATAGCATTTGCGAAATTCTTCTCCTTTCCATTGATGTACCTAATCTCAAAGTCAAACTCACTGATCATGGCTAACCATATAGCTTGGCATTCAGATTCGGCTGGTAAAATAACTATCTCAATCCAATGTGATCACTCATCAGTACAAAACCCCTTCCAATAAGATAGTTCATCCACATCTTCAATGCATGTATGATCACTACTAGCTCAAGATCATGTGTCAGGTATTTCTTCTCATGCTCATTTAGTTTTCATGACTCATAGCATAACACCTTTCATTATTGCATAAGGAATCCACTAAGTCCTCTCTTGCAAGAATATGTAAATAATGCAAACTATTTTTCCAGATATGAAATCTTTATCACTAGAACATGTGTCAAAAAATCCTTAAACTCATCAAAACCGACCTCACACTCGTAGTTACATTAAAAATTCTTACATTTACTCTATAATGATGTATTATGATAAGAAATTTGTAACAAGTTCTAGATGAACCTCCAATAATAACCTACCAACCCCATGAATGATATCCCTCATCTATATTTCTAGGAGCTACCCACTCCATGATGGCCCTTATCTTTTCTAGATCTACTGTAATGCCCTCCTTGGAGACAACATATCCTAGGTAATGTACCTAAATATGGAAGAAAATACATTTTCTGAGCTTAGCATATGACTGATGCTTTCTCAACAATATCAACATTACTACCAAATGCTCGACATGTTCTTCCTCATTTTTATAATATACCAATATGTCATCAATGAGCACAATAACAAACTTGTCCAAATAAGGACTCAACACACTGTTCATAAAACACATAAATGTGTCTAGAACATTATTCAATCTGAATGGAACTACAAAAAACTCATAATTCCCATACCTACTCTTGAATATGGCCTTGCATATGTCCTCTTCTTAGATGCATACCTGATGGTATCTTGATCTGAAGTCGATCTTAGAGAACATTGTTGCTCCCTTCAATTGGTCGAATAAGTCATCAATCATCAGCAACATATACCTATTCTTGATGGTCACTTTGTTCAAATTCCTGTAATCAATGCTCAATATGAGAGTACCATCCTTCTTCTTCACAAAAAATATCAGTTCGCCTCATGGAGATACACTTGGCCTAATGTATCCTCTATCAAGCTTCTCTTTCAACTGCAACTTTAATTCTACAAACATAGGTGTGCTCATCCTCTAAAGTTATTTTTATGTTGGATATTCCCCTTGTACGAACTCAATAGGAAAGTCTACCTCCCTGTGAGGTGGAAACTCTGAAATATCTACAGGAAATACATCATGAAACTGTTGTAGAACTAGGTACCTTCTCAAAAAATTTGCACCCTCTACTTCCTTACCTTTGTCACTATAAATATGTACTACGAACAACACACACCCTTTCCTATGACTACACGTGGCCTACATAGATGTCACCATCCTAACTTGTGTGCCTTTCCTTTTTCCCTGTAAGACTCTTGGTTCCCCATTCCCATCTAAGCACTCAATGGATTTTTCATAAAAATTCACCTTGGTCCTGTGAAATTATATCCACTCCATACCCAATAGCATGCTATATGATCCCAATGGAAATATGTTCAACTGCGCTTCTATAGACATGTGATTCAACTCAAATGCACAAACTCTTACCCAATGGTGATCTCTTTTCTTTGTACCTGTAGCCAACTACACTAACCAAGATTTTGCATGCATTTATTTATTCAAGCCACACTTATTCACCAAGACTAACATAGCCATAATTAGATCTAGGGTCAGTCAAAATAGAAATAACTTGATCACAAAGCTTATCATCCATCTCAATGATAGATTCATGGTGATATTCCTGCTTGTTTTCTATGATTGCATAAACACGAGGAATGTTGTGCAAAGCACCCTGAATGGTTTGCACCTCCTGTGCACTATATATCTGAGGATTACACCCCGATTCTATGAAAAATCTCTCCTAAGGTGTTCATCACCACATGTCCAACACTCCAACCGTCCAGTACCATTACCTCTATGATGGTGCTTTCATCCATGTCCATGTCTAGTTGCATTAAACTTCTTTTGTGATGCCAGATTTTCCTTCTCCTCTGCATTTTGGGGCTTTGCTTTTTCCGGGTGCCATTTACCTTTACGTTTGTCTTTCCCTTTCCATCCTTGATGAGATTCATTCTTACGCTTTAATTTTCATAGAAATGCTTCAATTTCCTAATGAATTCCTCAAGTGACCGAGGCTCATCATATTGAATCTGATCTCAAAATTTTAATGGAAACGAGTGACAAATTGTTGAAATTTATCGTTTTCATCTTTAAGATATGGTACATAAATCAATATCTCCACGAATTTATTTGTGTACTCTTCATTTGTCATTGACCCGATATTTATCTCATAAATTTCTTTGGTGTTATTGTCGTAGTACCTTTCTGAGAAATACTTCTTCCTGAAAAGCCTCTTGAACTCATGCCAACTCAAGTCCTCTATCTTGATGTCTCTGACCTGCTTTGCATCTTCCCACCAAATGTCTTCTTTACCTTACAGGTTAAAGATATCAATTCTAGCCTTCATATTATATGTATACTCCTGTAACTCAAAGAACTTGTTCTTCCCAAGTATCCAAGCTTCTACATCTTCTAGTTTCTTCAAATCTCCATCAAAAGTGGGTGTATTTTCTTTATCAAATTCATCCAGAAAGTATTCCTTGTCACTCCTATAAGGATTATGACAATGATGATCATGATGTCTATCTGAACCAAAACTATAATTGTACCTGTATTCATCACCCCTCCTATCTGGAGTGTGCAACATCCTGCCATCTCTCAATGTGTTCGCTCTATCTAAATTGTGTCTACTAGGAGACCTACTTCCATATGCCCCATTAGTTATGTCCTCCTTCCCATGTCTAATTTGAGGCAGCCCTTGCCATAGCAGTTCTGACATGCTCTCAAGAATTATTTCATAAACATCTACTTATTTCTCATGTGCTTGTATGATAATGTCATTGTGTGCCTTAAAAAGCCTTATTTTTCCTTCAAACTTCTAAATGTGTCTGTCAAATTAGAATAGTGCCCACCACACTGCTCATATGAATCATAGCAAGAGTATTTATATTCTACTATCTTTCTATTTATTTTTATCTCTTTCATGTCACTACATGTAACAACGTGTAACCAAGAATGCAAGGACGATACATGTAAGCACTTTACATGTATAAATAACACATAACTAGTCATACACTCATGTTGACACAATGCACAACAACACCATCAACCTACACATGGTGACATCACTACAACCATGACCAACATTGTGCGGATGAAACAAGCACATACACCACAAATATGAGAAACACATATGCAACCAACATAAATGCATGACCGAAACACCACCCATCCAGTCCAAGAGGTGAACCATGCTCTGATACTACTCTGTAATGCCCTCCTCTCACATCTACCCAAGTAACTGGCCAACCAGGGTAGACATGTTACAAAGAGTTACTATGATCATATTCAACCTCCTAAGTGACCGTAAGGAAGTGGAAACGATGAAAATACATCACACAAACCTTCCACATTATAAAAAATAATCCCAGAAGCCAACCAAACCACTCAAGAATCTAAACCCTGAGTTCCACTAAGGTTTTGGGCCTTCAAACCCCTAAAATCTCCCACAGTATAGGCATGGGTGCATCTGGGAAGCTCTAGATCCTCCCACAACATATGCAAGCATGCGTCAAGTGACATTTTTCCATAGACCTTTGCTAGCATCCTAGATTTTGAGCCACTTTTTCAGCCCCGGAGCCCAGGTCACTACCCAGAATTCAATGACAAGCTCAAACATGAAATATAACAGCAAAAAAATGGTGCAAAATAATGTACTAGAATAGGGAGTTGACTAGACCCATACTAGCCATGACAGGAATTTCATCAAACATGTCACAAATATGTAATTTACAAGTTTAAATAACAGATCTGAACATAGGGATATTATACTTATATGAGAATCTGTAAGAAGCATTGTTCCCTTACATAATTAGTTGCAGTATCATATATTAGGTCATATATACATTGTTTATTCATTTAAAAATAAAAATATGAGGAGAGCCATACATCATCACTATCAAAATACATGATCATAACTAGAAAAATATAAATATAAATATCAAGGATACATCAGCCATAGGATCCACATATAAACCAATACATTTACACATCAAATTCCAAGGTAATGAACTTATAATTAATGAATGTAGAAACCAACTAGGGTTGGGATTACGACATTACACCCGACCATATATTGGCTAAGCCAAATATATCTTCAACCAAGCACCCCCATGCCATATTCCAAGCATGAAAGTGGGACTCATAACTAACCAAAAGAAATAACCAATCATGGATACTATCGGTGCTCTCCACCTACACCATGAGTAATTTTATTGCCCCTTAGTGTCTCAAGCTTTATCGTAATCCATAACCTTATCCAAGGATCACCAAGCCCTACACTAAGAACCACTCTCTAGGCTTTACCATACATCCCATCTTGGGGCTACTAGGCCCAACAAAGAGTAATCCGCCTCTTGGCTTTAACATATATCTTGTCATTCAGTGGAAAGGATTCCTAGGCCCATTAAGGCACACAATATTTTCTTTGTGGTAACCCACAATTTGGTTCAAGGGTCACTAAGCCAGTGAATTTACCGTAATCCATGATGTAGTTCAAGGATCACTAGGCCACATGTTTTTCCTTTCAAATATACACCTCACTCAGCCTCAAATCCATCCGGAAATCCAAATCAACTAAAACATGAGAACCCTTCACATCAAGCCTATCCAGAAACAAAAAGGCAAGCTGAAAACACTCTAACACTTGAAAAAACCCATGCCATGAAAAAAAATAACCACATGCAATACCATCGTGTCACTCCAATTTTCACTTCTCCAGTCTTCCATTGGGCCTATACAATGTGCAAAAACCCCTAAATTAGTCGGCTTGCTATTCTGGTTCTACAACTGGACATGCACTGAAGGTAATGTGACACCGCAAATGTATTTTTATAATAGCAATACTTTTTTATGCTTTTAGGGTTGGTTTTCTTATATGCAAAGGAATTCCTTGCATGTTCCTAACTCTAAGAGCTGGAGAAACACGACTATTCCTACATGGTTCATCAGGATCCAAATTTTCTATATTATCCCTTCTTCTCCAAAAGTATTGAGTTGTTTTTTCTTTTCCATAGAGTGTTTTTTAGGGTTAGTTCTTCTTTTGCTTTTCTAATTCTCTCTAAATATTTTTTTTAAATGGTTATTTTCTTATTTCAGTATGGCACTAGTCTAATCTTTGTCACATACATATTTATAGGTATACCATCCTTTCCCTATTTCAGAATCTACAATTTATGTTCTTCTTAGCTTTTCTCAAAATATATATAGGGTTATAACGTTACATTCTCCTTTTGTCCCTTCATCTATAGGTTAGGGTTTTATTTGCTTGATTTATTACAACAGTGCATATCGAATTAATTGAATTTGACTCTCCTAGGCTTGAGGTTCTCATTAATTTTTGTTTTCTCCTATTTTCTTCGAGGAATTCACTATGTTTATTATGGGTTTTCCACTTGTTGGTGAAACCCTGTCGCTTTCATGTTTTCATTGGTGAAGGTCGTCACGATTTTTTAACACTACCAGGCTCATCCTGTGGGTCCTCTCAGGCTTGGAATGAGCCAGGGAAAATTTTAGGGGCTAAAATTCGTAGGTGGACTAATTTTATATACTTTTTCTTAAAAAAAAAGATTCATCAATTTCCATTTTTTCTAAAAATGATTCACCCATGTTTTTTAATATAAATTATTTAACCTTAAAAATCACCAAGATATTATATATGCCAATATAATATAATCATAGATCTAGATATTTTTACAATAATATCATCAAACATTTCACAAATTTTCTATTAAAGATTAGTAAAATTCGCCAGGGTTTCTAAACTTTAAGATAAAGTTACATCATTAAAATTTTCCCTGGAATGACCTTATTGTGATTATTTTCTATACAAACTGCACGACTAGTTGTAGAACTTATAAAATTTAATGTATACATAATAGTTTCCTTTTAATGAATAGCCTTATAGGTTTTGCTTAGTTATTTCCATCTTATTTTATTTATGTTAACTCTCTCATCTACAAGTGTTTTTGACAATTTTATTTCACTGGTTTGTAATACCATTGTTGGCACCATTTTTAGATATGAATTTTCATAATATATATATATATATATATATATATATATATATATATATGGTTCCTGAAATATTTTCTTTCGTCCATGAACTTGTATCGACTTATACTGCATATTTTTCTAAAGCTTTAATTGCTAATTTAATACATTGTTTAATGTCATTCCCCTAGGGGACTTCTGGTTTCGAATATTGGTTCTTTTGAGTTAACTCTATTTTCTAGAATTTTATTTCTAGTGGTCATTCATTATTGATCATTGTATTTATGTGACTCTACTAGGTTCTTTATAATTAACAGTTTGTTTCTCTTATTTTTTTTTAAATTATAGATAGTTTTCCTATTTCTTGCAACTTATGGAGAGATATTATCAAAGGTTACCAAACTTACTATCATGTTTTCCTTTCTAGACAGTAAATACATTTAATAGTTATTTCTTATAGTTATACATGTTCCAACTTATGCATTTCTACTCCATATGTATTTTTATAATAATTTCTTATTCTTTGTGTTGTAAGCATAAACTTAGAACAAATATGTTTTGGCAGTTCTAGTTTGGTCTAGAGTAACCTATGTGGGGTTGTAATCATGCTTTCGTTCCCTCTCGAGACCCTTCTTTTGATTTCATAACTATCTCTAGGTTACTGGTATTTATCCAGCTTGGATAGAGATAGTTATAGACAAACCTTTACCATTTATAAAAGTCATAGAATAGTAATTACGTAAAGAATTTACATCTCGAAAGAATTAAAGGAAAAGCATAAATTTAGTACTTATTTTATTAAATCAGTTTAGGTTGCCATGAAAATTATAGGGGAAATTATATTACTCCACCCAACCAATGAGTATGGTATCCACAACCAATACTCCCTTTGGGCCAGTTTCACTTCCAGATTAGTTTCTTAACAGTAACCCCACCAGGTCTAACCCAAGACATTCTTTGACCCCTATGAGGTCTAGTATAGGATTTCAATTGATCACACATGTTGTTACACCAATTTTTGGTCATCTAACCTGTTACTATTAGATGGACCAAAGTGCACCATGTAAGACCAATTTTACCCTAGTAAAATTTATTTCACTATGAAAAATAGCTTAGTAATACATAATTTATTAAGTTTTTTGTGGTCTAAACATGAAATACTTGAATAAATACTTATTTGTTTGATTTTCCTCAAGGGATAATTAATTAAACAACAATTTAATTAATATTCCTGGTCACATTTAACCCAAAACAGGAAAATTAATTAGATAAATCACTATTTATCTTATTTATTTCTAGGAATAATTATTTAAAACATTATTTAAATAATATTCCTTGTTAAATTTGGCCAAATCATTTATAAATAATTGAATTTATTTAATTATTAATCAACCACATTCTTAAAATAATAAATAAATAATTTATTTATTTATTATTTACAAAAAAAGGATTTGACCAAATTCAAATTCTTTTTCCCTCCAACAAAAACACTAAAATATTCCATAAAAGTTGGATCTAGATTTGGTTAATAATATTTTAATTATGCACCAAAATGCAGACTAACTCAATATTTTGTTATAAATAGAAGCATTTTCCCATTAATTCACTACCATTTGTTGACTAAAGATCGCTCTGGATCTATACTTTTGGTCTGACTTTAATCCTCCATCATTGTCATATTTCTCTATCTTTTTTCTTGTGAACTCCCCTTGAGTTCCATTTCTGTCTAGATTTTCTACACCATCAAGAGAGATAGATCTTATATTTGAAGTGCTGAGGACATACAAGAACCTATCCCATTCAGGGGGACTGGTAACATATTTCTATGTTCTCTTCCCAAGTGTCACAAATATAAAAATTCTTTAAAAAACATTTTTATCTTGTTCATTAGATGCATGGAGCAAATCTTGCTTTTATTTGTTGTTTAATGTCTTTAACTACATAGATCTAGATTTATGTAGCATTTATTCTGATCACTAACTGTAGATCTAAGGAAATTGGCGTCCATCGTTCGTGTTAGGTTTGTTTGTTATGCACAGTTAAAGTGATATTTTTTCATACGCTTGCGATTAGAATTCACATTAACAACTAGCGAATCCACAAGGGTTTAAAATTATAACTGTTGTCATTTTTCAAATCCCTACATGACCAGCTGCTTCAACCCATAGGGTTTTTCTTCAGCTTCTTATTTTTCATTTCTTGATGTTGTTTTTAACCTTTGAAAACCTAAAATAGTAAAATTTCTTACTTCCACATGTTTCTGGGCCTATTGCATAGGTGACAGATATCATCCAAAGCTGAGACGACACTTTTTTCTAAAACTTGCTCCCGAGAAGGTCGGAAGTGCAGGTTGCACTTTTTGGGCCAAAACCTGCAACCTCAACCTTCAAGGCATAGAAAACAACCCGAAAACCGCGACCTCATCGGAAAACATGTCAGAAACTGCGGCATGAACTTTTTACAGGAATTTTTTTATGATTTTTTTGGGTTTGTCTCATCTACTGTTCAGGGTTTTCTGACCTCCCTCTCCACCGATATTGGACCTGTACTTTCTCTATTTTACTTGTTAGTGATAGGGATTCCAGTTTCATTGGGAATTTTTGGTCAAATCTATGGATAATGATGGACACAAAATTTAAAAAGAGCATCGATTTTCATCCACAAACAGATGGAAAAACCGAAGTGGTGAACAAAACAATTGTGCATCTATTGAGAGGATATTGCAGTAAACATCCTACTTTGTGGGATGAACAACTGCATTACATTCAACATTATTTCAACCAGGAAAAACACTCTTTAGCACAAACCTCACCTTTTGAAGCATTCTTTGGGATATTGGAAAGGTGAGGGAGTTGTACCCTCATCTACTGAATAGGTAATCAAGTATTTTGGGGTCCAAAAGCTTCCCAATGGGGAGGAATGATCAGGAGTTCATAAATTTTTCTCAAAATTCAAAGTTAAAGGATTGGATTGAAACTAGGATGGTTGTGTAGATCTCGTCATCCTGATTT
This sequence comes from Pinus albicaulis, assembly GCA_034641835.2. Taxonomy (NCBI): domain Eukaryota; kingdom Viridiplantae; phylum Streptophyta; class Pinopsida; order Pinales; family Pinaceae; genus Pinus; species Pinus albicaulis. The sequence continues at coordinate 1,215,667,526 of CM076580.1, read as the reverse complement.
TGGCGCCATGAATTATTCGAAAAAATGATTTCGTATGAGTAAGATATTGCGTTCTAATCAAATATGGCACAAACAGGAGTTATGGAGATGCGATTATTTCAATAGATAACAAGTATCAGAGTGAAGGATGAACGATGGTTATTAGATCATAGAAGCAGAAGTGGGAGATCAACGAGAGAGATCTTATCGCAATTGAGAAAAATCACACATCGCACAAAACAGAGTTTACCATTAAATATTTTTGCAAGTTAAATTATATAACTTGCGATGTGACAAGGAGTACCACATGTCAGCGAAGGTCTGAGCGCTATCGCAATTCACAAGTGATACAATTTAATCTTTAATTGTAAATGTGCGGGAGGCCAATATACGATAAGTGGAACTTGAAAAATATGTGATGCGACATTTCCATCACAACTTCGCATCACTAGATGTATTATTAAACCGTTAAATTTATTTTTTAAACCATGCAATCTTTGAAATTGTATGTTTCTCAATCTGCGATATCGCATACTGTGCGATCTATGATATGTTTCAATGCGATATTATGACATTGCCTGGGCTGTAAGTATTATGGGAATTGTACATTAAAGAGTTTATGTTGGCCACAGTCAGAGCCTAATCGACGTCAACAAACCACAGTCCACGTTAAACTGCAGTCAGGAGCGGACGTTCCACTATCTATCAAGACATTAATGGTTGGGGTGCACATGTGGCCATCACCCTAACCATAACAGTAATTGCATGCCTTTATTGGCAGAGGGAATAGGGGTGCACCAAATTTGGTGGTCAACCCTAATTTAACTCCATTTAATTGGAGTTCTCCACATTTAGTGGAGTTTTCCTAGGAGATATTGGGAAAAAGTGTAGGAGGCTCAATTTTCGACCATTATGAGTGAATGAAGAGTCATTCTTGAATAATTGGAGCATTATGAAGCCATTGGTGCAGATAAAACATCCATTAGAGAAAATTAAATATATGTAATAAAAAAATTTTGAGCATAATGAAAGATGGACAAGCCATTGGGAGCTAGACAAGTTGATGTAGCCCAGGAGGGGTGAACTGCTTCATCATGCCTACTGTGTAAACTTCATGTTTGGACTTATTTATCTATTTGAAACTTTTGTTCAGTGTTATTTAGACTTATTTTATGCTTCTAATTCACTAAATTTCATCTATAATTCATGGAAAAACTCCTTAATCCTTATGCAAACTAATGAACCAATTATGCACATTTTTTTAAAACTAAAAGACCCTTAGCACATCAAAAATAATATAGTCATTTCAGATCACTAAGACTCCCTAAAATGTATGTTTTAAATTCATAAAGCAAATTTCTTATTTCAGCCCTACTTACTGCTCGAGTTGGAGATTTATTAATTCTATAGATAACATGATCGCTTCAATTCTTTCCAACTCTTGAATTACCTCTTAACAAATGTATGCATAATTCAGAAATTTTAGGTAGTGATAAGAGATAAATATCTCATTTTCCCATCATGTTAAGGATATCTATCCATTCATCTCTAATGGATTTTAGTACAAGAGCTTCCAAAGTATCTTGATCCAAATTTTCCATTTTATCTATTTTAAGATTATAACTGTATCTTTCAATTAAACCCTCAATATTTTCATCTTCTCTTTGAATCCTTTTAAATACTTCATCCTTTCAATTATGAGTCATGCAGTAATCATTGCATTTTAAAAAGGATGCATTTTCCATCTCTTCCCGTGTTCTAAAAGAGTGTGTTATTAAACCCATGAACCATTTTAATGTTGCATCCTTAAGGGTTGCTGGAAACAATTTCATTTTTAAAGAATCAAGTAAGTAATCATATGATCTACATAAAAATTTAAATTCAGAAAGAAATGTTTCATGATCCTCATTTATTAATCCATGTAATTTTTGAAGGACAGAGGGTGAGATATTCTTCATTGTGACAGTAATATTTTCATCAAGCATAGGATATCCAACAGGATCTGGTTCTACTCTTTCTTCTCCTCCTTTTCCCCATCATTTACCTCCACCTCTTCCTCTACCTCCACCTCCACCTCCACCTCCAATCCTAGTTCCACATGCTCCAATTCGTAAATTTTCATCATTCACATTATGTACTTCCCCGGGGATTGTAGACTCCTCATAACTAATATAAGGTTCCAAAATTGGATTTGTTTGTTCCTCTTCTAATTCTTCTAGTTCCTCAATCAATGGTATATTATAATAAATTTCTTCTTCCTCTTCTTCACTAGGGATTTTTATTTCTTGAGCTAAAATTTATTCCCGAGTTGTAGTTAGGAATATTACTCCTTCTTTTGGGGATGTAATATTTTTTTCTTCCACAATTGCTTCGATTAACTAATTTAGTGAATTTCTAGGTTAAATTTCAAATCTTAATACCTCAAGAAGTTTATATCTGCCTGCAAAGGATGGTATATGAGTTTGGGTGGATGGTGTGGCAGTACAAGGTCTAGATGGGGTGAGTGGTGTTGTTGGAATTAAACTTCTACCTCTAGTTACAAATCTACCCCTAGAATATTTTTCTCTACACATATCATTTTTCTATTTTCATGAATTTTTTTTTTAAGAGAGAAAAAGGCTCCTATTTACACATCCCTAGCAGCAACGCCAAAATGTTTTGTAAATTTAATGTTCTTAAATGGCTATCATAAATTAACGACCGAAGTTGGTAAAATTGTGAAGTGAAAGTTCACTATATATGCTAGAAGCCCTAGGTTATTAATGTGATGGTTATATTCGTAGAGATTTACTCTAAGCATGTTTTTATTCCTATGTATTTAATGAAATTGATTGATTAAATTACAACTATTTCTTTTTTTTTTAAATAAACTTTTCAAAGATCAATTAAATTCTATAAATCAACTAAGTTTTTTTTTAAACCCGAAACAAATCTGAAGAGGCCTTAACTAATTTGTCTGTTACTATCTAAGACTTTTGACAATCTAACATAGGAAAATGTAATCAAATTCTAAGAAAAGGAACTTGGATGTTTTTATGTCTTTAGAAATGAAATGTTATGTAAATGAGACTGTGCAAAGAAATGAATAAATCACTATTGTCTGGCCAGAAATCACTACAAAAGTAGAAAGAATTATGATTCTTCTTCCAAAAAGTAAATCATCAAATCACCATTGCTTGAAGGGAACTCATTGAAATTGGAAATGAAATATTTCAATGCTCTTGAAAATAAATCACACAGGAAAAATTAATCTACAATAAACCATTGTTGCATGGAAATAAAACTAAGATTACTTTTGCATTGAATCAAATCAAAATGGAAAATGAATCTACATCAAATAACAAAAACAAACCATCTAAGAATATACTCTAAGTAACAAAATGAAATTGCGGAAATGAATACAGCATTTAACACAGTAAAAGTATAAATTGAAACTACATTAAATGATAAAAATAGATCTATGAAAAACATCTAAATGAAAAACATAAATGAAATAGAACCTTCTCTATTTCAGCAGCCCTCAACAATATATGGTTTCGAATCTAATCCAACACTATATTTGAATTGATTATTCAAAATACTTATTCGTTAAAGCAAAGAAAAAAACATAGTCTTTATGAATTCACAGTCGTATAATCATTCACATTGTCAATAAATTTGTTGGTGATGTATTTATAAAATCTTGTTCATTAACTGTTTTGAGGATTTTATACCTATTTGGACTAAAATATTAAACCTCTAATAGAAAATAAGATTGCATTTCTTCATGCATTGCTTCACGATTTTCTATTTGGAAAAGCAAATCGTGACGTGTGATTCTTCTTACTCTCCATTCGCTTGTTCAACATTTTGTTGACAATTCCTTTGACTCCGAATCTAGGTGATTTCTTGCTTGATTTGGGTTGGATGGATAGGAGGAAATCCATGAGAGGATCATTCTCCACCTCTTTGCATACTTCCCTGCTCAGTTGGCACCTTAGAACACATCGAACCATTGCAGTGGCTATAGAAATGTGGATTAGCTATAAAATTGTGTTAATTCTGTAGCTAACTACAAATTTTAATCTAATAATAAGGAACATTTCAAAATATGAAAAATAGGTCATTAAAATACCTTACTAACTCAAAATTTGCAGTTTAACACTTGTTTAAGCTGATGGTGATGAGAGAAAGAAGGAAAGATAGGCGAAAGGAAGTGTCAAGAATGAGGCAATCATGAGGCTCTACAGTTACATATATAGCTTTTTATAATAGTTGGCTTTTGTTTTATCTATTCCCACTCCTAATGGTTTATGTTCTCTTTGATTCTTTATTTTTCATCTGTAAAACTCCTCACATCATAAAAGGTAATTTGTTATCATTTAGGAGTCACAATTTTTTATGACCCTTGCCGTGCATATGCATTTTCCATGCATAATATTTTGAGGATATATTTTCTATGCTATTTTGTCTTGGATTTTCATATGCCACCTTATAGGTAGCTAACTCATTTATCATGGGCCGTATGCCAGTTTTTATCATATTGATAGTTAAATGCGTATATGTCTAATATTGAATGAATTATTTACACTTAAGTGGATATGGATGTTTCCTTGCAATAAATTCTTCATTAACATCTCATTGGTCATTTGTACAAAATCCACACTTTCACTAGTATTAAGCAAGCTTGAAGCCTCCAATTCCTCTTGAACCAATGAGACATTTCCTCGTCTTAGGAATCACTTTTAATTTTCGTACGAATTTAGGTAATAAGGATGCGGACATAGGCATTTTATTATTATTATTTCTAACCATGCTAATGTACACTAGATGAGCCACAAGCCTTAGAGATGACTTATAGGAGACTGTGAAAATATGATGAGACAATTCACAAAAACAACATAGATAGAGAAGCATTAAATGAGTTGGAAGAAAAGAAGGAAATAGAACCTTTCTATGGGGACATGATGTCAGTAATTGATAGAGGAACCAAATGAGGTGATATATGATAGATTTTTTGAAAGAGGCAAGTCTAAACTATCTCCATCAAAAAGAGAGAAGAATCTAGATGTTAGTGCATACCATGATACTAGGGTATTTGGTTTTCATAATGTAGCAACTAGGTCAATTGTGCTACCATACACTAAAATCATGTCTAGGATAGTTACCCAAATAGAAATTGATGACATATTGGTTAAAAATAGAGATGTTATGAGTTTGAGTTCCCCTAACCATGGTTGGATATAACATGAATGGCTTATGAAGCTTATTCTCAACTATCATCAATTACTAAAGAGCCAGTGAATTTAAAAAAATAAGTTTAAGTTGTGATGAGAAGGTTTATACCCAAAAAAAGACCTTAGAACACCAAATAGGCTAATTGTGGCCTTAATAAATAGGATAAATGAGGAAGATGATGCAACCCTTAAATGTGTATATGTACAATATTGAATGCAGTATTTAAAATTATGTGGATATGGATGTTTCCTTGCTCTAATACCTTCATTAACATATCATTTCTCACTCACTCACTCACTAGCAGTGAGCGAGCTTGAAGCCTCCAATTCCTCTCAAACCAATGAGACGTTTCCTCATCTTGTGAATCATTTTTATTTTTTTTATGAAGTTGGATAATAAGGATATGGACATAGGCTTTGTATTATTTTTTTTCCCAACCATGATAATGTGCACTATATGAGCCACAAGACTTAAAGATGGTTATAGGATAATGTGAAAATATGAGGAGACAATTCACAAAAACAACGTAGATAGAGAAGCATTATATGTGTTGGAAGAAGAGAAGGAAATAAAGCCTTCTTATGGGGACATGATGTAAGTAATTGACAAAGAAACCAAATGAGGTGATATACTCTCGATGTTTTGAAAGAGGCAGAGTCTGAACTACCTTCATCAAAAGGATATAAGAATCCAAATGTTAATGCATACCAAGATACTAGGGTATTTGGTTTTCATAATGTGGCAACTAGGTCAGTTGTGCTACCATATGCTGAAATCATGTCTATGATAGCTACGCAAATATACATTGATGACATACTGGCTAAAAAGAGAGATGTTATGAGTTTGAGTTCCCCAAACCAAGGTTGGATCTAACATGAATGGATTATGAAACTTACTCTCAACTATCATCAATTTCTAAAGAGCAAGTGAATTTCAAAAAATAAATTTAGGTTGCGATGAGAAGGTGTATACAAAAAAAAAAATCTTAGAATACCTTATAGGATAATATTGGCCTTAATCAATAGGCTAAATGAAGAATATCATGCAACCCAATTAAAAGAGGCTTAGGTACCTCTAATGTATCAAGTAATGAAGGTCAACAAAATTTTCAACCAAGTTGTAAGTTTATTACCTCCTTGATTTCAGGCCATATCTGGTATTGAGTAGCATGCTATTGAGATCCCTCTAACATTATATATATCTTCATATATGCTATATGTTGTGTGCATTAAAATAATTTTCTAGGATGGGATGATAATGGATATCAAATTAGAAACTAATACGCGTGTATTATTAGATGTTGTGGAAACATAAGTATATAACCCAATACGCTAGGATATGTGATTATTTCATGGTTCCTATTCTCTATGATCTTATCTCACGTATGAAATAATATACTATGAAAACAATAAGTTCCATTGGAAATTGGTATGTGATAGAGAGAGGAACTTACATTATAATATTTGGAACCATTAACCTCCACACCTAATACCAAATTTCACTATAGATAAGTTGGTCCTATATGAAATAACTTATTAGACTTACATAGATGGAGTTTAAGATATCCTTGCACAAAATAATAAAATTCCTTAACTTCCCTTTCCATTGAGTGTAGGCACATACAACATGTAAAATGCAATTAAAATTAAGGAATAAGGCAAGGAACTAGATGTTTTTAGTTTTGGAATAGAGTTATGGAGGAGGCATGACCCTTATGGTATAATAGCTCACCATTAAATTTTATATAAATATAGATGGCTCCATGAAAATGAAATGTGGTAATAGGAATGGATGTACTAGATGGTTACATCTTTGAATGAATCAATGATGAAGATGTGAAGCAAAGGAGAAGGATCCAAAGATTACAAGAAGGTGTATGAAAACAAAGAAATACTAAATGAGAAACAAAAGAGAAAACATCAAAAGAATAATAGGTAAAGGGTTAACGAACAATCAAATGCCATAGATAATATGAATTGCTCAAAGAATAAGAAGTATAAAGGATGGAGAAAAAGAAGGCCAAAGAGAGAAATCTAAGGGAGGAAGGAGTCAAAGCTAAGGAAGAGGTAAGAAATAAGATAGAGAAAGAACAAAACACAATGCTATCTACGAAGGCTCATCTAATCCTAAGACTTCACTTAATCGTGCGAATTGATCCATCATTGGAGTCCATTTTCCACTCCTTAATATGGTATTAGGTTGTTTCACCCCATCAAAGTTGAAATTAGCTACAATTCTCAACACATTTGTCTTCAATAAAATGAAAGCAACAAATAGTAAGACAAACACAGAAGAAGTTGAATTTGGCCACAAAGTTTACACTCACAATAAAAAAATTCTATAAGTGTCACTTGTATGCAAGAAATAGAGGTCGATCTAAATAGATATAAAAAATACACACGCACACATACATGTCAATTCGATTTATCTTAGGTATTTGGGAGTAATCTCTCTCTCTCTCTCTCTCTCTCTCTCTCTCTCTCTCTCTCTCTCTCTCTCTCTCTCTCTCTCTCTCTCTCTCTCTCTCTCTCTCTCTCTCTCTCTCTCTCTCTCTCTCTCGCTCTCACTCTCTCTCCACACACACACATTTTCATGAGAAATATGTTTATATTCCATATAAGGAATATACACGGTTTTATTCTTCAATGGAATTCTCAAACTCAACCACATGGCTCAAATCCATGACAAAAAATCCCTTCACACCACTTACTATTATTGAACCTTTGCAGGGAGGATAAAAAATTTCTCCCAACCACCTAAAATAAACCTGATCAATATCTATATATATATACACACACACTCTCTCTCTCTCTCTCTGAAAACACAAGTAACATATCTTGAAGGGGACTTGACCAATTTGTTTGAGTTCAGGGCACATGATTTTGTTATACCAGATGTGTTGGATGTTGTGTAGAAGAAAGTGAACAAAATCTTGCAAGAATCACATGAAAATTCAACTCAGTTCTTGAATATTGTGGGAAATACAAAAGACCAAGGTTTATTTTTGTATGGAGTGCTATTGGGATTATATAAGCTAACAAAATTCTAGATACAAGAAAAGGATGCTTTGGGTAATGTCTCAAAAATTACTCAAAGGGAGATTCAATAAAATTATATAGAATTTTCTAAGTATAGGTTAGTGAACTCATCTCTAAAAAATGATATCACCATTGTATAGTTGATAAATACCAACATCATTCTGAAGTTACAAAAGAGGCTATTGAAGGATACCATCAACCTCCACTTGGTGAAATGAGAACACCTTGAAAAATTGTTAAAAGGATAAAGGAGCTAGAAGAAGTCATTTATAAAAAATGAATCTCCATATGAAGAATTTCAGATTAGTAAGTATTGATGGAACACATATGAACTCCATTGGGGGACATAAAAATTTACACACACACATGTATGCATCTATGTATGTATTCTAAAAACACAAGTAACACACCTCGAAAGGGAATTGAGCTACTTTTCCAACTTCAGGGCTCATGCATTTTCTATACAAGATGTGTTGAACGTTGCATAGAGGAAAATGTAAAATAGCTTGTTAGAATTACATGACAATTCATCTTATTCCTTAACCATTGTGGATAATGCAAAATAACAAGGTTTGGTTTTGTAGGGAGTGCAATTGGGATTAAAAGTACTAATAAAATGGCCAGATAGAAGAAAAATATGCTTTTGGGAACATCTAAAAAATGACTGAAAGGGAGATTCAATGCAACTTTATAAAATTAGCTAGTTATATGTTAGTGAAATCACCTCTCAAAAAGGATATCATCGTTGCAAAAAAAGTTATTAAAGGATGCCATCTACCTGCACTTGGAAAAATAAGAACACCTTGACCGATTGTTAAAATGATAAAGGATCTAGAAGAAATTATTAAGAAAAATTTAATCTCCATATGAACAATGTCAAAGATCACTAAGGAAGTATTGATGGAAGAGGTAGAAAATCCCTCAAGGGACATCAATTTAATTAATTTATATATCAATATTGCTCAAAAATTTCATATGGCCCATGTAAAACGAGTTAGCTACCTATAAGGTGGCATATGAAACTCCAAGCCACAAGAACATAGAAAAAATATCCAAGCAATATGATGCATGGAAAATGTATATGAATGGCAAGGGTCATAAATAATGTGACTCCTAAATGATAAAAAATTACCTTTTATGATGTGATAAGTTTTAAAGGTGAAAAATAAATAATCAAATAGAACATAAACCATTAGGAGTGGGAATAGATTGACCAAGAGCGGGCTATTTTAAAAAGTTATAAATTTAACCTAAGAGAAAGAAATTTGATTTTTTTCTTGTGCATGCATTTATAAACTTTTTGATGATTTTTAAATAAGGAGAAGCCATATTTAGCAAAAAATTTCTAAAAATATATGACCCTAGTATGATAAATAGGAAATTAACTAATTATACTTCTTACTAAATACTAGAATTGTTGTAAAATTGTGTGAGTTAAATTGTGGATTGTTCTGTGTAGGATTATTTCTTCTTTTTAAATGCATAATTTTTTTATATGGTGAATTCAAGGCTATAAACAATAATTTAATTGTACACTTTCCTTGACATTATTCTATTCATTTACATGTGTTTATGCTATTATTTCTAAAATAGAATTATAATCTAGATTTGTTCCTACTTAGGAGTGGCAAAGTAAAAGGGCATATTTCACATATATTAGAATCATTTTGCATTCTATATTTCATATTTACATTCTCATACATGAACCATTAATGGTTGTTTTCCTATAATTTGGCTCAGTTCCATATTCCGAACAATGTGAGATCTAATGGGACTTCACATTGAGGAGAACCTTTGTTATTGAGAAGGGAATATTATGTGTGTCAACAAGTAGCCTCACCTTTTTAACAAAAAAAAATTGTTTTCAATGTGTACAGTAGTTGTACTCACATGTCCTTGGAAAAAATGGGTATATGCTGTAGATTTAAGTAATATGGAATTAAGATTGTAGTGAGAAAATTCATTTTCCTTGATTTCATCCTCCCAATTCATTACATTAAGTTTTACTGATTATTATTATTTTTCTCCTAATTTTCTTACAAACATATTTCTTATTTTAACTCATATTTATCTTTATGTTTACAAGAGTGATAATAATATTGGGGGAAGATTGTATCAGTAAACTATGTATATTTGTAGGAGTTGGAAATATTTAGAACACAATGTGTATACGCACACGTTCGAAATTAATTATATGAATCATGGTAAGAAATTTGTAGTGGAGGTTTAAAAAGTCCTTGGCAATCATGAGTAAGCAATGTACGTTTTATAACCAAAAACAATGATGACATTTCATTGTGTTGAGCTTCAAACCTATATTGATTCATATTATTTATTAGCATGAAGTAATGAATAATATGATGGATATTGGTAGAAAGATATGGCATATGTGTTATATTGATGTGAAACATAAATTGGTTATTGGATTTTCACTAGGGCTCATCTAGGTCAGCATCAAAATAACAATTTTTATTATTTTGGAACTAATATAAGAAAATCCCACTATAAATAAATTCCTTTAAATTCAAAAGTAGAACAACTTTAGAATCAAGGGATCAAGCATTAGTTGAATTTTTTGGTACGTAGACAATTGTTTGTGAGGGTGAAAAAATGCTTCATTTCAATTATTTTCCTTGGACCTAATTATCAAATCAAGCTACTATGTTAAATGAAAATTTCACACTATGAATTATTGATCTCATTATATTCAATCATTTGAGCTTTTTGACCCTGAAGAAGGGTGAAGTGTTCACCTAAATCACCTCAACCAGATCACACAATATTCTATAATTTTTCTATTCAATTGTTTTCAACATTTAATTAAATTTCATTAATAACACAAAAAAAAGTCCCAAAACACAATAACCTTCACATTCTTCATAAACTAATAGTTATAAACACATTCTTTATATATCAACACTTCCTTAATTGTTACCACATCTCCCATCTCATTTGATTAACCATTAACATTTTATATTAATTAATTATGAAGAATCATTCCCAAAAATACATCTAATTTTTTAATAACTTAATCACGTAAGTTATATTTAACATTTTATTGCTACCACTTTGAAAAAAAATATATATTTAAGTGATAATAACTACAATGAAAATTAATTTCACAAGAATATTATTCAAGTAACCATAATTGAGTATTTTAGATATAAAATTCGGAATCTCCACAGTCTTCATGTTCTGTCGAAGTTTCGAGTCTAAATTAAGAGGAAAAAGGGTTGATGAGAAAAAAGAGCTGACCGGTTTCTAATAATTTATAAAAGGTTAATTGATTTGATCAATTATTTATTTTCATTTGTTAGCTTTATATCCATTTTTATTTTTAATTTAATCTATGTTTTACAATATATTAATTTATTTAAATATTTTATGTTACAATTAATAATTAACATTAGTAATACTTATAAATTAAGTAATGGTGTTTTAAGGTTTTTTGTAGTAGATTAATTAAGTTTTAATTTAATCCAATAGATGTGACATTATAATAAGAAGGGTAGGTTTTATATATTATTAACATCAGGTTTTATAATGTAACTTATTAAAAGGGTAGCTCTTTATTTTGGTAGTTATTATTAAAGGTAGGCTAGTTATTATAAGATGATATTTTTAAGATTGTTTTTTATACTTTTAAAAGTTAGTTATTTTAAGATTAGATTTTAAGTGTTTTTATAGGTTAGTTATTTTGGTAGTTATTATTAAAAGTAAGGTTAGTTATTTTAAAGAGATTTTCAGGAGGGGGGCCTGGTATAGGGATGTAGAAGGGCAAGGAGAGGGTTTGAAAAAAGAAGGATCAAGGGAAGAGGGAAGTGTAAAAGGAGGAGCAATGGAGCGAGTGCTAAGGACCAAGTAATGCGGGAGGATGAAAATGGTTGAGGTAATGGAGACCACTGATTTAAGGGGGGAAAGCTTATTATCGGGAAAGAACGTGGATCCAGTTCCTGCTGAATTCTAAACCTCCATCTCTATTTAGGTTGTGAGGGTGCTTGATGATATCTAGGGCTTCACGAAATTTACGTTTAAAATCGTGTTTTTCTTTGGCAATGACCACTTCATCTTCAAGGCATATGTGGACATATGCCTTGAAGATGAAGTGGTCATTGCCAAAGAAAAACACCATTTTAAACATAAAGTTTTTGAAGCCATAGAAATCATCAAGCACCCTCACAACCTAAATAGAGATGGAGGTTTAGAAGTCAGCAAGAACTGGATCCACGTTCTTTCCTGATAATAAGCTTTCCCCCCTTAAGTCAGTGGTCTCCATTACCTCAACCATTTTTATCCTCCCACATTACTTGGTCCTTAGCACTCGCTCCACTGCTCCTCCTTTTACACTTCTCTCTTCCCTTTATCCTTCTTTTTTCAAACCCTCTCCTTGCCCTTCTACATCCCTATACCAGGCCCCCCTCCCGAAAATCTATTTAAAATAACTAACCTTACTTTTAATCGTAACTACCAAAATAACTAACCTATAAAAACACTTAAAATCTAATCTTAAAATAGCTAACTTTTAAAAGTATAAAAAACAATCTTAAAAATATCATCTTATAATAACTAGCCTACCTTTAATAATAACTACCAAAATAAAGAGCTACCCTTTTAATAAGTTACATTATCAAACCTTATGTTAATAATATATAAAACCTACCATTCTTATTATGATGTCACATCCATTGGATTAAATTAAAAATTAATTAACCTACTACAAATAACCTTAAAACACCATTACTTAATTTATAAGTATTACTAATACTAATTATTAATTGTAACATAAAAAATTTAAATAAATTAATATATTGTAAAACATAGATTAAATTAGAAATAAAAATTAATATAAAACTAACAAAAGAAAATAAATAATTAATCAAATAAATTAACCTTTTATAAATTATTAGAAACTAGTCTGCTCTTTTTCCCCATCAACCCTTTTTCCTCGATTTATTTACCCTAATCTACTCTCTTCTTAGCAGGTTTGTCCTGATGATGAGTCTTGATTTAGACTCGAAAAGTCGGCAGAAAATGAAGACTATGGAGATTCCAAATTTTATATCTAAAAATTTACACCACAGAAACCTCCAACCTATCATAATTGAGTTCAAAACTCATAAATAATAAAATTTCAAAATTTATATTTACAAAAAATTCAAGTAAAATAGTTATATTTTAAAATAAGATTTCTAAATTTTTTATTTAGAAAAAAATATAAAGATAACCTATTTTTTTTAAATTATATATACAATGTAATGGATCAAATCAAAAGTTTTTAATTGTTTATTATTTTCAAAATTATGCAGTGTGTGCTCTACTTTTACTCTATTTTAACATGATATAAATTAAATAATATAAATATTTTGATAGTCATCATTTAATTTAATTTATATTAATATACTAATTATTAGAATTATATATAAAATTTTGAATATCTCCAAGTGATTGATGAAAAAATATATGAGATCCTAATAAAAGACCCTTAATTTATTGAACTAAATCCGTTTATATGAAAAATGGTTATAATGAAACTAGATATATGACTTCACAATCAAATACCCATAACTAATTAAAATTTTCTAATATCCACGATCCATATGACTTATGTTCTTAATAACTAGTATTGTAATTTTATAACTATATTTAGTAAGGTAAAAAAATAAACAAGTATATTAATTCCCATCCTTTTAATAAGTAGTATTGTAATTTTATAACTATACTTAATAAGGTAAAAAAGTAAACAAGTATAATAATTCTCATCCTTTTAATAACTAGTATTGTAATTTTATAACTATATTTGATAAGGTAAAAAAGTAAACAAATATAATAATTCGCATCCTTTTAAAAACTAGTATTGCAATTTTATGACATTATTCAGTAATTAGTATTGTAATTTAACAATTATAACAATTATAAATAAGAAATTTAAATATTAAAAAATAATTGAAGATTCCATTTGCTATCCTAATTTAATTGTTTGTCAGGTGTTGTTATATTTAATTCTTTTATATGTTAGGTGTCATAGACAATATAGTTTTATTTTCGTTTAGTAGAGTTCTACTTTACTCATTTATTATTGATGTTTACAATGTAATCTATTTAATTGATATTGAGAAGAGCAATCTTTGCTTCCACTTTTTTGTTTTCAATTTTTGTCATGGTATCAGAGCCTAGTTTGTGTAAGACTCCTTGAGAGCAACAGAGATCCAAGCTATGTTGTGTAAGACTCCATAGCAACAACGTGAGTGTAAGGTGAGCGCGATGTGAGCACAAGGTGAGCACGAGGTGAGCACAAGATCCAAAGGAATACAGTTGAGGTGCAGAGATCTAAAGGAAAAAGAAGAATAAAGAATGAAGAGAGGAGAAGCTTGTGATAGCTGAGTGAATTTTTCTTTTAATTTAAGTTTTTTTACTAACACTCCTTTTTAAGGAAAAAGTGGGCCGATCAACTATCAACGTTGGTTTGAGGCTAATAGTAGGGGCGATCAGCACTACTTTGAGCCCGATACTCGGGTCGATTAGCAGATTTTTGAGCTAGATACCCGCGTCGATCCACTAAAGACTTATAGCGATTTTTTTCGGCGCGTTTAGTGCGGAAGTGATGTTACGAAGCCGCACCAGTGTGAACTCATTACAGAGAGAAAATTTTGAAGAAATAATGGCTTCTTCTAGTGCTTTTCCACAGACCAAAAATCTTCTTGGCAAAAACTATGAGTTTTGAAGATTAAGAATGAATATTTTTCTCCAAGCCCAAGAGTGTTGGGATACAATTTAGATCGCCTATGTAGAGCTGACCCAAGAAGCATGTGCGACCATGACCAATAATCAAAGGAATGTTTCTCTTGAACTCAGAAAGATGGAGAACAAATCCAATGTTGGATACAAAACATGGTCGATGATTCTAGCTTTGACAAGATAACCGGTGCGTCAACAACAAAAGAAGCTTGGGATATTTTGAAAGTTGTGTATCAACGAAATGATACAGTAAAGACAGTTAAAATGCAAACATTGAGAGCATAATTTGAAACCCTAAAGATGTCTGACACCGAGAATGTGGATGAGTTCATGCCTAGAGTCATGGGAATAGTCAATTAGATCAAACTCATTGGCGAAACCATTACAGATGAGAAAATTGTTGAAAAATCCCTTCGAAGTCTACCCAAGAAATATGACATGATTGTAACAGCCATTTTGGAATCCAAAGGTTTTACAACCTTCTCTGTATAACGGTTGATTGGATCACTTCTGGCACACGAAACACGACTCAATCTGACAAAAGACTCCACAGAACAACCTTTCAAAACACAACTCTCATCTAGCAGAGGCAAAGGCAAAGGATATAGAGGCGGAAGCAAGCAAGGCAGAGGCCGAAACAATGGAAGATCAAATAATCATCATGCAACAGAGCAATGGAGACCTCCACAAAACCAAACCCAGAGAGGAAAATCATGGAACAGATCGAGTGTCCAATATTATTACTGCAATAAGTTTGGCCATTATGAACAAGACTGCAGAAAAAAACAATCAAATCAACAAAAAGGCAGTATCCATCTCTCCAACAATGAAGAAGAATCCTCTACTCCACTTCTTTTTAGTTTTCAATTTTCGTCACCATCGAGTATAAAATAGGAACAACGATTTTGATTATTCTATCACGTATAAAAAACCAAACTAAACCAAGATAAATGTTTGAAATGGAATGCAATCCAACTGCATTTCTGTTTTTAGCTGAGGATTCTATTGCTTTCTATATTTTCATAAAGTCTTGTAATGGAATGCAATCCAACTACCTTTCCTTCTTTAGCTAAGGATTATATTGCCTTTTATTTTTTGGTAAAGCTAGTGATGGGCATTGTGGAGTTGCTCTTTCCTCCATTCTATTAAACCATACAATACCAGTTTCTTTTTCCTCCCTTCTTTTCTGCAATTTGCAATTAACATCTAAAATCTTTATCAGCCAGGTTCAGACTCTACGCTATATGTTGAAAATATTAAAGTCACCTGCAAATCCTGTGCAGGTAGAAACAGAGTACAATAAGGGCATCTTAGATTGAGTGCACACTACTGTGCATTGAACAGAGGCATGGAGAATTGTAAGGATGAATTTATGTTTTATGGGCACAGCCGCTTTTGCGGAGGAGCATTGAAGAAATCGTGGTTCAACCATGCAACAACAGAGCTTATTAAAGAAAAGTCTTATCGGGTGTAAAAGTCCTCACCAACCAAACAAACGGAGTTTTTGTTCAACGCGCCAAGTCTTTTAAGTTTTTGAATGGGCCACATCATGGTGTTCCCCACCACTCATCTCAATATCGCCCATCGCAAATGTTTTTTTTTTTGTCTTGCTGATGTGAAGATCCGATGCGATGCGATGATGGGATATCGCACATCGCACATCGCAACGGACAATTTTATGCCCATCCGCAAATAGTCCATCGCCGATATTATGATGCGATGTGGGCCCTACCACCATCGCACATCGCAACATCGCATTAACCGTCTGCCTACCATTCATTCGATCCGCCAATGCGATATTGCGATGCGATATGGTCCCCATGTCGCAACATCACAACATCGCAATCACAATCACTAAAGGTCCAAGCCATCCGCCACACCATTGTTCTGCCGATCGCTGATGCGATGTGGTCCCATTGCCAACTCGGCCAATGCATGGACCAATCACAGTTTATCGTGCAGGTTTTGCCATGATGCCATCAACCACTTTTGTTATGTGAAGATTTTATGAAATTAGGCTTATGTTTTTCTTGAGTTCCGCGGGCCCCAGTAATCAGCCAATCACAAAGCGTTCATGCTAGTTTTAGGTCTGCTGACGTAGGGCTCATTTGTTACACGAAAATTTTTGCAATACAGTTTGTTTGAAGCTTGAAATTTGGGTTAAAAGTTTATTGAACTTTGGTTAAAAGTAATGTTACGGGGGCAGTATAAAGGTTTAAAAGAACCAGACCCCACAAAATTTAAACGCTGCCCAGATCAACGAGCGAGAGTGCAGCTAGACTAGATCAATGGTTTGTGGGAGCACGAGTAGCGCAGAAGTTGGCAGAGGTGTCTTCGCGATTGACCTGTGCAGTGACGACGACCAGGTGCGGGTGGAGGGTGCTGGCGGGAGCACTGCATGCCATGTCAGCATCAACCCTTTGGTGCCTCCGCAGAGATAAACAACCGCACCAATACATTTTTTAATAGTTTGTTTTATTTTTAAATGAACCGTCGTGCCATATATAAAGTAGGCAAATAGCATAGTTGAATTAATTATTGTTGCACAAACAGACTGTGTTGTGTTTTGTAATGCCTGGAGGCAGAAAGAGAGACAGAGAGAAAAGATTGTAACGCTGCGTCTGTAGCATCTAATCCATTGTAAAATTAGAACTTCGTTCTGAGGACAGAATCTCCATTTTGTAATAGTTTTTGTTTTGTTAATGAAATAGAAAAATTTTGTGTCATCTCTGTCCAGTAAGAAAGAAATTTCTGTGTTAAAGGAGGATAATTTTTATTCTCCCTGTGTGTTCGGAATATTCAGAAATTCCAACATGGTATCGGAGCTAATCCAGGCTCTTTGAAGGTGTCAAAGAAGCTGAAGGAAGGATTTGTTGCAACAGTTCTCTAGAAGAGTGAAGGCTCAGCAAAAGTCCAGGTATTTCTCAAAAGAACAGAGTTTTTTTTTCTTAAAAGAGTGCAATCCTCAAAGACAAAGTTTGTCTTTTAAAGAAGGAAAGACATTTTGTTTAAAAAAAAACACAGTCAAGTTTATTGCATAGTTCAGTTTGTAAGCCATGGCTGGACCAAGCACGAGTACGAGTATTGGAAATACGCATCTCCCACAATTTAATGGGAAGAACTATGATTATTGGGCCATTACCATGATTATTGGGCCTTGTTTTCCTCTCAGGATTTATGGGAAATTGTTGAAGACGGTTTTGATGAACCAGTTGATGAGCAAGCCTTTAATGCCTTAACACAGGCAGAGAAGGATTTATTGAAGAGAAATAGGAAGAAGGACTCTAAAGCCCTCTTCTATCTCTATCAAGTAGTACATGAGAGTGTGTTTCCAAGGATAGAAGCAGCTAAGAGATCTAAGGATGCATGGGATACCCTCCAGATTGCCTATCAAGGTATGGAAAAGGTGAAGACAGCAAAGCTACAATTTTTGAGGAAAAGTTTTGAAACTCTCTGTATGAAAGAGTCTAATAACATAGACTCATTCTTCACACATGTGATTAGGATGGTCACACAGATAAGGTCTCATGGAGAGATACTTGAAGAAAGAAGGATAGTGGAGAAATTATTGAGGAGCCTATCCTCAAGGTTTGATGTTATTGTAACCACCATTGAAGAGAAAAAGGATCTCTCAAATTTTATAGTTGATGAACTTAATGCATCACTGATGACTCATGAACAAAGATCGGGAAGATCAGTAAACCCATATTTGGAGCATGCCTTCAAGACCCAGATGCCTTTCGGAAGAGGAAGAGGTCAAGGCAGAGGAAGAGGCAGAAGTCAAAACAGAGGATGAAGAAACAACCCTTCACATACTCATGGAAGGAGCAGTAATCAGAATCAAAGCTAAGGCCAAAGTAGCAGCCATCAAGGTGGACAACAACATTCTCATGGACAAAGCTATGACAAATCCAATGTCCAGTGTCATTATTGCAAAAAATATGGGCATTATGCCAATGAGTGTAGGAAAAAGCAATATGACATGAATAATAAGCAGAATGCAAATGTAGCAATGGAAGAAAAGAACCCAAAGAATGTGCTGTTAACATGTAATGTAGCACAAGATAGGCAGGATGATGTATGGTTCTTAGATTCAGGCTGCAGTAATCACATGACTGGAAACACAGCAATGTTTGCCAATCTTGATGATGTTAAATCTGAAGTAACAACATGAACTAATACTAAGATCTCTGTCAAGGGAAAAGGCAGAGTAAGTATCCGTGCAAGAAATGGAGAGCAAAAATTTGTGCCAGATGTATACTATGTTCCTGGCTTGAAATGTAATCTTTTGAGCAATTGGCAGCTCATTAACAAGGGTTACAATGTATTCTTCAAGAATGATGTGTGCACAATAATGGACATACCTCCAAGCAAGAAGGTTATTGCAGAAGTGCAAATGACCAGCAATAAAATGTTTCCACTCAAGCTCAATATAGACTTGAAGGGAAAAAGAAAGAATGTAGCAGCTGTAACTCAAGAGGTCTTTCAAAAGGAAGTGAAAGATGAGAATTGGTTATGGCACTTGAGATTAGGAAATCTCAATTTTGGAGGTCTAAACTTGTTGCACAGAAAATGAATGGTAAGAGGACTACCATTGATTGAGAAACCGGACAGGATATGTGAAGGCTGCATCTTGGGCAAACAACACAGAAAAAAATCTCCATCAGGAAAGAGCATAAGGGAAAAAACACCCTTAGAAATTATCACATCGCACATCGCACATCGCAACGGACAATGTTACGCCCATCCACAAATAGTCCATCACCGATATTACGATACAATGTGGTCCCTACCACCATCACACATCGCAACATCACATTAACCCTCCGCCTACCGCTCATCTGATCCACCAATGTATTTCCGCCTATGCGATATTGTGATGTGATGTGGTCCCCACGTGGCAACATCGCAATCGCCAAAGGTCCAAGCCGTCGGCCACATCATTGTTCCGCCAATCGCCGATGCGATGTTGTCCCACTGCCAACTCAGCCAGTGCGTGGACCAATCACATTTTATCGCGCAGGTTTTTCCATGATGCCATCAACCACTTTTATTATGCGAAGATTTTATGAAATTGGGCTTATGTTTTGTTTGAGTTCTGCGGGCCGTAGCAATCAGCCAATCACAAAGTGTTTGTGCTAGTTTTGGCTCTGCTGACGTAGGGCTCATTTCCTACGCGAAAAAGTTTGCAATGCAGTTTGTTTGAAACTTGAAATCCGGGTTAAAAGTTTATTGAACTTTGGTTAAAAGTAATGTTACGGGGGCAGTACAAAGGTTTAAAAGAACCGGACCCCACCAAAGTTAAACGCCGCCTAGATCAATGGGCGAGAGTGCAGCTGAACTAGATCAACGGTTTGCAGGAGCACGAGTAGCGCAGAAGTTAACCAGAGGTGGTGCCTCCGCAGTTGACCAAGCAATCAAGCACTGACCAAAGATCGACGGTGGAGAATTACTGTGGGAGCACAGCATGCCATGTCAGTATCAACCCTTTGGTGCCTCCGCAGAGATAAACAACCGCGCCAATACATTTTGTAATAGTTTGTTTTATTTTTAAATGAACCGCCGCGCCATATCTAAAGTACACAAATAGCATAGTTGAGTTAATTGTTGTTGCACAGAGAGACTGTGTTGTGTTTTGTAATGCCCGAAGGCAGAAAGAGAGACAGAGAAAAAAGATTGTAACGCTACGTCTGTAGCAGCTAATCCATTGTAAAACCAGAACTTCTCGTTTTGAAGACAGAATCTCCATTTTGTAATAGTTTTTGCTTTGTTAATAAAATAGAAAAAATTTGTGTCATCTCTATCTAGTAAGCAATAATTTTTGCATTTCTTTGTGTTAAAAGAGGAAAATTTTTATTCTCCCGTGTTTAGAATATTAAGAAATTCCAACACTACAATCGGTTGGATTCAAAGGAAATATCACGGTAGACATAAAATTCTTTGTACTTACGTGGTTACTGCAAAATAGAAACGCATATTAAGTTAGGGAGTAAGTGGATCAATAATGAGATAGACCCGGCCCACCATTCTCGGATATGGCAGGAATATGATTCGAAGTCGTTGTTTCAGCAATTTTAATACGAACTTTGATTACAATTTTCCAAGGCAAAAGTTCCTAAAATGAAACTTAAAATCGACCTAAGAATGTACCCAATTTCTATGAATAGAATTTATTCATAAGGATTTCAATAAACCATCTCATGGAAAACTTGATAACATGGGAGAATGTGCCGACTCCTAACAACTGCCTCGATTCACAAGAACTGCTAGGTACTCTCTTTGATGTCAAACCTCTATTCGGAGCAAATTCCAAGGTAGAGATGTTGAAGTTTAAATTGTTGTGATTCTATTGAAATGTTTTCGGAACATATGTAAATGGTAGATTATTGTGATTTTATTTAAATGTTTCTGATAGTAATTTTTATCATAGTATTGATTGTAGATTTCATATTTTCATTGGACATTGGACAAATAAATTTATTGAAACTTATTCTATTTCTTATATTTAAACATTTATTATATTTATTAACTTTATTTCTTTTAAATATCTAAATTTGTAATCAAAATAAACTCATTTTATTTGTTAACTTAGATATCCAAATCGACATCAACATAAGTAAAAAAATAAAAATTCATTCACCCCTCTCTTTCCTTGTTGAAAGGTCATTATTAGTGCTCTTGACGCGTTGCGGTGATATTACTGTGATTTGAAAAGGGAGAGAAAACTAGCCGACAAGCAAAGCCCTCGCTACAGAATATATGCACAACATACATCATGAAATTGCAATTTATAGTGATCAAATTTTTAGAGGTTTAAAATCATGAGAACATGCACTCCACATGTTCTCTAACTTCAACCGAGAATCCCCATATCTATGACTGTCTTTGCAATTAAGTCGGAAGCAACAATAAATTTCGTCTCAGCAACCACTCTGGAATCTGGAGTACGGGTCATATCTTGGGTATTATGTTATGTCATTCACCAAGCGCATTACAATGCATAGATTACTGAACTTGTCGGGCCTATAAGTCGAACTTGTGCAGAGTCCATTGGTTCTTTTTCTGATTTACCTGAAGATATACGTTAGTATAGATGAGACCGCATTATATAAATTTATAATAAAATGAAGGAAAGTCTATCAACAACGCGGAAGTCACAAACGTTTCTATATAAATATGCATTTGCGATACACGAAATTGACCATCATGCAGACAATCTGCATGTCACAATTTTACTGTTCCAGATTTGCTGGGGATTTGTTGTTGGCTTGTGTATTCCCATTAACTAAAAGAGACTAAAGAGACTTCATAATGAAATATTAATTGACAATATTTTGCAGAAATTTTACGATGTGAAATGAAAGAGATTTGCACGTAAGATATTGGTAGATAATAATTGGCCATATATTAATTTTGTTCGTCATGGCCATTTAAAGATGGTCATGTAGCAAATCATGGCTATTTTTAAAGAAAAAGACAGGCTAGGTTTAGAGGCCAGTTTTATTTTTTTTGTCCATTCCCCCATAAATGTATGGGGATAAAACAATGTCCATTTTAAGATGATATAGTGCTTTAATCTTACTGTGGGCATTTCCTGGGGGCAGATGGACTGGGAAAAAAATGTCAATGGGCATTTCCTGGGGCAGATGGACTGGGAAAAAAATGTCCATTTTAAAATGATATAGTGCTTTAATCTTACTGTGGGCATGCATTTCCTGGGGACAGGTGGGGTTGCAGAGCGTGCAGAACGAGTGTTATAAATAACGAAGGCACTGATACATTTCAGTCACATTCTCTTGTTCAGATTTAACTACTAGGTATGTTGTTTCAGCAAGTGTAGTGAGTTATAACGTAGAAAGAATGGAGCTGCCTCGTGCCACGATAACTATGTCTTTCTCGCTTGTGTTCGCCATCTTGTTTTCATTGAGCCTCACAATGCTGAGAGATGTTACCTCGTCTGTGGAGGCATCAACGGATCATGGCGCCAGCGATGATCTCGGAGCCGGAAAAGTTCACGGTTTTGATCCAGGCGATGGCGGTGGAGGACGAGGTGGTCCGGGAGGTGGCGGCGGTCCTAGAGGAGGCCGAGGCGGTGGTGGTCCGAGAGGCGGCGGCGGTCCTGGAGGAGGCGGAGGCGGGGGTGGTCCACGTGGCGGCGGCGGTCCTGGAGGAGGCCGAGGCGGTGGTGGTCCGCGAGGCGGCGGCGGTCCTGGAGGAGGCGGCGGCGGTCCCGGTGGAGGCGGAGGACGCGGCGGTGGTCGGTAATGAGGCGGCACCGACGCTAATTTGTGGTGGAAGTACAGCCTGTTATGTATTCAGCGAGTGTAATGGTGATAAAAAGAATACCGTCGATTATAGAAAGATGTGTATTCCGTTATATAGTGTTATAATAATAAGGGTTGTAACTTGGCCATAATATATTCCTTGCATGGCCGTTTATGGTGTGTTCACATGTTTACACTGAACGTGGACTTAACTTGTTTAGAGGGTAATTTCAAGTTGTGTAAGTTATGTGATCATATTTACTGGAAGTCATTATAATTTACCATTGATATTTACTGGAAGTCATTATAATTTCATTGTCTAAGAAAGACACAAATATAACAGTTGCACCGAACCGTATAGTGTGGAGAAATTATATATTTAGTATATTTACGGTAGAAATTATATAGTGTGCAGAAATTTATATATTTTGTATATTACTAGATTACGGACTTCGATAGATTACGGCATAATATATTTAGTATATTATGTTTCTGGTGTTTACTAGATTACGGACTTCGATAGATTTCGGCATAATATATTATCAAATTAAATGAAAATAAAACATAAATAAATTAAATTATTTTAAAAATATATATATTTAAAATACAAATTATGATGTTTTTGGGATTAATCATATTATTAATGCTAAAACATTATAATTTATGATTTATTTATAATTTATATTAATAATTTAAAATATAAGTGATTTATGATTTAAAATATAAAAGTTTAGCATACAATAATATTTGTATTTGGTGTGGCGATTACCTACTTAACGAATTTCAATGTCGTTTTAAAACTTAAATTTAAAAATTTCACCCATTTAAAAAAAAATCGTAAATTCTTAGGTTTTCATCATATTAAACTTATCAATATTATTGTATATTCTTACTTTTAAAATTTAATTAGAAAAAATTGTCTACATTTTATATAATTAGGTGGAAGGATGGGTCTCTATTGAATTGAGATTGAGTTTACGAAGTTTCATTTGATAATATGGAAATAGTTTTTCAGTTTCTTTGGTCTACCCTATATTTAATTTATTAAAAGCTAAGAAATGTAGCCTACTATCTGGAATAAGTAAATAAATTTATTTAACCGAGCCCGACCCTTCGACCATGCCTTCAGCTACGCTAGTTAGTTATTTAATTAGTATGATGATTTAGTTATTTAATTAGTATGATGATTTTTAATTAAATTTTCTTTTGATTTTATAAAATTAAATTAAATTAATATTACTTGGAGGTAAAATTATAAATTATTATTATTATTATTATTTTATTATTAACTTTCAATTTAACAGTCTCGAAGAATTTATCTGAAAATGAATTTGGATGACAGAAATTTACACTCTGAGATAAATAATAGTTTTAGTTAGACTCATTGTAACACTCCGTTTTATTTTTCTAATTCTAATCAATACACTTGTACAAAAACATTTGAATTGTTAACGAATATAAAAAGGAAATCTTGAGGAGAGGAAGGGGTTCTGCAGAAAAAGAGGAAATGGGTTACAACAATATGCTGTGAAAATAGTTGTCCAGAGCTGGTGGGTACCAGTAGAGCTCTATTAACCCAGAAGGAGAGTAGGCCGCCTAACTCTGAAACTATTCCTACTACTTGAGACTATAGTGCGGAGAACTCGATGAGAAGAGGACATTATAGCCTCTCTCAAGGTTGGGAGGAACCATCAATTAAGGATTGAAAGGTTAGAGGTAGGTATTTACTTTTGTTTTAATGAATTCATGTAATTTGGAAGTAAACTCTGAGATCATTAATTTATTAAGTATATATGTATTTCATAGACTATGAGGAAATGTTATCTTAAAATGCATTAAGCGAGTATATTCTGGAAGTCAGGATTACAAGCAGACAACCACAACAATTAGAGAAGAATGGTATAAGGGAAAAGTATAAAATAAGATAGCATACTGTGGGGATTTATACAAAAAGAAATCAGTCCTGAACCTCTATAGGAAGATAAACAACGTACTCTGTAAATAGTAAATGCGAAGTCTAACTACCTTGACATGAAATTCTTTTAATCATGCAAAGAAAATAAAAAAGGGACTCATAACTTTAGAGTCCAGCCCCGCAGTGGCAAGGCCAAACTCAAGGTAATCTGGTAATTAAAACTATTATTACAAGAGTCATTATCATAAGAATGAAGGAGAAACTATAAAGAAAATCATATTTACGGAAATTGTCCAACAAAAAGTTAAATAGAGCTCATAAATACATATGTAATTCCCAACCAAAACCTCAAGCAGCATGCTTGATATACATATTCATATATAATGCATAGAACATAAATCAGACTATTCGAACTGAACAAAATACCAGTTTTCTTTTACAATAATAAAATTATAGTCTCATAGTGCTAGAAGGAAAACTGAAATGCATGTAATATTAACTGTGTAAAATCCATTATCGGACATAAGGGTTTTGTCTTGTATACAGAGCACAATTATTCTAAACTACAATTATATTCATAAATCTATCAACAAGACAAGGTGCCACAATCCTCCAATTTCACGAGGGAAAGGAACAATAGGATTGATAACTTAAACAAAATAAAGGACCAAATCCAAATATCAATGTTGAAACCCCTTCGAACTCATAAAAAAGCTTAAGAAAAAAAATCATGCAAGGGGTAGTGGGGACCGGACACAACACCTATGTAGGCAGAGGGCACGGCCCTCAGAATTCCAGAGAGGAATTAAAAAAACAAGCCTTCATAGAAAATGGGTATGGGAATACATGTTACATTGAGCATCAGAGTAGCCAAAAGAGAACTGCGATGACTCTTTCTCCTTGGTGTGAAATTGAACCAGAATAAATATGGTTTGAACTGAGTTAAAAACGAAAATGTAAACAGAAAAACAAATACCCAAAATTGTTTTGGAAGAACCCAATAAAAATTACGGCTTACCTGAGAGAAACTAGTCGAGAGTTGTGGCCATAGCTCTTGAGAACCTTAGCAAGTGATACGGGTTCCACTGTCATAATTTTCCAACATTAACAGGGGTAAATTGTCGGAAATGCAAACCAAAGGTTCATGACCACAATAAACCCAGAGATGAACTGAACTATTGAATGAATAAATCGGCAACTAAAACTTCACAAAACCCTCTCAGGAAACTAATAGAATTATATGAAACTCAAAGCATAAACGGGTAGTAACAAACTCGAACCATAGTTTGACTTGCCTAGTAGCCATGGGCGAAGTCTGCGCAGATAAAACCATGGAGAAATTTAAATAAGAAATGCATATTTGAACACGGTCGCATAAACCAACCGAACCCCGTTGCAATAATTAGAAGAATTTCTTTGTACGAAAGATGAACGAGAAAGACCAGAAGGGAGATTACCTCAAGTGTTGACATGGAGTTATTGCAGAGTTGCAACCCAAACACTAAGTGGTGACGAATGAGTTGGAGCAGTGGGCAGGGAGAGGGTTAGTTATCCTATCCTCTCCAACACAAATGCAGACCGTCGGATGCGAAGTATTCTAGATCAATGGTGCCAATGGACGATGAGTGACTTATAGCTACCACCCATTCGTAATGTCAGGCAATCAAATTCCTAAGTTCGAGAAGATTGATAGCATAAAATAAAGATTTACATAGATTCCAGTAAAGGTATGTGGTACATGTCAAGATTGTGGGAGTAATCAATATTTTACAAATATGCTATAATTGTAATCCTAATGTAAGAACAAAGATTACAAATAGTAAAATAATCACAAGTCCAATGTCTTATATGAGATTAAATTTCCTTCATGATGTCGAACTATTAGACTATGCAATCATGATATTATATATGTTGTGATGTGTTATTTAAATGAATGGTGGTTAATACCAAATGATAACCATGTGAGTTCTCTTTGTAATGAAGCTATGTTTTAGACATCAGGTTAGCTTGTTAACATTAATGCATGGGATAAATTTTGTTTTTATGATGTGGTTTATCATAGTATGTGACACTCATCCTTATTGAATAAGATTATTTTATTTTATTAGAATTGATATTAAATGTTTTTTTGGTATGTCAAGCCAAGTTGCTTGAGTTTTTTAGACTATTTCAGACTTGATTTGTGGCTTGAGAAAGAGTGACAGAGGGGCATCTAAGCTTTCAAAATCATCCACGGATCACACTTGACTTGGGTTACACAAACCCTTAAGAGTACACCCCATCACAATCTATTTTAGACTTGGTGTACAAATTTAATATTTAATATTAATTAATGTATTATTTATACTTATTTTATAATTTTGCATCATTAACTTTATAAATTTTTTATTAATTAAATAAAAATTATAATGTTGATTTTTTTTAATCTTCCTAAAACACTTTAAAGTTGATTATTTTAATAACTATTAAAGGCATTTGATGTTATCAATCAAAATAAATTATATTATTATTATTATTATTATTCCTTATTTTTATAAGTTGGATTTGTCAGTATATATATATTTTTAATTTTTTTCATATGCAAGTAAATATTGTTAAAAATTTTACAAATGAATAAATATATTTCATAAATAGTTTAATACATATTTTATAATATATTTTTATTATCTAAAATGTTAAATAAATATGAGGAATATTTTATAATAAGTTTAATATCAAAAATATATTTATATTTTATATGAGGAATACACATGCTCTAACCCAATACAACTATATATTCATTATAAAATTAATATGTTGCACGTAGGAATTGAAACTAATTAGAAAGGATAACAACATTTATTATAATTATGAGCCACATATAATTGAGAATATATATATATATATAATAAAAGGAAAAAATTTCACCAAATGAAAACCTTCCAAATTAAGTAATGTTAAGTTGCATTGTCTCACCTTCACATACACATAATCTCCCACTTCAAATTCCCCATGGATTCTTCTTTTATATGTCTAATTCCTTTGTCGACCTTGAGGAACTTTCAAATTCATTCCTATTTTCCTCATAGTGTGCTCCATTTATTTTAGCATGTCACATCTCAATATTAGTTTATCTTCAGGATTGTTCCAATTAATAGGTGTCATGCACTTTCGTCCAAACAATACTTCAAATGGAATGTTCCTTAATGAAGCATGATAAGATTTATTATATGTGAATTCTACAAAGTAGAGATAATCTTCTCATTTGATTGGTTGTTGCATGCCATACATAGTGAGCTTCTTCCAACACTTGATTCATTCATTTAGTTTTTTCATTCATATGTGAATGGTAGGGAGTAATAAATTGTGTTTGAGTTCTTATTCCACTAAGCATAACCTTCAATAAAGCATAAGTGAACTCACATCTATATCAAAGATTACTACCTTAGGTATTCCATGTAAACAAAAAATTTCTCTCATAAATAAAACAACAATTTGAACAATTTTCCAAGTTGACTGTACGGGAAAAAAAAGTGTTGATTTACTTAATTTATCCACAACAACCACTTTAGACTCATTTTTCCTTTTTGAATTAGGTAAACCTGATAAAACCCATTGTGATGATTTCCTGTTTCCATTCAGGAATGGGTGATGGGTGAAGTGAACATGTTGGATGTTGATGTTTAACTTCTACCTGTAGACACTCTAAGCACTTTGCCTCCTCATACTAGCGAAAAAATAAATTTTCCTCAATGAAGCAATTAATTTCTTATAACCAGGGTGGGTAGCATAGAGACTTTGTGATATTAATCTAAAATTAACTTCTTAATAGCTTGTTATTTAGGTACATAATTTTTGTTCCTATAAGTTAGTAAATTATCCTTATTGATGTTATAATCTAACAATTTTTTTCCCTCTTGCTTCATTTTCTGCCATAAAAACTGATAATCTGGGTCTCTTTGGGTTGTTTGTTTAGTATGATCTATAATATACAATTTTGTTTGAATATATGTAATTTCATATATACAACTTAGCCTTCTTCTTAGGGAATCCACCACCCATTTTTCCTTTCCCTTCAAGTGTTTTATATCAAAGTCAAATTCACTTAGGAAAAAAATCCACCATACTTGTCGAGCATTAAGGTTGGGTTGTTTAAAGAAACTAGTGAAGCTACTATGATCAACCATTAAGATAAAATTATTTCTAATAGATAGTGTCATGATACTTTCAAAGCGTGGACTACTGTTGTTAATTCGAGGTCATAAGAAGAATATGTTTTCTCATGCTCATTTAACTTCTAAGACTCATAACCCACTACACGAGTTCCTTGCATCAACAAAGATCCTACCACTTCTTCAATGTGTTTGTGCAGACAACAAACTCTTTTTCTAAGTATGATATCCTTGGAATAGGGGTTGTAGTCAATAAATTTTTTAGCTCATCAAAACTATCTTGCCATTCTCTTGTCTAATTAAAAGCTTGACCGTTTTTTTGAAAATAAGTTATGAGGTAAGATACTCTGAAAAACCCCTCTATACAGTGGTGGTAATATCATTCTAGTTCCATAAAGGATCCTCCATTCCACGATAATATTAATATTTTCAGGGTCTACAACTATTCATTCTTGGGTGATTATGAGTCCTAAGTATTATATTTTATATTTATAGAATTCACATATTTTTTTACTTGGCATATAGTTGGTGCTCTCTGAGTGTTTTCAATACTATCTGCAAATGTATTTTATTTTCTTCCATATTATTTGAATAAATTAGGATGTCATCAATAATACAAATTTGTGAAGATAAAGATGAAATATAGTATTCATAAGGGTCATAAATTTATTTGGGGCGTTATGAAGCCCAAAAGGCATGACTTCAAATTCATAATGCCCATAAAAAGTCCTAAATGCAATTTTTCATATATCTTCCTCTCTGATCAGTATGGTACCTTGAGCTTATGTCAATCTTGGAAAACATCGTAGTGCCATTAACCTATTTGAATAAATCATCAATCCTAGGTAGTAGGTATTTTTTTTTAATGGTTAACTTATTTAGTTGTCTATAGTCAATGCAAACCCTTTGGGTGTCATCTTTCATTTGGAAAAATAGTACATAGGCTCCGCATTCTTCTCATGTGCCTCTGTTCTCATTATCCTATTCTTCTACTCTGCACATATATATTTTTTTTCCTTTTGTGACTTATCAAGCATTTTTTTCCTTTTTAAGCTTCCTTTCCTTCCTTATCAAGGTGTTTTCACCCTATCTACATGGTTTAAGTTTATGCATGTTAGAATATTATGTGAAGTTTCAAATGAATCGGAATAAATCTTTGTCATACCATCATAGTATTTCTAGTCACAAACCTCCATTCAATTATTATTATTATTATTATTATACAACTTCCTATTTGTCTTACACATAAACCATAACAATAGCCATTCTAAAGTTAACATTGTGAAGGTGTAATTGAAATATACACCAACCATTTAGTTATTATTATTATTATTATAATACAACTTCCTATTTGTCCTACACATAAGCCATAACAATAACGATAGCCATTCTAAGGTTAACATTGTGAAGCTGTAATTAAAATATACACCAGCCTAACCTCATTGATTTTTACCTTCTTTACTTTACTTGCACCTCCATTCTATTTACACTCACTCGTAACATTTATGACTATAACTCTCCTCATACTAAGTTCCACTATCCACGCAACATATCTATGATGACCTACTCGTATCTAATAATGCCATTTAATGATTTCCATTTATCAACTCAATGTAATACTAATTTCCTAAGATTATGGTGCAATTATCACAGAGTTTATGTGACCATACCCCTTATCAATAATATTTTCCATGTCATTCAGGTTTACCAAGGTTAGATCAAACATAACTTAGTGCATCCCTTATGAATTTGTTTTTATGTATAAAATTATGGATGCAGCATGTAAATTTTGGAAACATTGTTGATCCAAAATCATTTGACCCAACCCTCTCGAAGGTGAGTGTGGCAATTATCCACTCATTATTGCACGCCTATCAATGATACAGGGTACATGGTAGTATGATTGGATGATTTTGTGGAAAATCCTCCTTTGCCACGTCTCTTTCTCCCATCTCTGCATCACATGGGGTAGGTATGACACAACCTTGGATATTGTTCAACTCTTTGGATTTGTGGATGCAATCCAACGATGGAAACTCTTACCTTAAACACTAACCCTACCTATCACCTTTTGTCAATCCCATTAACTCCACTGAAGGGTTGTGAGAGAGGCCTAGACACGGGTTTCTATGATGTTGTTATTTGACTCAAATTCATACCTTATTTACATTATAAGGAATTTTTATTGTAATAGAAAAATGTATTGATTTATCATTTGGATTGTATACCTGCAGGGCATTTATTTTGCATAAGAAACCTCAATACAATTCATGTGATCTATCATACTATCCCATGTATCTTACCATAATGAAATTATTTTTTCCTTGTGGAAGATGTGCTATATTTTAATTAACGGTCTTACAAATAGATGGGGAGTTGATGAACATGTTTAAAATTGTTGCAATGAAATTTCTTCTAGTCGACTCTGCATTGGACACTAGCAAGAAATGCTAAATTTTTGTTTTTTCTTATCTTATCATGTAGAATTTATTTCATATAGGTATATATAATTTAAACTTATCATGGATTGTTTTCTAATGTTGCAAAATGATGGCTCTAATCACTGCCTAGAATGGGTTGTATCTGTCAATAATACATTTTCTTCCCTTTAATCATTGGTTTGACAAAATACTACAGAAATTTATTGTACAGGTTCTCGGAGATAATATATATGCTCGAGAAGGAATTTTCTCTAACTTTTCTTTTCTTTTCCTTGTATACATTTATCTAATTTATAGTGCATAAAGCACTTGTCGTGATTTTTTCAAATTTTCAATATCAACACATATCGTCTGGTGTTTAAGATTTTGAATCACTGTGGTGTTTTTTTTTAACGTTTTACAACCAACGTCCATGAAGTATTCTACTACACATGTAAATTACTATAATGGAAAAATTCATTAACCATCATCTCTTCCAAGAGATCTATTCATTAGGGTTTGTAAAGTTTGATTACTCTTTTTTAAATTTTTTCGGTTCAATGACAACCCTGTTATAAGATGACTTCAAGTACATGATAATTACTTTAATGTGAAATTAGGGTCATATTATACTTAACTATTATTCTTATCATGTAATATATATCCCACTATGTTATTATTACCATCTCTGTTACAAAAGAACATTATCTCGTAGTTTCGGATATGTGTATATATACTGTGAACTATTGAAATATTTGCCAACTATGCATAGAACTTCTCAGGTATGATGGGGTTCCTTGTTGGAATAGTTCTCAAAACTGACTAGGAAATGGTCTAAACCTATTTATTTTTTTTCCTTGATGAGCATATTCTATTTAGGTAATAATGCCATGGTTATCTTGGCACTAGAAGATCGTTGTAAATACAAATTTCAATATGACATGAACTATTGGAGTATGTAATTCCTACTTGCCTTCAGTTGTGACTTTCTATGTATAGAGTCTGTTCCTATTCCATAGGTTAGCTAAAACCTAAGTTCCTAGTTTGGTGTGAGGTTGATATATTCTCTCATCCAAATTATTGTGCATCCAAGATAGCTTCTCTATCTTGAGACTATACCTCATGTATATATGCAACTTTATTTGATTAATGAAATATAGCGTGTTTCTCACATTTTATCTTGAACATCATCTTATATCCTTACCCTCCTTATTCCAATAATCATTCCTTGGATCTTCAGATCCATCCTCTAATAATCATCCTAGATAAATTTCCTTAGAAAAATTGAATGCATATAATTTATTGTGTATTTGTTATATCTATGCTTAAGGTTAATGTTCATAACTACCTATATTTTCCTACTCCCATCCCTTCGAAGAAATACCCTGGGACTAATTCTGTCCACTTCCCTACATTTTTATTTATTTATTAATATCTACATTCATTATACAAAACTCACATACATCGTAATACAGTGAATACATTTCCGCACAACAAATTCCCTTTTTTTTAACTCACCAAGTATGTTCATGTCTACGAAATCATGAAGTTCATTTTAGTCCTAATATCAAGATATCTGGATATACTATCCACTAATCAAAGTTAAAATACAACATCTAGTTATATTTATTAATAACAATATAAGAAACATAATTGAATAACATAAAAGATATAAATTAACTTATCAGAAGTAATTCAAATAATATTAATGATAGGTAACTTGGGAATTTCACACGTTCACAACCAAACCTTGAACTTTGATCCACTAGTTCACCCCATGCTAAGGTGTTCTTGCTAGGGTATGAACAACCTTTGTTGATCCCTTCCCTAGGTATTTAATACATTTTATTCATGATAAGGTTTTCTCTAGCGATGTCCCGCTTTTATGGACCTTTTTGTCTATTAAGGTTTCCTAGACTTTTCCATAAAATATAGTCTTCCTCTCCCATAGATCTTTTATGTTTTTCCAATATTAGCAAATTTCTCCAACTAATAAACTTAATGGATCTTAAGCTTATCTAGAATTATATCTAGAATTGTTATCATGAAAGGGTAGAAAACATCTCATTTCTAGGTATCACATTCCCAAGTTTTGATATATCATTTATTTATTAATAAATATTCATTTACATAATTATTCCACTATTTTTTTACTTCGTGGCTTTTTCGCCATTTTATCAAATGTAACTTAGTCCATTAAAACAATATTATAGTAGTGGAGTGATATTACAATGTCGATATGCTTAGGCGGATATAATTTTTATCAAGCAGCTCCTACAATTGTATTTTTAACTCATTTAATTCTAGCATGATCATATGATAGCGTTCCTTGGATATTTAGATGTCTTATGGGATAAAATCTACTGTAAAATTGATATCCCGTTTAGGGGGTAACCCAAGGATCTCTTCTGGAAATACGTCAGCAAAATATTAGAAAAATGGAAGGTTTTCTAAGGTCAATGTATTCTCTTTAGAATTAGTATACCCCAGTTAAACTGCATAAATATAACAACCCTTCCTATTGCATTTTCCCAGTTGATATGTTATAATTGGTCTTAACTTTAAAATTCTCACTATCCCTTGGATTTCCTTCTTAGAATCCCTTTCATCAATGAATCTGATGGTTTTGTTTTTACAGCTAACAAGCGATGAATTTTTTTCCAATCGGTCCATACCAATCAAAATGTCATAAGAACATAAGGGTAAAATATTATATTTATTTTTAATGGTTGACCTGCCAACTCAATAAAATAGTTATCCAATTTTCCACTACCTTCCTTTTTTCCCGAGTGGCTAAATGAACCAACCATGGATTCTTAAACTTATTAAATTACAAATGACACAAACCCACTAATTTACGACTTATATAGCTCAAACTTGCTCCGGGATCCATTAAAATGGATACAACATGACTGAAAATCTTACATTTAAATTCAACCATTGTAGGTTGGCATTTGACCTTATGATCCTCCAGTGCAACATTAATCTTAGGTAGAATTCTTGTCACTTATCCTATGGTAGATACCTCTTGAATTCTTTTTGCATGTTTAGTTTTTCAGGGACAAGGGAAAATTTTAAATGTGGCTCCCCAAAACTTGAACATTATAAGGGTGGTTCATGTGGATGACCAAATTAAAGTCTACTTAATGGTTCTATTGGTTTAGATTCATTTTGTATCCAAGGTTTTTGTTGAATTTTCATTGTAAATTACTTTGTAGGTTTTTGTGTGAATTATTAGCATTGATAGTTTTTGCATACTTAGTATTATGAGGATTTATATGTCGTTTCTTACTTGACCATTATTTGTTATTATCCCCCTTTTGTTGAATTTGTTAATAACATATTCATGCTTTTTGAAAAACTTCATCCATAGTATTAGGGTTATCAAACTCCAATCGTTCCTTCATAAATACATGAAGGCTACTTCTAAAACGTTGTGCCTTAGCCTTTTCCTCATGTATGTAAGTAACATACCTTAATAAAGAAGTAATTTTCTTTATGTACTTGTCCATGGATAGTTGACCCAATATAAGGTCACGAAACTCATAGGACTTATCATCATAAAATCACTAAATTAGGTACTTATCTTTAAAAAATTTCTAAAATTTTTCTCATCTTATTTCTTTTTCCTCAATCCCATGCACTTCCTTAACTTCTTCCCACCACAAATTTGATTTACCCTGCAGCTGGTAGATTCTTAAACAAGCCTTCAAATTATTAAAATATTCATAAATATGTAAGTATTTATTCACATATACTAACCATGCTTCAACTTCTTCATTTGACTCACCTTCAAATGTTGGAGGTTTAATTTTTCTAAATTCCCTTTATAATCTTTTCTTATTTCTTTCCACCCTTTTCTGCATTTTCTCACTAGAAGCATTTCCATATTCTTCCTCATTCGTCTCCTTATCAAACTTTGACTTGTGTGTGACTTTTATTAAGTATACTATCATCTCTTCTTTTGTTTGGCTCAACTTTGTTTCCATTATCAAGAGTTGTGTCAGACTTTCTATGATTGTGTTTGTCAGTTAAAATTTTCATTATTCATTCCTACTCTTGCATTAGTTTCTCATTACTTTCCCTTGAATTATCCATTTCTTTTGTTTTCTATTCCACTACTTCCAGTAACATATTAGTTGTGGTATGATGTTCTTCCCCTAACTAGTCCCACATTTCTAGATCGGGTCTAGGAAAGGGTATTGAGATAGACCCTATAGGTTTCCTTATAGGTGGTTTTGCCATTGTACCACTTCCCCTTCTCATCCTTATTCCTCTCTGAAGTAGAAAATATAATTTTTTATTCAATCTGTTTGGCTTGAATATGCCACAATGTGGGAACAGGGGCTTTGGTACCTCTTGTAATAGTTCAACCCCTTCACACATAAAAAATGTTTTCCAGGTGATAATTTTACCACTAATTACTAATTTTATCAAATGTATTTTCTTAGTTTCTTTAAAACCTTCGAATCATAAATATATTTAACACACTCATCCCACATCTACCCAGGTAATTGACCAACCGGGGTAGACATGTGTCTACTCTATCTGACCTGTATCTACCAGGAGACCTACGTCCATATGCCCCACTAGTTATGTCCTCCTTCCCATGTCTGATTTGAAGCGGCCCTTGCCATAGCAGTTCTGACACGCTCTCAAGAATTATTTCATAAACATCAGTTTGTTTCTCATGTGCTTGTATGATAATGTCATTATGTGCCTTACAAAGCCTTATTTTTCCTTCAAACTTCTAAATGTGTCTGCCAAATTAGAAGAGTTCCCACCACATTGCTCATATGAATCATAGCGAGAGTATTTATATTCTACTATCTTTCTATTTATTTTTATCTCTTTCATGTGACTACATGTAACAACGTGTAACCAAGAATGCAAGGACGATACATGTAAGCACTTTACATGTATAAAAAACACATAACTAGTCATACACTCATGATGACACAATGCACAACAACACCATCAACCTACGCATGGTGACATCACTACAAACATGACCAACATTGTGTGGATGAAATAAGCACATACACCACAAATATGAGAAACACATATGAAACCAACATAAATGCATGACCAAAACACCACCCATCCAGTCCAAGAGGTGAACCATGCTCTGATACTACTCTGTAATGCCCTCATCTCACATCTACCCAAGTAACCGACCAACCAGGGTAAACATGTTACAAAGAGTTACTATGATCATATTCAACCTCCTAAGTGACCTTAAGGAAGTGGAAATGATGAAAATACATCACACAAACCTTCCACATTATAAAAAATACTCCTAGAAGCCAACCAAACCACTCAATAATCTAAACCCTGAGTTCCACTAAGGTTTTGGGCTTTCAAACCCTTGGAATCTCCCACAGTATAGGCATGGGTGCATTTGGGAAGCTCTATATGCTCCCACAGCATATGCAAGCATGCGTCCAGTGACATTTTACCATAGACCTGTGCTAGCATCCTGGATTTTGAGCCACTTTTTCAGCCCCGGAGCCCAGGTCACTACCCAGAATTCAATGACAAGCTCAAACATGAAATATAACAATGAAAAAATGGTGCAAAATAAAGTACTAGAATAGGGAGTTGACTAGACCCATACTAACCATGACAGGAATTTTGTCAAACATGTCACAAATATGTAATTTAAAAGTTTAAATAACAGATCTGAACATAGGGATATTATACTTATCTGAGAATCTGTAAGAATCATTGTTCCCTTACATAATTAGTTGTAGTATCATATATTAGGTCATATATACATTTTTTATTCATTTAAAAATAAAAATATGAGGAGAGCCATACATCATCACTATCAAAATACATGATTGTAACTAGAAAAATAAAGATATAAATATGAGGGATACATCAGCCATAGGATCCACATATAAACCAATACATTTACACATAAAATTCCAAGGTAATGAAATTCTAATTAATGAATGTAGAAACCAACTAGGGTTGGGATTACGATGTTACACCCGACCATAGATTGGCTAAGCCAAATCTATCTTCAACCAAGCACCCCCATGCCATATTCCAAGCATGAATGTGGGACTCATAACTAACCAAAAGAAATAACCAATCATGGATACTATCGGTCCTCTCCACCTACACCATGAGTAATTTTACTGCCCTTTAGTCTCTCAAGCTTTATCGTAATCCACAGCCTTATCCAAGGATCACCAAGCCCTACACTAAGAACCACTCTCTAGGATTTACCATACATCCCATATCAGGGCTACTAGGCCCAACAAAGAGTAATCTACCTCTTGGCTTTACCATATACCCCGCCATTCAGTGGAAAGGATTCCTAGGCCCATTAAGACACACAATATTTTCTTTACGGTAACCCACAATTTGGTTCAGGGGTCACTAGGCCAGTGGATTTACCGTAATCCATGGTGTAGTTCAAGGATCACTAGGCCACATGTTTTTCCTTTCAAATATACACCTCACTCAGCCTCAAATCCATTCGGAAATCCAAATCAACTAAAACATGAGAACCCTTCACATCAAGCCTATCCAGAAACAAAAGGTCAGGTTGAAAACACTCTCACACTTGGAAAAACCCATGCCATGAAAAAAAATAACCACATGCAATACCATAAATTCCAAATATAGCAAGGAAATCACACATGCAAATCAATACCTGCAAAGAATCTTGTTTTAGCTTCTTGATCCTTCTCATCCTTGCTTTCTCCTTCCTTCCCCTTACCTTCTTTTTCTTTCTTGATCCAATGCAAAGGTTCTCGAAGAAAAATTTGTCCCGGAGTGATGGAGAGAGAGAGAATAATGAGAGAGCTCCAAAACTGATCTGACAAAAGGTACCAGCCCATCCTCATAAGAATTTTAATTTATGAGGCCTTTGTTTTCTTCATTTTCCATTATTTTCCTTCATTTTACTCCTCACATGAAACCTATGACCTTTCACCTCTTTTTTCTCCTAATTTCCATTATTTTCATAAATAAATGTTTAAAAATGCCAATATGTATTTCCAAGGCCTTTTCCATTTCCTTTTCTAATTCTCATAGCCATAATGAACCAAATGAACACCCACTAGGATGTGTTTCCCAACATTCAACTTGGAATAAGTGTCCCATCAACTGTGGTTATTATTTTTGCCCTTATTAACTTTTATTACATGGAATTTTCACCAGGGTTGTTACAATATATATATATATATATATATATATATATATATATATATATATATATATATATATATATATATATATATATATATATATATATATATATATATATGACCTATTATTAAATGAAGGTTTATATAAATTTTCATACGGGTGGTCCACATATAAAATAGTTTGGTTTTATTTTCATACTTTGGAAAACTTAAAACATAAAAAATTTATAACTATAAGATTCTAAGCTTCTATTATCAAATTATATTTGTATGTGATGGACTTGTTATACATCCGACCTTGTTTTGGTTTATGGCATATGAAATGTCTTCCTTTTTTAGAAATATCAAACATGTATATTTCATTCACTTAGGGATATTATGTTGTTCTCTTCTTGTTATTGCACTGAAGCTTCTAGATTCATTTGCATTGATATTTATGTCGTGAGATTTCACTCAATTGATGATAGGGATGGTAGGGTTTTGTTCTAATGGTTCAATCCCATTTTGGTAAATACCCAACCCTTCATTGCTTGTCACTCTTATTTTCACTTCTCCAGTCTTCCATTGGGTCTCTACAATGTGCAAAAACCCCTAAATTAGTCGGCTTGCTATTATGGTTCTACAACTGGACATGCACTAAAGGTAATGTGACACCGCAAATTTATTTTTATAAGAGCAATACTTTTTTATGTTTTTAGGGTTGGTTTTCTTATATGCAGAGGAATTCCTTGCATGTTCCTAACTCTAAGAGCTGGAGAACGAGGACTATTCCTACATGGTTCATCAGGAGCCAAATTTTCTATGTTATCCCTTCTTCTACAAAAGTATTGAGTTGTTTTTTCTTTTCCATAGAGTATTTTTTAGGGTTAGTTCTTCTTTTGTTTTTCTATTTCTCTCTTAATATGTTTTTTAAATGGTTATTTTCTTATTTCGTATGGCACTAGTCTAATCTTTGTCACATACATATTTATAGGTATACCATCCTTTCCATATTTTAGAATCTACAATTTATGTTCTTCTTAGCTTTATCTCAAAATATATACAGGGTTATAACATTACATTCTCCTTTTGTCTCTTCATCTATAGGTTAGGGTTTTATTCGCCTGATTTCTTACAAAACTGCATATCGACTTAATTGAATTTGACTCTCCTAGGCTCGAGGTTCTCATTAATTTTTGTTTTCTCCTATTTTGTTCGAGGAATTCACTATGTTTATTATGGGTTTTCCACTTATTGGTGAAACCCTGTCGCTTTCATGTTTTCATTGGTGAAAGTCGTCACGATTTTTGAACACTACCAGGCTCATCCCGTGGGTCCTCTCAGGCTTGGAATGAGCCAAGGAAAATTCTAGGGGCTAATATTCGTAGGTGGGCTAATTTTATATACTTTTTCTATAAAAAAAAAATATTCGTCAATGTCCATTTTTTCTAAAAATAATTCACCCATGTTTTTTAATATAAATTATTTAACCTTAAAAATCGGCAAGATATTATATAGACCAATATAATATAATCATAGATCTATATATTTTTACAAGAATATCATCAAACATTTCAGAAATTTTCTATTAAAGATTAGTAAAATTCGCCAAGGTTTCTAAACTTTAAGATAAACTTACATCGTTAAAATTTTCCCTGGAATGACCTTTATTGTGATTATTTTCTATACAAAATGCATGACTAGTTGTAGAACTTATGAAATTTAATGTATACATAATAGTTTCCTTTTAATGAACACCCTTATAGGTTTTGGTTAATTATTTCCATCTTATTTTATTTATGTTAACTCTCTCATCTACAAGTGTTTTTGACAATTTTATTTCACTGGTTTGTAATACCATTGTTGGCACCATTTTTAGATATGAATTTTCATAATATATATATGGTTCCTGAAATACTTTCTTTCATCCATGAACTTGTATCGACTTATACTGCATATTTTTCTAAAGCTTGAATTGCTAATTTAATACATTATTTAATGTCATTCCCCTATGGGACTTCTAGTTTCGAATATTGGTTCTATTGAGTTAACTCTATTTTCTAGGATTTTATTTCTAGTGGTCATTCATTATTGATCATTCTATTTATGTGACTCTACTAGGTTCTTTATAATTAACAGTTTGTTTCTCTTATTTTTTTTAAAATTATAGATATTTTTCCTATTTCTTGCAACTTATGGAGAGATATTATCAAATATTACCAAAATTACTATCATGTTTTCCTTTCTAGAATGTAAATACATTTAATAGTTATTTCTTATAGTTATACATGTTCCAACTTATGCATTTCTACTCCATATGTATTTTTATAATAATTTCTTATTCTTTGTGTTGTAAGCATAAAGTTAGAACAATTATGTACCCTGCTTTCCTTCCCTCTCGAGACCCTTCTTTTGAGTTCATAACTATCTCTAGGTTACTGGTATTTACCCAGCCCTGATAGAGATAGTTATAGCCAAAACTTCACCATTTATAAAAGTCATAGCATAGTAATTACGTAAATAATTTACATCTCGAAAGAATTAAAAGAAAAGCATAAATTTAGTACTTATTTTTTTAAATCGGTTTAGGTTTCCACGAAAATCATAGGGGAAAGGATATTACTCCACCCAACCAATGAGTATGGTATCCACAACTAGTACTCCCTTTGGGCCAGTTTCACTTCCAGATTAGTTTCTTAACAATAACCCTACCAGTTCTAACCCATGACATTCTTTGACCCCTATGAGGTCTAGTATAGGATTTAAATTGATCACACATGTTGTTACACCAATTTTTGGTCATCTAACCTATTAGGATTAGATGGACCAAAGTACACCATGTAAGACCAATTTTACCCTAGTAAAATTTCTTTCACTATGAAAAATAACTTAGTAATACATAATTTACTAAGTTGTTTATGGTCTAAACAGGAAACCCCATGAGGAATAATTGAATAAATACTTATTTGTTTGATTTTCCTCAAGGGATAATTAATTAAAAAAAAATTAATTAATATTCCTTGTCATATTTAACCCAAAACAGGAAAAATAATTAGATAAATCACTATTTATCTTATTTATTTCTAGGAATAATTATTTAAAACATTATTTAAATAATATTCCTTGTTAAATTTGGCCAAATCATTTATAAATAATTGAATAAATAAGGATTTATTTAATTATTACTCAACCACATTCTTAAAATAATAAATAAATCATTTATTTATTTATTATTTACAAAAAATGGATTTGACCAAATTCAAATACTTTTTCCCTCCAACAAAAATAATAAAATATTCCATAAAAGTTGGATCTAGATTTGGTTAATAATATTTTAATTATGCACCAATATGTAGACTAACTCAATATTTTGTTATAAATAGAAGGGTTTTCCCATGAATTCACTACCTTTTGTTGACTAAAGATCGCTCTGGATCTATACTTTTGGTATGACTTTAACCCTCCATCATTGCCATATTTTTCTGTCTTTTTTCTTGTGAACACCCCTTGAGTTCTATTTCTGTCTGGGTTTTCTACACCATCAAGAGAGATAGATCTTAGATTTGAAGTACTAAGGACATACAAGAACCTATCCCATTGAAGGGGACTGGTAACATATTTCTATGTTCTCTTCCTAGGTGTCACAAATACAAAAATTCTTTAAAAAGCATTTTTGTCTTGTTCATTAGATGCATGGAGAAACTCTTGCTTTTATTTGTTGTTTAATGTCTTTAACTACATAGATTTGTGTTTAAGTAGCATTTATTCTGATCACTAACTGCAGATCTAAGGAAATTGGCATCCATCGTTCATGTTAGGGTTGTTTGTTATGCACAGTTAAAGTGATATTTTTTCATACGCTTGCGATTAGAATTCACACTAAAAACTAGTGAATCCACAAGGGTTTATAATTATGACTGTTGTCATTTCTCAAATCCGTACATGACCAGCTGCTTCAACCCATAGGGTTTTTCTTCAGCTTCTTATTTTTCATTTCTTGATGTTTTTTTCAACCTTTAAAACCCTAAAATAGTAAAAATTCTTACTTCCACATGTTTCTGGGCCTATTGCATAGGTGACAGATATCAGCCAAAGTTGAGACGACACTTTTTTTTGAAACCTACTCTCGAGACAGTCGGAAGTGCAGGTCGCACTTTTTGGGCCAAAACCTGCGACCTCAACCTTCAAGGCAGAGAAAACAACCCAAAAACTATGACCTCATCGGAAAGCAGGTCAGAAACTGCGACTTGAACTTTTTGCGGGATTTTTTTTATGATTTTTTTGGGTTTGTCTCGTCTACTGTTTAGGGTTTTCTGACCTCCCTCTCCACCGATATTGGACCTATACTTGCTCTATTTTACTTTTTAGTGATAGGGATTCCAGGTTCATTGGGAATTTTTGGTAAAATCTATGGATAATGATGGAAAGAAAATTGAAAAAGAGTGTCACTTTTCATCCACAAACAGATGGAAAAACTGAAGTGGTGAACAAAAAAATTGTCCATCTATTGAGAGGATATTGCAGCAAACATCCTAAGTTGTGGGATGAACAACTGCATTACATTCAACATGCTTACAAACAGGAAAATCACTCTTCAACACAAACCTCACCTTTTGAAGCATTCTTTGGGATATTGGAAAGGTGAGGGAGTTGTACGCTCATCTATTGAATAGGTAATCAAGTCTTTTGGGGTCCAAAAGCTTCCCAATGGGGAGGAATGATCAGGAGTTCATAAATTTTGCTCAAAATTCAAAGTTAAAGGATTGAATTGAAACTAGGATGGTTGTGTAGATCTCGTCTTCCTGATTCTGGCGCCATGAATTATTTGAAAAAATTATTTTGTATGAGTAAGGTATTGCATTTTGATCAAATATGGCACAAACAGGAGTTATGGAGATGTGATTATTTCAATAGATAACAAGTATCAGAGTGAAGGATGAACGATGGTGATTAGATCATAGAAGCAACAGTGGGAGATCAATGAGAAAGATCTTATTGCAGTTGAGAAACATCGCACATCACACAGAACAGAGTTTAGCATTAAAGAGTTTCGCAAGTTAGATTATATAGCTCGCAATGCGCCGAGGAGGACCAGATGTCAGCGAAGGTCCAACGCTATCGCACTTCACAAGTGATATGATTTAGTCTTTAATTGTAGATGTGCAGGAGGCCAATATAAGATAAGTGGAACTTGCAAAATATGTGATGTGAAATTTCCATCACAACTTCACATCGCTAGATATATTGTTAAACTGTTAAAGTTATTTTCTAAACTATGCAATCTGTGAAATTTTATGTTTCTCAATCTGCAATGTCGCATATTGTGCAATCTATGATATGTTTCAATGTGATATTGTGACATTTCCTGGGTTGTAATTATTATGGGCATTGTACATTAAAGAGTTTATGTTGGCCATAGTCAGAGCCTAATTGACGTCAAAAAACCACAGTCCACGTTAAACTGCATTCAGGAGCAGACGTTCCACTATCTATCAAGACATTAATGATTGGGGTGCACATGTGGGCATCACCCTAACCATAACAGTAATTGCACGAATTTATTGGCAGAGGGAATAGGGGTGTGCCAAATTTGGTGTTCAACCCTAATTTAACTCCAGTTAATTGGAGTTCTCCACATTTAGTGGAGTTTTCCTAGGAGATATTGGGAAAAAGTGTAGGAGGCTCAATTTTCGACCATTATGAGTGAATGAAGAGTAATTCTTGACTAATTGGAGCATTCTGAAGCTAGTGGTGCAGATAAAACATCCATTAGAGCAAAGTAAATATATTTAATAGAAAAATTTTGAGCATAATGAAATATGGACAAGCCATT
This sequence comes from Pinus albicaulis, assembly GCA_034641835.2. Lineage (NCBI taxonomy): Eukaryota > Viridiplantae > Streptophyta > Pinopsida > Pinales > Pinaceae > Pinus > Pinus albicaulis. Next base: position 1,215,622,832 of record CM076580.1, on the reverse strand, counting down.
GGGAGCTATACCAACTGATGTAGCCCAGGAGGGGTGAACTGCTTCATCATGCCTACTGTGTAAACTTCATGTGCTGACTTATTTATCTATTTGACACTGTTGTTAAGTGTTATTTAGACTTATTTTATGCTTCTAATTCACTAAATTTCATCTATAATTCATGGAAAAACTCCTTAATCCTTATGCAAACTAATGAACCAATTATGCACATTTTTTTAAAACTGAAGGACCCTTAGCACATCAAAACTAATACTGACATTTTATATCTCTAAGACTCCCTAAAATATATGTTTTAAATTCCTCAAGAAAATTTCTTATTTCAGCCCTACTTACTGCTTGAGTTGGAGATTTATTAATTCTATAGATAACATGATCACTTCAATTCTTTCCAACTCTTGAATTACCTCTTAACGAATGTATGCATAATTCAGAAATTTCAGGTAGTGATAATAGAGAAATATCTCATTTTCCCATCATGTTAAGGATATATATCCATTCATCTCTAATGGATTTTAGTAGGAGAGCTTCCAAAGTATCTTGATTCAAATTTTCCATTTTATCTATTTTAAGATTATAACTGTATCTTTCAAGTAAAAGCTCAAGATTTTCATCTTCTCTTTGCATCCTTTTAAATACTTCATCCTTTCAATTATGAGTCATGCAATAATCATTGTATTTTAGAAAGGATGCATTTTCCATCTCTTCCCATGTTCTAAAAGAGTGCGTTATTAAGCCCATGAACCATTTCAATGTTGCATCCTTAAGGGTTGTTGGAAACAATTTCATTTTTTAAGAATCGAGTAAGTAATCATATGATCTACATAAAACTTCAAATTTAGAAAGAAATGTTTCACGATCCTCATTTATTAATCCATATAAGTTAGGAAGGATAGAGGGTGAGATATTCTTCATTGTGGCAATAATATTTTCATCAAGCATAGGATATCCAATAGGATCTGGTTCTACTCTTTCTTCTCCTCCTCTTCCCCATCATTTACCTCCATCTCCAATCCTAGTTCCACGTCCTCCAATTCTTAAATTTTCATCATTCACATTATGTACTTCCCCAGGCATTGTAGACTCCTCATAACTAATATAAGGTTCCAAAATTGGATTTGTTTGTTCCTCTTCTAATTCTTCTAGTTCCTCAATCAATGGTATATTATAATAAATTTCTTCTTCCTCTTCTTCACTACATATTTCTATTTCTTGAGCTAAAATTTATTCCCGAGTTGTAGTTAGGAAGATTACTCCTTCTTTTGGGGATGTAATATTTTTTTCTTCCACAATTGCTTCGATTAATTAATTTAGTGAATTTATAGGTTAAATTTCAAATCGTAATACCTCAAGAAGTTTATGTCTGCCTGCAAAGGATGGTATATGAGTTTGGGTGGATGGTGTGGCACTACGAGGTCTAGATGGGGTGAGTGGTGTTTTTCGAATTAAGCTTCTACCTCTAGTTACAAATGTACCACTAGAATATTTTTCTCTACACATATCATTTTTCTATTTTTATGAAAAAAAATTAAGAGAGAAAAGGGCTCCTATTTACACATCCCCAACAGCAACGCCAAAATGTTTTGTAAATTTAATGTTCTTAAATGGCTATCATAAATTATCGACCGAAGTTGGTAAAATTGTGAAGTGAAAGTTCACTATATATGCTAGAAGCCCCAGGTTATTAATGTGATGGTTATATTCGTAGAGATTTATTCTAAGCATGTTTTTATTCCTATGCATTTAATGAAATTGATTGATTAAATTACAACTAAATATTATTATTTTTTTTCAAACAACTTTTCAAAGATCAATTAAATTCTATAAATCAACTAAGTTTTTTTTAAACCCGAAACAAATCTGAAGAGGCCTTAACTAATTTATCTATTACTATCTAAGACTTTTGATAATCTAACATAGGAAAATGTAATCAAATTCTAAGAAAAGGAACTTGGATGTTTTTATGTCTTTAGAAATGAAATGTTATGTAAATGAGACTGTGCAAAGAAATGAATAAATCACTATTGTTCTAGCCAGAAATCACTACAAAAGTAGAAAGAATTCTTATTCTTCTTCCAAAAAGTAAATCATCAAATCACCATTGCTTGAAGGGAACTTGTTGAAATTGGAAATGAAATATTTCAATGTTCCTGAAAATAAATCACATGGGAAAAACTAATCTACAATAATCCATTGTTGCATGGAAATAAAAATAATATTAATTTTGCATTGAATCAAATCAAAATGGAAAATGAATCTACATCAAATGACAAAAACAAACCAACTAAGAATTTACTCTAAGTAACAAAATGAAATTCCGGAAATGACTACAACATTTAACACAGTAAAAGTATAAATTGAAACTACATCAAATGATAAAAATAGATCTATGAAAAACATCTAAATGGAAAACATAAATGAAATAGAACCTCCTCTGTTTCAGCAGCCCTCAACAATATATTGTTTTGAATCTAATCCAACACTAGATTTGAATTGATTATTCAAAATACTTCTTCGTTAAAGAAAAGAACAAAACATAGTCTTTATGAATTCACAGTCGTATCATCATTCACATTGTCAATAAATTTTTTGGTTATGTATCTATAAAATCTTGTTCATTAACTGTTTTGAGGCTTTTATGCATATTTGGACTAAAAAATTAAACCTCTAATAGAAAATAAGATTGCATTTCTTCGTGCGTTGCTTCATGATTTTCTATTTGGCAAAGAAAATCGTGAAGCGTGATTCTTCTGACTCTCCATTCGCTTGTTCAACATTTTGTTGAAAATTCCTTTGACTGCGCATCTGGGTGATTTCTTGCTTGATTTGGGTTGGATTGATAGGAGGATATCCATGAGAGGATCATTATCCACCTCTCTGCATACTTCCCTGCTCAGTTGGCACCTTAGAACACATCGAACCATGGAAGTGGCTATAGAAACGTGGATTAGCTGTAGAATTGTGTTAATTCTCTAGCTAACTGCAAATTTTAATCTAATAATAAGGAACATTTCAAAATATGAAAAATAGGTCTTTAAAATACCTTACCAACTCAAAAATTGCAGTTTAACACTTGTTTGAGCTGATGGTGATGAGAGAAAAAAGGAAAGATGGGCGAAAGGAAGTGTCAAGAATGAGGCAATCATGAGGCTCTACAATTACATATATAGCTTTTTATAATAGTTGGCTCTTGTTTTATCTAGTCCCACTCCTAATGGTTTATTTTCTATTTGATTCTTTATTTTTCATATGTAAAACTCCTCACAACATAAAAGGTAATTTGTTATCATTTAGGAGTCACAAATTTTTATGACCCTTGCCGTGCATATGCATTTTCCATGCATAATATTTTGATGATATATTTTCTATGTTATTTTGTCTTGGATTTTCATATGCCACCTTAGAGGTAGCTAACTCATTTATCATGGGCCATATGCCAATTTTTATCATATTGATAGTTTCACTAGTAGTAAGCAAGCTTGAAGCCTCCAATTCCTCTTGAACCAATGAGACATTTCCTCATCTTAGGAATCACTTTTAATTTTCTTACGAAGTTAGGTAATAAGGATGCGGACATATGCATTTTATTATTATTTTTTCTAACCATGCTAATGTACACTAGATGAGCCACAAGCCTTAGAGATGACTTATAGGAGACTGTGAAAATATGATGAGACAATTCACAAAAAAAACATAGATAGAAAAGCATTAAATGAGTTGGAAGAAAAGAAGGAAATAGAACCTTTCTATGGGGACATGATGCAAGTAATTGATAGAGGAACCAAATGAGGTGATATATGATAGATTTTTTGAAAGAGGCAATTCTAAACTATCGCCATCAAAAGGAGAGAAGAATCTAGATGGTAGTGTATACCACGATACTAGGGTATTTGGTTTTCATAATGTAGCAACTAGGTCAATTGTGCTACCGTACACTAAAATCATGTCTAGGATAGTTACCCAAATAGAAATTGATGACATATTGGTTAAAAATAGAGATGTTATGAGTTAAATTTCCCCTAACCACAGTTGGATATAACATGAATGGCTTATGAAGCTTATTCTCAACTATCATCAATTACTAAAGAGCCAGTGAATTTGAAAAAATAAGTTTAAGTTGTGATGAGAAGGTTTATACCCAACAAAATACCTTAGAACACCAAATAGGCTAATTGTGGCCTTAATAAATAGGATAAATGAGGAAGATGGTGCAACCCTTAAATGTGTATATGTACAATATTGAATGAAATATTTAAACTTATGTGGATATGGATGTTTCCTTGCTCTAAGACCTTCATTAACATATCATTGCTCACTCGCTTACTCACTAGTAGTGAGCAAGCTTGAAGCCTCCAATTCCTCTCAAACAAATGAGACATTTCCTCATCTTGTGAATCATTTTTATTTTCTTACGAAGTTGGATAATAAGGATATGGACATAGGCTTTGTATTATTTTTTTTCCCAACCATGATAATGTGCACTAGATGAGCCACAAGAATTAAATATGGTTATAGGAGAATGTAAAAATATGAGGAGACAATTCACAAAAACAACATAGATAGAGATGCATTAAATGTGTTCAAAGAAGAGAAGGAAATAAAGCCTTTCTATGGGGACATGATGTAAGTAATTGAAAAAGAAACCAAATGAGGTGATATATTCTCGATGTTTTGAAATAGACAGAGTCTGAACTACCTTCATCAAAATGATATAAGAATCCAAATGTTAGTGCATACCAAGATACTAGGGTATTTGGTTTTCATAATGTGGCAACTAGGTCAATTGTGCTACCATATGCTGAAATCATGTCTATGATAGTTACCCAAATATACATTGATGACATACTGGTTAAAAAGAGAGATGTTATGAGTTTGAGTTCCCCAAACCAGGGTTGGATCTAACATGAATGGATTATGAAACTTACTCTCAACTATCATCAATTTCTAAAGAGCCAGTGAATTTCAAAAAATAAATTTAGGTTGTGATGAGAAGGTGTATACCCAAAAAAAAATATTAGAATACCTTATAGGATAATAGTGGCCTTAATCAATAGGCTAAATGAAGAATATCATGCAACCCAATTAAAAGAGGCTTAGGTACCTCTAATGTATCAAGTAATGAAGGTCAACAAAATTTTCAACTAGGTTGTAAGTTCATTACCTCCTTGATGTCAGGCCATATCTGGTATTGAGTAGCATGCTATTGAGATCCCTCTAACATTCTATATGTCTTCATATATGTTATATGTTGCGTGCATTAAAACAATTTTCTAGGATGGGATGATAATGGATATCAAATGAGAAACTTATACGCGTGTATTATTAGATGTTGTGGCAACATAAGTATATAACCCAATGCACTAGGATATGTGATTATTTCATGGTTCCTATTCTCTATGATCTTATCTCACATATGAAATATTATACTATGCAAACAATAAGTTCCATTGGAAATTGGTATGTGATAGAGAGAGGAACTTACAGGATAATGTTTGGAACAATTAACCTCCACACCTAATACCAAATTTCACTATAGATAAGTTGGTCCTATAGGAAATAAATTATTAGAATTACATAGATGGAGTTTAAGATATCCTTGCACCAAATAATAAAACTCCTTAACTTCCCTTTCCATTGAGTGTAGGCACATACAACATGTAAAATGCAATGAAAATTAAGGAAGAAGGTGAGGCACTAGATGTTTTTAATTTTGGAATAGAGTTATTGAGGAGGCATGACCCTTATGGTATAATAACTCACCATTACATTTTATATAAATATAGATGGCTCCATGAAAATGAAATGTGGTAATAGGAATGGATGTAGTAGATGGTTACATCTTTGAATGAATCAATGATGAAGATGTGAAGCAAAGGAGAAGGATCCAAAGACGACAAGAAGGTGTATCAAAACAAAGAAATACTAAATGAGAAACAAAAGAGAAAACATCGAAAGAATAATAGGTAAATGGTTAAGGAACAATCAAATGCCATAGATAATATGAATTTCTCAAAGAATAAGAAGTATAAAGGATGGAGAAAAATAAGGCCAAAGAGAGAAAGCTAAGGGAGGAAGAAGGAGTCAAAGCTAAGGAAGAGGGAAAAAATAAGATAGAGAAAAAACAAAACACAATGCTATCTATGAAGGCTCATCTAATCCTAAGACTTCACTTAATCGTGTGATTTGATCCATCATTGGAGTCCATTTTCCACTCGTTAATATGGTATTAGGTTGTTTCACCCCATCGAAGTCAAAATTAGCTACAATTCTCAACACATTTGTCTTCAATAAAAGGAAAGCAACAAATAGTAAGACAAACACAAAAGAAGTTGAATTTGGCCACAAAGTTGACATTCACAATAAAAAAAAATCTATAAGTGTCACTTGTATGCAAGAAATAGAGGTCGATCTAAATAGATATAAAAAATACACACGCACACAGACATGTCAATTCGATTTATCTCAGGTATTTGGGAGTAATTTCTCTCTCTCTCTCTCTCTCTCTCTCTCTCTCTCTCTCTCTCTCTCTCTCTCCACACACACACATTTCCATGAGAAATATATTTATATTCCATATGAGGAATATACATGGTTTTATTCTTCACGCGAATTTTCAAACTCAACCACATGGCTCAAATCCATGACAAAAAATCCCTTCACACCACTTACTATTATTGAACCTATGCAGGGAGGACAAAAATTTTCTCCCAACCACCTAAAATAAACCTGATCAATATACACACACACACACACTCTCTCTCTCTCTCTCTCTCTCTGAAAACACAAGTAACATAGCTCAAAGGGGACTTGACCAATTTATTTGAGTTCAGGACACATGCTTTTGTTATACCAGATGTGTTGGATGTTCTGTAGAAGAAAATGAACAAAATCTTGCAAGAATCACATGAAAATTTAACTCAGTTCTTGACTATTGTGGGAAATACAAAATACCAAGGTTTATTTTTTTAGGGAGTGAAATTGGGATTATATGAGCTAACAAAATTCCAAATACAAGAAAAGGATGCTTTGGGTAATGTCTCAAAAATGATTCAAAGGGAGATTCAATAAAATTATATAGAATTTTCTAAGTATAGGTTAGTGAACTCCTCTCTAAAAAATGATATCACCATTGTATAGTTGATAAATACCAACATCCTTCTGAAGTTACAGAAGAGGCTATTGAAGGATACCATCAACCTCCACTTGGTGAAATGAGAACACCTTGAAAAATTGTTAAAAGGATAAAGGAGCTAGAAGAAATCATTTATAAAAAATGAATCTCCATATGAAGAATGTCAGATTAGTAAGTATTGATGGAATACATATGAACTCGACTGGGGGAAATAAAAATTTACACACACACATGTACACATCTATGTATGTATTCTAAAAACACAAGTAACACACCTCGAAGGGGAATTGAGCTACTTTTCCAACTTCAGGGCTCATGCATTTTCTATACAATATGTGTTGAACGTTGCATAGAGGAAAATGTAAAATAGCTTGTTATAATTACATGAAAATTCATATTATTCCTTAACCATTGTGGATAATGCAAAATAACAAGGTTGGGTTTTGTAGGGAGTGCAATTGGGATTAAAAGTACTAATAAAATGGCCAGATAGAAAAAAAATATTCTTTTGGGAACATCTAAAAAATGACTGAAAGGGAGATTCAATGCAACTTTATAAAATTAGCTAGTTATATGTTAGTGAACTCATCTCTCAAAAAGGATATCATCATTGCAAAAAAAGTTATTAAAGGATTTCATCTACCTGCACTTGGAAAAGTAAGAACACCTTGACCGATTATTAAAATGATAAAGGATCTAGAAGAAATTATTAAGAAAAATTGAATCTCCATATGAACAATGTCAAAGATCACTAAGGAAGTATTGATGGAAGAGGTAGAAAATCCCTCAAGGGACATCAATTTAATTAATTTATATATCAATATTGCTCAAAAATTTCATATGGCCCATGTAAAATGAGTTAGCTACCTATAAGGTGGCATATGAAACTCCAAGCCACAAGAACATAGAAAAAATATCTAAGCAATATGATGCATGGAAAATGTATATGAATGGCAAGGGTCATAAATAATTGTGACTCCTAAATGATAACAAATTACCTTTTATGATGTGAAAAGTTTTAAAGATGAAAAATAAATAATCAAATAGAACATAAACCGTTAGGAGTGGGACTAGATTGACCAAGAGCCGGCTATTTTAAAAAGTTATAAATTTAACCTAAGAGAAAAAAATTTGGTTTTTTTCTTGTGCATGCATTTATAAACTTTTTGATGATTTTTAAATAAGGAGAAGCCAACTTTAGCAAAAATTTTCTAAAAATATATGGCCCTAGTATGATAAATAGGAAATGAACTAATTATACTTCTTACTAAATACTAGAATTGTTGTAAGATTGTGTCATTTAAATTGTGGATTGTTATGTGTAGGATTATTTCTTCTTTTTAAATGCATAATTTTTTTATATGGTGAATTCAAGGCTATAAACAATAATTTAATTTTACACTTTCCTTGACATTATTCTATTCATTTACATGTGTTTATGCTATTATTTCTAAAATAGCTTTATAAACTAGATTTGTTCCTACTTAGGAGTGGCAAAGTAAAAGGGAATATTGCACATATATTAGAAGCATTTTTCATTCTATATTTCATATTTACATTCTCATACATGAACCATTAATGGTTGCTTTCCTAGAATTTGGCTCAGTTCCCTATTTCGAATAATGTGAGATCTAATGGGACTTCACATTGAGGAGAACCTTTGTTATTGAGAAAGATATTGGTAGAAAGATATGGCATATGTGTTATATTAATGTGAAACATAAATTGGTTATTGGATTTTCACAAGGGCTCATCTAGGTCACCATCAAAATAAAATTTTTTATTATTTTGGAACTAATATAAGATAAACCCACTATAAATAAATTCTTTTAAATTCAAAAGTAGAACAACTTTAGAATCAAGGGATCAAGCATTAATTAAATTTTTTGGTCGGTAGAAAATTGTTTGTGAGGGTGAACAAATGCTTCATTTCAATTATTTTCCTTGGACCTAATTATCAAATCAAGCTACTATGTTAAATGAAAAGTTCACACTATGAATTATTGATCTCATTCTATTCAATCATTTGAGCTTTCTGACCCTGAAGAAGGGTGAAGTGTTCACCTGAATCACCTAAACCAGATCACACAATATTCTAGAATTTTTCTATTTAATTGTTTTCAACATTTAATTAAATTGCATTAATAACACAAAAAAAGTCCCAAAACACAATAACCTTCACATTCTTCATAAACTAATAGTTATAAACACATTATTTATATATCAACACTTCCTTAATTGTTACCACATCTCCCATCTCATTTGATTAACCATTAACATTTTATATTAATTAACTATGAAGAATCATTCCCAAAAATACATGTAATCATTTAATAACTTAATCACATAAGTTCTATTTAACATTATATTGCAACCACTTTGAAAAAATATATATGTTTAAGTGATAATAACTACATTGAAAATTAATTTCACAAGAATATTATTTAAGTAACCATAATTGAGTTTTTTAGATATAAAATTTGGAATCTCCACAGTCTTCATGTTTTGTCGAAGTTTCGAGTCTAAATCAAGACTCATCTTCAGGACAAACCTAATAAGAAGAGAGTATATTAGGGTAAATAACTAGAGGAAAAAGGGTTGATGGGAAAAAAGAGCCGACCAGTTTCTAATAATTTATAAAAGGTTAATTTATTTGATTAATTATTTATTTTCATTTGTTAGTTTTATATCCATTTTTATTTCTAATTATATCCACTTTTATTTTTAATTTAATCTATGTTTTACAATATATTAACTTATTTAAAGTTTTTATGTTACAACTAATAATTAATATTAGTAATACTTATAAATTAAGTAATGGTGTTTTAAGGTTTTTTGTAGTAGATTAATTAAGTTTTAATTTAATCCAATGGATGTGACATTATAATAAGAAGGGTATGTTTTATATATTATTAACATTAGGTTTGATAATGTAACTTTTTAAAAGGGTAGATCTTTATTTTGGTAGTTATTATTAAAGGTCGGCTAGTTATTAAAAGATGAGATTATTAAGATTGTTTTTTATACTTTTAAAAGTTAGTTATTTTAAGATTAGATTTTAAGTGTTTTTATAGGTTATTTATTTTGGTAGTTATTATTAAAATTAAGGTTAGTTATTTTAAAGAGATTTTCAAGAGGGGAGCCTGGTATAGGGATGTAGAAGGGCAAGGAGAGGGTTTGGAAAAAGAAGGATAAAGGGAAGAGGGAAGTGTAAAAGGAGGAGCAATGGAGCGAGTGCTCGCGAAGGAATTTTCTCTAACTTTTCTTTTATTTTCCTTGTATACATTTATCTAATTTATAGTGCATAAATAACTTGTCGTGATTTTGTCAAATTGTCAATATCAACACATATCGTCTGGTGTTTAAGATTTTGAATCACTGTGGTGTTTTTTTTTTTTAACATTTTACAACCAACGTCCATGAAGTATTCTACTACACATGTAAATTATTAAAATGGAAAAATGCATTAACCATAATATCTTCCAAGAGATCTATTCATTAGGGTTTGCAAAGTTTGATTGCTCTTTTGTAAATTTTTTCGGTTCAATGACAACCTTGTTATAAGATGAATTCAAGTACATGATAATTACTTTAATGTGCAATTAGGGTCATATTATACTCGATTATTATTCTTATCATGTAATATATATCCCACTATGTTATTATTACCATCTCTGTTACAAAAGAACATTATCTCATAGATTCGGATTTGTGTATATATACTGTGAACTATCGAAATATTTTCCGAATATGCATAGAAATTCTCAGGTATGATGGGGTTCCTTGTTGGAATAGTTCTAAAAACTGACTAGGAAATGGTCAAAACCTATTTAGTTTTTTTCCTCGATGAACATATTCTATTTAGGTAATAACACCATGCTTATCTTGGCAATAGAATATTGTTGTAAATACAAATTTCAATATGACATGAACTATTGGAGTATGTAATTCCTACTTGTCTTCAGTTGTGACTTTCTATGTATAGAGTCTGTTCCTATTCCATACGTTAGCTAAAACCTAATTTCCTAGTTTGGTGTGAGGTTGAGATATTCTCTCAACCAACTTATTGTGCATCCAAGATAGCTTCCCTATCTTGATACTATACCTCATGTATATATGCAAATTTATTTTATAAATGAAATATAGTGTGTTTCTCACATTTTATCTTGAACATCATCTTATATCCTTACCCTCCTTATTCCAATAATCATTCCTCAGATCTTCATCTCCATCATCTAATAATCATCCTAGATAACTTTCCTTAGAAAAATTGAATGCACATAATTTATTGTGTATTTGTTATATCTATGCTTAAGGTTAATGTTCAAAACTACCTATATTTTCCTACTCCCATCCCTTGGGAGAAATCCCCTGGGACTAATTATGTCCACTTCCCTACATTTTTATTTATTTATTAATATCTACATTCATTATACAAAACTCACATACACTGTAATACAGTGAATACATTTCCTGTCATATCTCCCCTAACAAATTTTTTTTTCTTCCTGTAATAATAAATTTGCATTAATTTCCTATGTTGTAGTTCCACTTACTATAAGCTTATCTACCTTTTTAACTAATGTATATGACTCTACATATACCTTAATTTTCCGCAATTAATTCTTCATTTACTTTTGGACTATACTCTTCAGACCAGATATCCCTTTCATGGTTCTCTCTTCTATTGCTTCTATATATATATCAATACCCCTATAAATGATTTTCATTCTCTTCAATTTTCTTGTCAACATATTAATCCCTATTTGGTATAAGGATTACTTTATTTATTTTTTTCCTTGACCCTCACACTTCATTTAATTAACACCATAAAATATGCATTCCATCTTGACACTTAACAATTGTAACTTATGTCATGCTTAGTCGGGTGTACGCATACATATGGTTATGGCATTTTAATATCTAATTTCAATGCTACAAGCGATAGTCTTTGTAATGTGTCGCACGATGCTATAGTCACTCCAACGTCGTATACGATATCATTGGGGACATTATAATTTCTAGTTATCGTTTTGTGGACTAGACACATAACGTCCTCTTATGAAATTATGGTCAATACTTCGTTTGATTTACATCGTATGTATATAACTACACCCTTACCGCCATGGTGAGCATATGGCAAATTTTTATATTTACATTAAGGATTTCGACTTACATAGGAGCGTTATGAAAATTTCTCTATGTGCCTCTATGTTGTTCGCTCCACACTTAATGCATTGAATTTTCGGGTGCTTTCTACATTCATGACTCAGTCGGCTCAGACTTTTAAATACATCTGAATTTCATTGTCGCTCTTTGCATTTATTTGAGGTTGTTGTGTTTTTTTATTAAACCACCAGGATTGAAATTTTTGTACGCCTTGACATCTGAACTCCGTATGGAGTTTTAAGTCACTGGTACTATGACGAATCTGGTTCATTTAAGTGACATGAAGAATGAGTCCAGTGATGAGTTTTTTTTATTGTTATTCCATCGCTTTCCCATGCGATCACGTCCTACATAATAAATGTATGAATCTAGTCTGTGCAATTTATGTGGTTGGCATTTGTATCGGTGTTTTATCACAATATTCATAACAGAGGTCGATGTCTCGATCCATGCCTCTACTCCTCGATCCTTACACGTGGAAGGTGTGATCTACTCACTGATTAGGTTTTTGTTTTCCCATAAAAGTTCCCCGCCTGCATTCTATTCCTCTTTCCATTGCATTTGTGCTATCCGTTGTCACCAACACTCCGCCTCTATACAAAGACGTTTTGTTCACAGGTATGAATCTCTCTTGTATTATGAATACATGACATAAATTTATTCAAGCTCAAATGAGATGGTTTCATATTAGCATTCTGTGGTGAACATTGTATGAAATCCGGTTTCATTCCAATCGATTTCACTCTATTCTTCATTCGATTTTGGTGTTATCGGGCATAGCCATCAATTCCGATTTTGATTTGTTTTTGGTTTGCATTTTTCTTATGGAAATCGATTTCCAGTTCCTCTATTTACCTCTTGTATGAGTTATGGGTTCGTCTTTGGCAAGTTGGGCGTCGTTCCTAAGTTTGAGTCCTACGCCAATGCAAATTTCGACCGAGTCTCCTCGACCCTCCTTGCATTTACCCTTAGCAGGAATTTTTTCTCAGGTGATTATTCCTCTACTAAAACTCTTATTCGTATTTTGTTTTTATGTTCAACTATTAGTCATCGTTTTTGGTATCTAACTTCTCGTTCTTCACACAGAGCCATTTTAATTCTTACACGGTAGTCAATGGGGTACGTATAGTTTCGTTTGACTATCCTTAACCTCTATTAACTCCTTTGTTTCTATACTGGTTAATACCCTTATTGATATGCTTTTGTCTTGGTTGATTTTGCATGTAATTCCTGTTCCGAAGTGCCTTTGTTTTTTATTTGAAACTCTTGTACTCTTTTCTCGTGGTCCATTGATACCAATGTTAATCTCGTTTATTACGGGTCGGTATGAATGACTTGTTTTACTTCTTATATGGAACCATGTATTCCAAGAGTTTGTCATTACTTCATGGAGAGCAATATACTGAGAATTTCCTCGAGAAAATTTACCCAATGTAATTTGTAATATAGTACACAAGAAGTGGAGATTCGCTAACATGAATCTCGACACCAGAATACTTGTTACCCTTTTTCCAAGGGTTCATTTTCTATTGTTTCTTGTTTCCACAGTCTCCAAATTTTCTTAGGGATTTTATATACACATTCAGAAGTATTTTTGAGCATTTGTAATGTTTGTAATAATCATTATTCTAACATTTTTTCGTAAGGATTTTCTGAATATATATATTTGGCTCAATGTCCTTAAATTAACAGCGTTGACCTATAATTTACATTTCTTCTACAGCTGTCAAGTTCATCTATATTTTCATAAAAAAAGTATTTTACTGTGGAGTCAATATATTTCAGTTAGGACTACTTGTATATCTCAATTTCTAAGGTAGCGAAATAGGTCCTCTTTTGGTTCTGGGTTAACGTTATGAATGACTGGTAAATTACTGTACATAGTAGGAATTTCACAATGGGTACAGTATATCAAGGAAATTTTTATAAATACTATTTCGTATATTTTTTGTGGAGGCATCTCCTTCTTTACCATATAAATACCCTTTCATTTCGTTTTTTTTTTTCTCTCCAACAAATAAATTTTCTTGAATGCTACAGATAAGAGAATTCCACAATGATATAATAGCATTGTTCAGTCTCTTTCCATACATTTATCAGCTAATGTATTTTCTAAACAGAGTTTATATATATATATATATTTTTATGTCCAGCATACCATATACTACAATAGAATTACATTTTTATACCTGTTCACAGTACCCTACTCTTTTCTGATGTACTGTATAGCGTAATTGATCATAAATCTTTTCCTTAACTTTAATTTCATCTACTCTGTTAATATGCATGTATGAATACCAAGTATAATTTGGCTACAACTATTAGATATGAATATGGAAATTCTATATCTTTCTATGCTATTACTTGTTCCTTATAAAGAAGCAGATTAAAGTTACACTTCTAATTAAACCCGGGAGTCATTTCTTTTCCTATCTCCAGATTTAAGCCAACCAATGGTTTAGAGACTCTGGCTGATAGTACTCCTTGGGATTTTTCCTTACTACCATACAGAGAAGCAGAAGATTTATTTCTTCTATTTAATTCTGTGAAATGTAAGGAAGATAGTAACATAATAACTAAATTAAACATAACAACTACATCATTTTTCCATCTTGACTAACCGCATCAAACTTAATCATTCATAAAATCTGTGTACATACCACTTCTATGCAGACCAATCCTCCCAACCTTAGAGTTCCTCTATCTCCAAAACTCACCCCCAAGCTGAGATCCTCTCCTAGAACAGACCAACCCTAATCTGTTCTGGAGTAGCTTATTTAAGCTTATGCTACCCAAAGCCTGTTACTAATTCTGTGTCCAGAATTACAGGATGCTTTTATTCCTGTTTGCCTAGGCTTTCCTTATTTAGGGACTTTTAAAGTTGCTTTCTTCTTTTCCATCTTTTTACCTCTTCCCAACTACTCTCCACCTCATTGGGGAAATCTAGATTTTTTCTCAAAAATCTAAATTAGAAATAAATTCTTTCAAGGGTTTTTGAAATACTTTTGGGGAAAGTCTTAGCCTCTTTCCACACCTCATGGATTTGGCAAATGATCTCAAAATTTTCATTTGGTCAATATGCACAGAAATATTTTATTTATTTTTCATAATTAAATAATTAATTACATCCACACAATAATTATCCATTGGGGTCCACTCCCCTTTGAATTGAATTTCAACTTTCTAACTTGAAAAACATAAAACTAGGGGTGTTACATATTCCCCCCCTGAAAACCAACACCATCCTCGGTGTTAACAATTAATTACTAGAGTATAAATCATTCGTCTTATACTGAGCTGCGCGCGCTCTGCTCCTCTGCGAGCTTTCGGTTAGGTCAGCGATCGCTGCCTGGCCTGTTCCGCCGCCATGGGAGCGCCAGGGGGTGTGGAGCCCTCTCCCACCCCACCATCTTCTTCTGCTGAGGCCTTTCGTTGCCTACTATCGCAGAAAGGGAAAAAACGTGCCCACCCCGACGTCCCGAAGTTCATCAAAAAGCTTGATGAAATCCCAGAAATCGCACTGTCGGAAGAGCAACCGATCAAAATCGCTCTTGCTTTGGCTGACAGAGGTCTAGTGGGACAATTTATGGGTCGATGGCCAACATCAAAAGTGACTGATGAATGGGTTCAACGAAACTGGAGACCCCTGCTGCCCAACAATGTGATAAGTTATGCCGTAGGTAGAGGTTTTTTCATTTTCGAATTCACTACCAAGGAAGACCGTGATCTGGTGTTCAGAAATGGTCCATATTTCATGGGAAATCAAGGTCTCTTTCTGAATAAATGGACCCCCGACTTCGACCCTTCAGTCGATGTCCCAAAGGAGGTTCCTGTTTGGGTCCGGCTACCCAATCTACCAATACACTACTGGAGCTACCAATCCATGCAAAAGATAGGAAATGGACTGGGCAGATTCATCGACAAAGCTGATAACAAGGGCCAATACACCTGCGCAAGAATCTGCGTGGAAGTTGACTTGGAAGCTGGTCTGCCGGAAGCCATCAAACTTACAGTTGGAGATTGGCACCACTTCCAGAAGCTTGACTACGAGCAATTGCCCTTTAAGTGCAGAATCTGCCATGAGCACGGTCACTTTCAAAGAAACTGCCCAAAAGCACCATCAGGGGACAAGGTGGAAGAAGAGGGATGGAAAGAAATAAAAAAGGGCAAGGTAGTCTCAAAGGCCAACGAGAAGAAAAAATCAGGACCAATGGGGAATCTCCAGACCAGTTCCAAGACCATACCAGATTCAAATGAAGGCCCCTCCTCAGGCGAAAAGGTGGATGCCTCAGAGAACCATGAAGAAACTGAAGACCAGTCGAAAAAAGTGAAAGAAACCGAAGAAGAAACAACTATCCCCTAACAGAGGCTGGTCAAGGGGGAATCGAAGGCAATGACGAGCACATTAGTCTTGCCTCTGACTCAGGGGGAGAATCAGAAGAAAGAGACTCTAAATCAGACAGCTCACAAATTACTCCTATCAAATCGACCAGGGGCCGAAAATCCAAGAAGAAACAGAGAGAGGAGAAAACCTATCTGGATGTTCTCCAAGGCTCCCAGAAAACTCTCAAAGGAATGATGAACACCAGATCCGGGCGCAAGCACAACAGGGCTCCAAAAGGAGCCACTCCTTCCCAATCCAGTAAATAATGAAGTATGTCTCCTGGAATTGCAGAGGATTAGGTAGCAGGCTGAAAGAAGATGCCCTGAAAGACATTGTGAGGTTGCATACACCTGAAATCCTTCTCATCCAGGAGACAAAGCTGGAGGACACTATTCTCCTCCAATCCAGCAAAATATATTGGCGCAAAGGCCCCGGTAGAGCTATCAGTGCTAGGGGCGCCTCTGGTGGGATTGCCTCCTTTTGGGACAGCTCCAAATATGACTTGACTCATGAAGAAAGTTGCCATCACTGGATCTTCACTCAACTCCTCCACGAAGACTCTGGTCAACAAGTAAGTATGTTCAACCTTTATGCTCCGGTCTCTCCAGCGGAGAAAAAAATTTGCTCGGACTCGCTCCAGTCCTTTCTTTTATTGCACAATCCAGAAAACATCATTATTGCAGGGGATATGATCGTTACTCTAGCCACTGAAGAGAAAAAAGGGGGTTCTCCTGTAAGGGACCCAGCTAGAGAATGGGTAGAAGACATAATGATCGGTTGGGATCTGGAAGATATCAAGCCTTCAGCTGGGAAATACACTTGGTCTAACAAAAGGGTGGGTCCCAACCACATAGCTACTCGTTTGGACAGATTCCTTGTCCAAACCTCCTTCCTTACTAGTGGACTAATGGCCTCTTCCAAAATCCTTCCTAGCTGTACTTCCGATCATAAACCCATTAGTCTCGAGCTCTCCATGGATGGTTTTCTTGGCCCCATTCCCTTTAGATTTAGCCCTTTGTGGCTTCAGCAAGAAGGTTTCCATGAGATGGTTTCTGAAGTCTGGAACCAGCAAGTCTTGGGATCCCCTTTCTTTGTGTGGGAAGAAAAGTTGAGGATTCTTAAGAGACGGCTCAAGGAATGGGCTAAATCTTTGAAAACTCCAGCTGCCAAGAGAAAAGAGTCCTTAGAAAACCTTGCTGCCCTTCAATCTTCAATGGAGGATTCTGCTGTTACCCAAAGTCTGCTCCAAAAATAAGTTGAGTTGCAAAAAGCCCTCCATAAAGCTAGTAGGGACGAAGAGGAGTATTGGAGACAAAAATCCAGAAACTTATGGTTACAGGCCGGAGACAAAAATACCAGTTTTTTCCATAAGCATGCCGAAGCTCGCAAGCAATTCAAAAATGTTTCAGAAATCCGCTCCCAAGATGCTGTGGTTAAAGATTTTGAAGGCATTGAGAGAGCAGCCTTTTCTTTTTTCAAAGAGATTTATACAGCGCCTGCTGATACTCCTATTTCTCCCCATGCCTATCCGTTTGATCTAATCCCCAAATGTGTACAAGATTCTGCCAACACTATGCTGACTGCACCGATCAGCATGGACGAGCTCAAAAAAGCCCTGGATTGCATGGAGCCGAATAAGGCACCAGGGCCTGATGGGTTCACAGCTAGGTTTTTTCAGTCTTGCTGGTCTTCTATCAATAAAGAGCTCTTGAGAATGGTCAGGAAGTCTCAATCTTGTTCTAAGATTGGAGGCAGTACCAATTCAGCCTTCCTTGCATTGCTTCCGAAAGAGAAAGGAGCTTCAGATTTCAGCATATTTTGTCCTATTTCGCTGTGTAACACTAGCTATAAACTGATTACCAAAATCATATCCATCCGACTCAAGAATATTCTGCCGGACATCATCCCGGAGAATCAAGGAGGTTTCATCAAAGGGAGAAAGATTCTGGATAATATTGTGCTGGTTCAAGAGGCAGTTCATTCAAGTTGCCATCGAAAAGAAAAAGGAATGGTGATAAAACTCGATCTGGAAAATGCCTTTGACAGAGTGAGACATGACTTCCTGTTCACTGTTATGAAGAAAATGGGCTTCTCAATATCCTTCATAAATTGGGTGAAAGCCTGCATTGCCTCTCCATGGATTGCGCCGCTGGTTAATGGCCGATCTACTGATTTTTTCAATGCATATAGGGGATTAAGACAAGGTTGTCCGCTGTCCCCTCTCCTCTATGCTATCCAAGCCTCAATGCTCAGTTTCCAGCTAGACTTTTGTCAACAAACCCAAAATCTGCCAGGTCTCAGAATGGTGCACAATGTTAAAGACATAAACCATGCCCAATTTGCCGATGATACTCTGCTGCTTGGAGGAGCGAGCATTAACTCGGCCAGATCTTTTAAGAAGGAGTTTGACACTTATAAGGAGGTCTCAGGCAGAAAGATAAACTATTTAAAAAGTACCATATATGGCTGGAACTGCTCGATCAAAGAACTGGCTGACATTGCTAGGCTCCTTGAGATGAAAGTTTGTCAGACCTGGGAGTCCTTCAAATATCTTGGGATTCCAATCTTCAAATCCATACCTAAAGTTGCCCACTGGATGCCCCTCTTAGACAAGCTTAAGCTCAGAATTCAAGCCTGGGGAGCCTCTTGGCTGAACAATGCTGGGAAATTAATTCTAATGAAATCTGTCCTCACAAGTATGCCTCTATTTCAGCACTCCATTCTGCTTGCTCCCAAAACCTTCCTCAGTAAAATGGATAGTATTCTGAGGAGATTCCTTTGGGAAGGGGGGAAAAATAATGAAAGAAGACTTCATTTGGTTAATTGGGACACCATTAAGAGGCCAACCCTGGAAGGAGGCCTTCAAATGAGAGATTTGGCTGCACAAAATCTCGCTCTGGGCTCCAAAATCCTGTGGAATATTATAGCTGGGAAAGTTAGCTGGAGTAAGAAAGTCCTCTGGAAGAAATATTTTCAAGGCCAGCGTTTGAGATGTTTGGATCTTCCTCCAAAAACCACCAAAGGTTCCCCAGTTTTCAATCTTTGTCTCTCTGCTCTGGAGCATTTCAGATCCAACCTCTACTGGATCCCAGGTAATGGGAAAAAAATCAGAATATGGGAAGACCAGATCCTAGGAGATCAGCCATTGAAACATATTGAAGGCATTGCAAATATTAAAATTTGGCTGCAATCCAACAATCTGGAAACCCTTTGGGACATATCCACCTGGACGGAGGATTTTGGTAGACTGTGGGACAGCTGGAATCTGGGAGAGGTTCCACATCGATTGCAAATTGAAGCTTCGTTACTTTTAGACAAGCTCCAAGGAAAATCCCCCACTTCAGAAACAGCTAAGGACAAAAGAGGGTGGGGCTCCCATTCTGGCTCTTTCTCGGTTTCTGAAGGTTATAAAAGTTTGACTGTTGTTCCTAATGTCCCTCCTGACCCAATGCAATGGAAGTTCATTTGGGCCTTCCCTTCGCTCCCAAAAGTAGACTTCTTCTGCTGGACGTTGGCCCACAACAACATTCTTACTCAAGACAATCTGAGAAAACGTGGTATGGAAGGGCCATCCATATGCCCTTTGTGTAAGTCAGAGGAAGAAACAACCAATCACCTGATGTTACTGTGCCCATTTTCCAAAGATGTTTGGAGGGGGGTCCTGGGGTCACGGGCTGACAAAGTAGAGCTGCCAAGAAATATTCCAAATCTCCTTCATGAATGGACCAAGTTATCTTCGTTCAGCCTCAATAAAAAAAATCTTCTTAAGACTGCTTGGATGTGGATCCCTAAATACACCTACTGGAAGTTATGGCTGGAAAGGAACAACAGATTGTTCAGGGGTGAAAGCTGCACTACAAATAACGTTATCTCCAAAATCAAAGCACTCTTGGGAGAGACTTTGGAGGCTAATCCGACTTTAAGTAATGAAGAGGTTCTGGACAGTGAGGAGGAGCTTTGGCTGAAAGATATTGTTCCAAATTATCAAATCATTCCTATTTCCCCGGCCTCTTCCCATGCCCCTTGGGAAATTCGCCTGGAAGAACAGGAGTTTATAAAGTGGCGTGCTGCACTGGACGATCACTGTCTCTTCTTCGACGGGGCCTCTAAAGGCAACCCTGGGGCCGCGGGTGGGGGTGGGGTTCTTCTGAATCCTGATGGCTCTACTTTGCTCAGGTATCACTGGGGTCTGGGCTCCGAAACAAATAACAGAGCTGAGGCCCTGGCTCTGTGGCAGGGGCTTTCACTGGCTCTCAATCGGAACATTCTCTCACTGACAGTCTTCGGTGACTCCAGAATTATCATTCAAGCGCTGAATTCCCTCTCGACCCCTTCGCAGATCCACTTAGCCCTCATTCTCAAGAAAATTAGGTTCATTCTGTCCAAATTTTGGAAAATTTCCTTTTATCATATTCTGAGGCATCTGAATTCCCAAGCTGACCTGGAAGCCAATCTTGGCTCAGCCCGTAGCCAAAGAACTCTGTCAGTCAATTCTGAAGAATCTCTCTGCATCATACCGTAATCTTCCTAAGTTCAGCACTTTCAGCATTTCTGTTCACTCTCCTGCTTTGTTGGTTTGCAACTGTTCTAGTAATCATGGGCTTCTGAAACAGGCATCTCCCAGGTTTCCCTCACCTCAAATCTCAGATCGACTGCTTCTGTCTCTGTTTGCCCAGCATTCGCTCCAGGATTCTATGGTAGGCATTCCAAACAGAAATGAATATGTTGCATCAATGTACATCTGAAGTGCATTGGGAGCTCAGACTTTATTATATGCATATGGCAGAAAGTGAAAGTTTGAAGACTAGTTGACAACAAGTTCCAGATTTGATCGTTTTGCATGAAGGGTACACTTCCTTGAGCGCACTATTGGTTTGCTGTAAGGTATTGGTTTGACATCCTAAATGGAACAGCGGTCGGACACACCCTAAATGGAACAACGTTTGGACACATCCTAAATGGAACAGCGTTCGAAGGGTTTGCTGAGCGTTTGGGCATATGGATCGAGCGCCGAGGGTTTGCTGTAGCATATTGGTTTAACACCCTAAATGGAACAGCGTTCGGACACATCCTAAATGGAACAGCGTTTGGACACATCCTAAATGGAACAGCGTTCGAAGGGTTTGCTGTGCGTTTGGGCACTAGTCATCGTTGTTAACATCTACAGTATAACAAGAATTTGATTCCAGAGCAGAGTCAATTCATTTCTTAGTGTCAGTGGAATGAAGGTTCTATTGATAAGGTATAACTTTATATCTCAAATCTCACCTCCAAACAGCGATGCAGGACCAACCATGATTTTCCTTTTCTTTGCTGGCTTCGTGGAAGGTCGAGGAGCTGGCATTGGGCCTAGACATAAGTATTTTTACTAAGAAGCACAATGGACAGAGAAATTCCTCTCCCGGCAAGTTGGTTGAATCTCAGTCATCAAAGGGCCGTCCAAACAAATCCTTCAGCTTCAAAGCACCTACTTTCATAGATTAAGCAAGCTCATGGTTGATCTCATAGGCGCAATCTTTTGCTGTAACAAAGGGCGAAGATCTAATATGTGTAACAGGAATTACTGGGTCAAACAGAGCTGTATTGTTCAAGTACGCGGCAGCTGTTTTGCCGCCCCTAATCAATTAACCGTTAAAGTAAAAAAAAAAAAAAATTTAATTACTAGAGTTTATTTTGAAAATAGATATGGATATTTTTCCATCATCTCAGCTTCTCTTTCCCATGTAGCCTCTTCAGCAGTAAAGTGCTTCCACTGCACCTTTACTCTTGCTACTATTCGATTTCTCAATTCAATTTCTTCTCGCTCCAATATTTGAAGCGGCTCTAGAAGGAACTCCCCTTCTGGTTCCACCTGTATCACATTCCAATCAAAAATGTGAGAAGCATCATGTACATATATTTTTAATAATGAAACATGAAACACATCATGAACTTTAACATGGGGCGATAAGGCCAGCTTATAAGCCACCAGTCCCACCCTTTCTAACACTTCAAAAGGCCCACAATATCTAGGAGCCAATTTTGCACAACTTCCAGCATAAAGTGTGCTCTTTTGGGTTTAATACGCAAATACACATGATCTCCCACTTTGAACTATCGATGCACTCTCTTCTTATCAACATAGCTTTTCTGCCGATCTTGTGCTGTCTTGATGTTTTTCTGTATTTTCTTGACAATCCTTTCCATTTATTGTAATGTATCTTGCCCCAACTTAAAAGAGTACAAACCTTTCTCTCGTAGAGTGCTTGAAATGGACTCATTTTGATGAAGGATTGATAGCTGTTGTTATAATAAAATTCAGCTAAATGAAAGTAATCTTCCCATTTTGATGGCCTATCCATCACATGCATTCTCAGCATGTCTTCCAAGATCTAATTTGTCCTCTTTGTTTGACCATCTGTCTAAGGGTGATAGGCAATTCTAAAATTAAACTTAGTGTCCATGCCCCCAAATAGACCTTTCCAAAAGGTGGCTGTGAACTTAGCGTCTCTATCTCAAATAATCATTTTTGGGACCCCATGCAGCCTTACTATTTATTTTAGAAACACATCTACTACTTGAGTTGTTCCAAAAGTAGATTTTACAGGAATGAAGTGTGCAGCTTTTGTTAAAGTGTCTACCACTACCATCACTGAATCATGCTGTTAATTTGTTTTAGGTAACTCGGTTATGAAATCTATAGAAACAGTGTCCCATTTCCATTCTTCAATTGGCAAGGGATTTAAAAGACCAGCTGGATGCTGATGTTCTACTTTGACTAGTTGGCATTCCATGCACCTAGCTAAATAGTCTGCTACATCATTTTTCATTCCTGGCCAAAACAATTTCTTTTTCATGGCTGTAATCATTTTTTGATATCCAGGATTTACTGAATATGGCTGTTTATGATATACCAATAGAATTTCTTTTTTCAAAGACTCCACATTGGGGATATACAATCTGTTTTTATAGCAAATCAACCCTTTCTGATTTTGAGTATATTCAACCATTTCTTTCTTCAGCATTTTTACTTGAATATTTTCGTATTCTGGATCTTGATCTGCTACTTTCTTCACTAGTTCTTCTAAGTGAAAACTAGAACTACTCCCAATGCTGCTTATGTTTTAGCAAGCATTTCTGCTTAGCGCATCATCAATTTTTTTTTCTTTCCCATTGATATGTTTTATGTCCATATCAATTTCATTGAGAAAAGAAAACCATCTGGCTTGTCGAGCATTCAAATCTGTTTGCAAAAAGAAATACTTGAGACTAATATGATCTGTCATCAATGTGAATTTTTTCCCAAGAAGATAGTGTCACCATATCTTCAAGGCATGAATTACAGCAGCCAATTCCAGATCATATACATTGTCATTTTGTTCATGTTTCTTAATTCTTCTAGATTCATATGCAATAACATAATTTTCTTGCAACAAAACTCCTCTCACTCCCTCTCTACATGAATCAGTACACACAACAAATTCTTTGTCAGGATTTGCAATCTTCAGTATAGGGGTTGTAGTGAGTTTCAATTTTAGTCGTTCAAAACTGTTTTGGCATCTTTCAATCCACTCAAATTTGGTACCTTTTCTCTGTAGTGAAGTTATGGGATATGTTATTGCAGAAAATCTTTCTACAAATCTTCGATAATAACCTGCAATCCCCATAAATGATCTCACTGCTGAAACATCAGTCGGCACTGGCCATTCTCTAATAGCCTTTATTTTCTTCGGGTCAACAGCCAATCCTTGTTCAGAAATAATATGCCCCAAGTATTGAATCTTGTCTTTATAAAATTCACATTTACTGAATTTGGCATATAACTGGTTTTATTTCAAAGTTTGCAAAACTATCCTTAAGTGTTCTTTGTGCTCTTCCTCACTTTTTGAATAAACCATAATATCGTCTATGAACACTAGTACGAATTTATCTAAGTACTTGTTCAAAAATCTGTTCATGAAGCACATAAAAGTGGCAGGGGAATTTGTGAAACCAAAAGGTAGGACTACAAATTCTTAGCTACCATACCTGGTTCGAAAATTTGTTTTACTAATGTCTTCCTTCTTAATTCTGAGTTGGTGATAACCAGTCCTCAGATCAATCTTATAAAATACAGAAGCCGCTCTTACATGATAAAAAGGTCATCAATTCTGGGCAATGGGTATCTGTTTTTTATTGTCAACTTATTCAACTGACGGTAATCAATGCACATTCTAAAGGTTCCATCCTTCTTTTTCACGAACAGCACTGGTGCTCCCCAAGGTGACACACTTAGTCTGATATAACCTTTATCCAATAATTCTTGCAATTGCATTTTCAACTCCATGACTTCAGGGGGGCTCATTCGGTAAGAGGCTCTAGAAACAGGTGTTGCTCCTGGCACCAAATCGATGGAAAAATCAATTTCTCTTTCGGAGGGAAGATGAGGAATCTCATCTAGAAAAACTTCTTTTAAATCCTTTACCACTGGTAAGGTGTCTAGCAGGTTTTCTTCAGGTTTCTTTCCTAATTCCTCAACATGTACAGCATATACTTGATATCCTTTTCTAGCAGTTCTTTTTAATTGCAGAGCTGATATTTGTCTTACAGAAATTGGTTTTGGTTTTCCTTTGAGAATAAAGGGTCTCCCCTCCTCATCTATGCAATGCAGAGTTTTATCCCAACAGTTCATCATAGCATTTCTCTTTTCTAACCAGTCCATTCCTATCAGCAAGTCATATGAGCCTAAGGGCAGAATGTTTAGGTTTACTTCTGTCTGAAAATAATTTAATTTAATTGATGTTTGAGGTAACTTATGAGTTAATTTTCTCTTGGTACCAGTGGCTAACTATACCAACCAAGAATGCTGAAATTTTTCAGTCTTGGGATTGCATTTCTCTAAAACTTGTGGAATAATGTAACTCAAAGAGGCACCTGGATCAATCAAAACTGTAACAGATTGGTTAGAAATCTTACCTTCCATCTCAACCATGGTATCCTGGTGTTCTGCTTGTCAGTTCTCCAAGGCTTCACTGATAGTGGGTATATTCTTTGCTATATCATTCACTGTAGTAGCTTCTCGATCCCTCATAACCATCTGAATATTTCGGTGTGGACAGTCCCTCAAAAAATGAGGTTCTCCGTAGCCCCAACATTTCAAAGGCTCCCGCATTTTAACTGTTCCTTCCTTATTATTATCTCCATCTAGCTGTTTGGAACCAACTTGGGACTGAGCAGTTTGACTTTCATTTGGTTTGTTAAATTTCTTCCGCTGATGATCCCTACCAAAATTCTTCAAGTAAGTTGGTTTCTGTTTCTTTCCTTCGAATTCACCCTTGTTTACCCAGTTTTTCCCATGCTCCCCCTTTCCTTTAAACTGTTGGTAGCATAGTCTAGCTTTCCTCACTGCTTCATCCATATTTTTTGGATTATCGAACTCTATCTTCTCCTTGTACACAACAGGCAAACAGTTCAAAAAACTTTGTACTTTTGCCTTCTCCTCACGAATATAAGGAACATACCTTAACAGATTTGTAAACTTGGCGACAAAATCATCTATGGTGAGCTATCCCAATATGAGTTCATGGAACTCCTTTGCTTTATCATCATAATAACATTCATTCAAATATCGGTTTTTAAAATTGACTTGGAAATCTTCCCAAGTCACTGTTTTTTCATCAATGGCATGGACCATTTTCGTCTTCTCCCACCACAAAGTAGCCTTACCCTGCAACTGGTAGACAACTAATCTGGCCTTCAGTTTTCTCTCGTATTCATAGACCTGGAAATACTTAATCATATTCAACAACCATGCCTCAGCATCTTCCTCCTTCTCCCCATCATAGGAGGGAGGCATGATTTTTCGGAATTCCCCCTGTAATTCCTTCTTCTGTTTAGACTGATTTCTAGTAGTGTCATCTTCCTCAGATTCATCAGAGAACTTGCCTTTCTTCCTCTTTCCGGAACCTTCACCTTCTTGGCTGTTCCGCGAAGTCAGCTCTCTTATGAGCTTTTCCTGCTCCTCACTGGCTAATGACAACCTGTCATTCTGGCTTCTTAGCTCACCCATCTCCCGTTGCAACCTATGCAACATAGGCATCAAAGGAGCATTGGGATCTGGCATGTTATCTTCATCACGCAGATCAACATAAATTTCATCTCCTTCAGCCATTGACTTTTCAATTCCAGTACCACTGTACACTAAACAGAACACATCAGTAACATAAAATTTTCCAAAAAGAAAAAAAATAATTTATACAGTGAGCACAAAACAACAGCCCAGTTTTTCAAACATGAGCTCTGATACCATTTGTCATATCTCCCCTAATTTATTTATTTTTCTTCCTGTAATAATAAATTTGCATTAATTTCCTATGTTGTAATTCCACTTACAGTAAGCTTATCTACATTTTTAACTAATGTATATGACTCTACATATACCTTAATTTTCCACAATTAATTCTTCACTTACTTTTGGACTGTACTTTTCATACCAGAGATCCCTTTCATGGTTCTCTCTTCTACTACTTCTATATATATATATATCAATACCCCTATAAATGATTTGCATTCTCTTCAAAAAATTTTATCAACACATTAATCCCTATTTGGTATAAGGATCAAATTTTTTTTTTCCTTGACCCTCACACTTCATTTAATTAACACCATACAATATGCATTCCATCTTGACACTTAACAATTGTAACTTATGTCATGCTTAGTCGGGTGTACGCATACATATGGTTATGGAATTTTACTATCTAATTTCAATGCTACAAGCGATAGTCTTTGTAATGTGTCGCACGATGCTATAGTCACTCCAACGTTGTATACGAGATCATTGGGGACAATATAATTTTTAGTTATCTTTTTGTGGACTAGACACATAACGTCTTCTTATGAAATTATGGTCAATACTTCGTTTGATTTACATGGTATGCATATAACTACACCCTTACTGCCATGGTGAGCATATGGAAAATTTTTATATTGACATTAAGGATTTCAACTTACATAGGAGCGTTATGGAAATTTCTCTACGTGCCTCTATGTTGTTCATTCCGCACTTAATGCAATGAATTTTTAGGTGCTATCTATGTTAATGACTCAGTCGGATCAGACTTTTAAATACATCGGAATCTCATTGGCACTCTTTGAATTTATTTCAGGTTGTTGTGGTTTTTGATAAAATCACCAGGATTGAATTTTTTGTACGCCTCGAAATCTGAACTCTGTATGGAGTTTTAAGTCACTGGTACCGTGACGACTCCGGTTCATTTAAGTGACATGAAAAACGAGTCCAGTGATGAGTTTTATTTTATTTTTATTTCGTCGCTTTCCCATGTGATCACGTCCTGCATAATAAATGTATGAATCTGGTCCGTGCGATTTATGTGGTTGGCATTTGTATTGGTGGTTTATCACAATATTCATAACAGAGGTCGATGTCTCGATCCATGCCTCTACTCCCCGATCCTTACACGTGGACGGTGGGATCTACTCACTGATTAGGTTTTCGTTTTCTCATAAAAGTTCCACGCCTGCGTTCTATTCCTTTTTCCATTGCATTTGTGCTATCAGTTGTCACCAACGCTCTACCTCTATACGAAAATGTTTTGTTCATAGGTATGAATATATTTCTTGTATTATGAATACATGACGTAAATTTTTTCAAGCTCAAACGAGATGGTTTCAGATTAGCATTATGTGGTGAACGTTGTATGAAATCTGGTTTCATTCCAATCGATTTCACTCTATTCTTCATTCGATTTTGGGGTTACCGGGCATAGCCATCAATTCCCGATTTTGATTTGTTTTTGGTTTGCGTTTTCTTATAGAAATCGATTTCCATTTCCTTTATTTACCTCTTACATGAGTTATGGGTTTGTCTTTGGAAATTTGGGTGTTGTTCCTAAGTTTGAGTCCTACGCCAATGTAAATTTTGAAAGAGTCTCCTCTGCCCTCCTTGCATTTACCCTTAGCAGGAATTTTTTCTGAGGTGATTATTCCTCTACTAAAATTCTTATTCGTATTTTTTTTTTATGTTCAACTGACAGTCATTGTTTTTGGTATCTAACTTCTTGTTCTTCACATAGAGCCATTTTAATTCTTATGCGGCAGTCAATGGGGTACGTATAGTTTCGTTTGACTATCCTTAACCTCTATTAACTCCTTTGTTTCTATACTGGTTAATACCCTTATTCATGTTCTTTTGTATCGGTTGATTTTGTAGGTAATTCCTATTCCGAAGTGCCATTTTTTTTCGATTTGAAACTCATGTACTCTTTTCTCGTGGTCCATTGATACCAATGTTATTCTCGTTTATTACAGGTCGGTATGAATGACTCGTTTTACTTCTTATATGGAACCATGTATTTCAAGAGTTTGTCATTACTTGTTGGAGAGCAATATACTGAGAATTTCCTCGAGAAAATTTAGCCAATGTAATTTGTAATATAGTACACAAGAAGTGGAGATTCGCTAACATGAATCTCGATAGTAGAATACTTGTTACCCTTTCTCCAGGGGTTCATTTTCTATTGTTTCTTGTTTCCACAGTGTGCAAATTTTCTTAGAGCTTTTATATACACATTCAGAAGTATTTTTGAGCATTTGTAATGTTTGTAATAATCATTCTTCTAACATTTTTCCGTAAGGATTTTCTAAATATATATATCTGGCTGAATGTCCTTAAATTAACAACGTTGACCTATAATTTACATTTCTTCTACAGTTGTGAAGTTCATCTGTATTTTCATAAAATAGAGTATTTTATTGTGGAGTCAATATATTTCAGTGAGGACTACTTGTATATCTCAATTTCTAAGGTAGCGAAATATGTCCTCTTTTGGTTCTAGGTTAACTGTATGAATGAATGGTAAATTACTGTACATAGTAGGAATTTCATAATGGGTACAGTATATCAAGGAAATTGTTATAAAGACTGTTTGGTATTTTTTTTGTGGAGGAATCTCCTTGTTTACCATATAAATACCATTTCATTTCGTTTTTTTTTTTCTTTCTCTCCAACAAATAAATTTTCTTGAATGCTACAGATAAGAGAATTCCACAATGATATAATAGCATTGTTTTGTCTCTTTCCATACATTTATTAGCTAATGTATTTTATGAACAGAGTTTATATATATATATATATATATATATATATATATATATATATATATATATATATATATATATTTTCCAGCATACCATATACTACAACAGAATTACATTTGTATACCTATTCACAGTACCCTACTCTTTTCTGACGTACTGTATAGCCTAATTGATCATAAATCTTTTCCTTAACTTTAATTTCATCTACTCTGTTAATATGCATGTATGAATACCAAGTATA
This sequence comes from Pinus albicaulis, assembly GCA_034641835.2. Classification (NCBI taxonomy): domain Eukaryota; kingdom Viridiplantae; phylum Streptophyta; class Pinopsida; order Pinales; family Pinaceae; genus Pinus; species Pinus albicaulis. The sequence continues at coordinate 1,215,592,832 of CM076580.1, read as the reverse complement.
ATTTGGCTACAACTATTAGATATGAATATGGAAATTCTATATATTTCTATGCTATTACTTGTTCCTTATAAAGAAGTAGATTAAAGTTACACTTCTAATTATACTCGGGAGTCATTTCTTTTCCTATCTCCAGATTTAAGCTAGCCAATGGTTTAGAGACTCTGGCTGATAGTACTCCCTGGGAGTTTTCCTTACTACCATACAGAGAAGCAGAAGATTTATTTCTTCTACTTAATTCTGTGAAATGTAAGGAAGATAGTAACACAATAACTAAATTAAACATAACAACTAAATCACTTTTCCATCTTGAATAACCGCATCAAAATTAATCATTCATAAAATCTGTGTACATACCACTTCTGTGCAGACCAATCCTCCCAACCTTAGAGTTCCTCTGTCTCCAGAACTCACCCCCAAGCTAAGATCCTCTCCTAGAACAGACCAACCCCAATCTATTCTGAAGTAGCTTATTTAAGCTTATGCTCCCCAAAGCCTGTTTCTAATTCTGCTTCCAGAATTACAAGATGCTTTTATTCCTATTTACCTAGGCTTCCCTTATTTAGGGACTTTTAAAGCTGCTTTCTGCTTTTCCATCTTTTTACCTCTTCCCAACTACTCTCCACCTCATTGCGGAAATCTAGATTTTTCCTCCAAAATCTAAATTAGAAAAAAATTCTTTCAAGGATTTTTGAAAGATTTTTGGGGAAAGTCTTAGCCTCTTTCCACACCTCATGGATTTGGTAAGTGATCTTAAAATTTTCATTTGGTCAATATGCACAGAAATATTTTATTTATTTTTCATATTTAAATAATTAATTACATCCACACAATAATTATCCATTGGGGTCCACTCCCCTTTGGATTGAAGTTCAACTGTCTAACTTGAAAAACATAAAACTAGGGGTGTTAAATTTCCGCACAAAAAATTCCCTTTTTTTACTTAACTCACCAAGTATGTTCATGTCTACAAAATCATGAAGTTAATTTTAGTCCTAATATCAAGATATCTGGATAAAAAATCCACTAATCAAAGGCAAAATACAACATGTAGTTATATTTATTAATAACAATATAAGAAACATAATTGAATAACATAAAAGATATAAATTAACTTATCAGAAGTAGTTCAACCAATATTAATGATAGGTCACTTGGGAATTTCATACGTTCACCACCAAACCTTGAACTTTGATCCACTAGTTCACCCCGTGCTAAGGTGTTCTTGCTAGGGTATCAACAACCTCTGTTGATCCCTTCCCTAGGTATTTAATACATTTTATTCATGATAAGGTTTTCTTTAGCGATGTCCCGCTTTTATGGACCTTTTTTTCTATTAAGGTTTCCTAGGCTTTTCCATAAAATATCGTCTTCCTCTCACACAGATCTTTTATGTTTTTCCAATCTTAGCATATTTCTCCAACTAAGCAACTTAATGGATCTTAATCTTATCTAGAATTATATCTAGAATTGTTATCGTGAAAGGGTGGAAAACATCTCATTTCTAGGTATCACATTCCCAAGTTTTGATATATCATTTATTTATTAATAAATATTCATTTGCATAATTTTTCCACTATTTTTTTACTTCATGGCTTTTTCTCCATTTTATCAAATGTAACTTAGTCCAATAAAACAATACTATAGTAGTGGAGTGATATTACAATGTCGATATGCTTAGGTGGATATATTTTTTATCAAGAAACTCCTACAATTGTATTTTTAACTCATTTAATTCTAGTATGATCATATGATAGCGTTCCTTGGATATTTAGATGTCTTATGGGATAAAATCTACTGTAAAATTGATATCCCGTTTAGGGGGTAACCCAAGGATCTCTTCTGGAAATACGTCAGCAAAATATTAGAAAGATGGAAGGTTTTCTAAGGTCAATGTATTCTCTTTAGAATTAGTATACCCCAGTTAAACTACATAAATATAACAACCCTTCCTATTGCATTTTCCCAATTGAGATGTTATAATTGTTCTTAACTTTAAAATTCTCACTATCCCTTGGATTTCCTTCCTAGAATCCATTTCAACAATGAAGCTGATGGTCTTGTTTTTACAGCTAACAAGCGATGAATGTTTTTCCAATCGGTCCACACCAATCAAAATGTCACGAGAGCATAAGGGTAAAATATTTATATTTATTTTTATTGGTTGACCTGCCAACTCAATAAAATAGTTATCCACTTTTTCCACTACCCTCCTTTTTTCCCAAGTGGCTAAATGAACCAACCATGGATTCTTAAACTTATTAACTTACAAATGACACAAATCCACTACTTTATGACTTATATATCTCAAACTTGCTCCGGGATCGATTAAAATGGATACAACACGACTGAAAATCTTACCTTTAAATTCAACCATTGTAGGTTTGCATTTGACCTTATGATCCTCTAGTGCGACATTAATCTTAGGTAGAATTCTTGTCACTTCTCCTATGGTAGATACCTCTTGAATTATTTTTCCATGTTTAGTTTTTCAGGGACAAGGGAAAATTTTAAATGTGGCTCCCCAAAACTTGAACACTATAAAGGTGGTTCATGTGGATGACCAAATTCAAGTCTACTTAATGGTTCTATTGGTGTAGATTCATTTTGTATGCAATATTTTTGTTGAATTTTCACTGTAAATTTACTTTGTAGGTTTTTGTGTGAATTATTAGCATTGATAGTTTTTGCATACTTAGTATTATAAGGATTTATATGCCTTTTCTTACTTGACCATTATTTGTTATTATCCCCCTTTTGTTGCATTTGTTAATAACATATTCATGCTTTCTGAAAAAATTCATCCATAGTATTAGGGTTATCAAACTCCAATCGTTCCTTCATAAATACATGAAGGCTACTTTTGAAACGTTGTGCCTTAGCCTTTTCCTCATGTATGTAAGTAACAAACCTTAATAAAGAAGTAATTTTATTCGTGTACTTGTCCATGGATAGTTGACCCAATATAAGGTCACGAAACTAATAGGACTTATCATCATAAAATCACTCAATTAGGTACTTATCTTTAAAATATTTCTAAAAATTTTCTCATCTTGTTTCTTCTTCCTCAATCCCATGCACTTCCTTAACTTCTTCCCACCACAAAGTTGATTTACCCTGGAGCTCGCAGATTCTTAAACAAGCCTTCAAATTATTAACATATTCATAAATATGTAAGTATTTATTCACATATACTAACCATGCTTCAACTTCTTCCTTTGACTCACCTTCAAACGTTGGAGGTTTAATTTTTCTAAATTCCCTTTATAATATTTTCTTATTTCTTTCCACTCTTTTCTGCATTTTCTCAGTAGAAGCATTTCCATATTATTCCTCATTCATCTCCTTATGAAATTTTGACTCCTATGTGTGACTTTTATTAAGTATACTATCGTCTCTTCTTTTTTTTGACTCAAATTTGTTTCTGTTATCAAGAGTTGGGTTAGACGTTCTATGATTGTGTTTGTCAGTTAAAATTTTCATTATTCATTCCTACTCTCGTATTAGTTTCTCGTTACTTTCCCTTGAATTGTCCATTTATTTTGTTCTCTATTCCACTACTTCTAGTAACATAGTAGTTGTGGTCTGAGTTTCTTCCCCCAACTAGCCCCACATTTCTAGATCGGGTCTAGGAAAGGGTATTGAAATAGAACCTATAGGTTTCCTTATAGGTGGTGTGGCCATTGTACCACTTCCCCTTCTCATCCTTCTTCCTCTGTGAAGTAGAAAATACAATTTTTTATTCAATCCGTTTGGCCTGAATATGCCACAATGTGGGAATAGGGGCTTTGGTACCACTTGTAATAGTTCAACCCCTTTACACATAAAAAATGTTCTCCGGGTGATAATTTTACCACTAATTACTAATTTTATCAAATGTATTTTCTTAGTTTCTTTACAGCCTTCGAATCATAAATATATGTAGCACACTCATCCCACATCTACCCAGGTAATCAGCCAACCGGGGTAAACATGTGATGAAGAGTTACTATGATTAGATTCTGTTAGACTAGGAGGTAACTCCACAAAACTCAATGTGTATTAGATGGAGATTGTGTGTGGACTTATACATGGAGGTGAGGCTATTGGGATCTACTTCCCAATGACTCTTGGCCTTCCTTATTTACTAAATTACAGTAATATACAATCTCACTCAACCCCTTAGGATTAGGTGTCAACATTCCCCCCTTTAATCTAAAGGGACGGTAGTGAGTCGAAGCATCGTTCTTAACTTTTCAAACTTTTCTCTTCTAAGTGCTTTGGTTAAGATGTCTTTGGTCTGCTCATTTGTGGAATAATGATGTAGATGGATGTTTTTGGCATGAACATGATGTCTAATCAGATGGTATTTTTTATTGATGTGCTTTGTTTGATCATGGAACTTCGGGTTCTTGGCCAACTTTACTGCAAAAGTGTTGTCGATCATGAGTGGTGTTGAATGAATTTGTTTCATCTGCAAATATTCTAGGATTTTCTTGAGCCACATAATTTCCTTTGTTGCTTCAGCTGCTGCCACATTTTTTCCTCAGTTGTGGAATCTGCTAGAACTGACCGTTTGCGTCATTTCCATGAGACGGCTCCTGATCTAAGACTCATGGTATAACTTGAAGCAGTCACCCCAGTTTCTTTGTCCCCATCAAAGTACGAATCAGAGTATCCGATCAAGCTGAAATCACCTACCTGTGTATATTTGAGTCCAAAGTCTTGAGTCCCCTTCAGGTACTTTAGAACTCTTTTTGCAGTAGACCAATGTCCTTCACAAGGTTTTTTAATAAACTTAGAGAGGATTCCAACAGTAAATGAGATGTCTGGTCTAGTGGTAGTTAGGTAGAATAGACTTCCAAAATGTTTTCTATACTTCGTTGCATCCTTGAATTCCTTCCCTTCAATGGATGTGAGCCTCAAGTTTTGTTCCATTGGAGTGGTTAAGGGATTGCATTCATCCATGCAAAACTTGTTCAAAAGATCTCCAATGTACTTCTTTTGAGAAAGAAATATAAATTTAGGATGTTGAGTTACTTCAATACCTAGATAGTAATGAACATAACCCAAATCAGTCATTTCAAAACCTTTCTTCAATTATTTCTTTATGTATGAAATATAAATTTCATTGTTCCCTGTCATCAAAAGATCATCTACATACACCACAAGGTATACAACTATTTTTCCAAATTTCTTAACAAATAAAGTTGCATCATCAAGATCAAAATGTTTAAAGTCAAGTCTCAGAAGATGCTCAATAAATTTCTCATACCAGGCTTATGGTGATTGCTTGAGGCCATACAAGGATTTTATAAGCTTTCATACTTTGTCTTCTTGTCCCTTCACAAGAAATCCTTCTGGCTGGGACATTCAAAACTTTCTCCTTTAGATATCCATTCAAAAAGGCAGTCTTTACATCCATTTGATGGACTTTTCATCCCTTCTGAGCTACTAGGGCAAAGGGTGTTCCGATGGTGGCCCATTTTGCTGTGGGAGAAAATTTTTCTTCATAATCGACCCCTTCTTTCTCTACAAAACCTTTTGCCACAAGCCTGGCTTTGTGCTTGTCAACTGAGCCATCTGCTTTGTACTTGTTCTTGTAGACCCACTTACAGCCAATTGGTTTGGTTCCCAAAGGAGGATCAACCAGCTTCCAAGTGCCATTCTTTATCAAGGCATCATACTCCTTTTTCATCGCTTCATTCCATTCATCATGAGAAGCGAATTATTTGAAGGAAGTTGGTTCATGATCTATAGAAAAACTCAATTCATAGTTATAAGAAATATCCATATCAATAGGTGAATCAAAATTATCTACATCACCTTGGTTTTTCCTAGTGGAACTTCTTGTTCCTATCTTTCCAACCTCATCAGGACGAATGTTTTCTAGTGTCTTTGTTAGCCATTTGGGGGGACCTCTCTGAGATGGCCTAGGTTGCTCATTTGATTGAGTTAGAATTGAATCAAGATTCAATCTCTCAATTCTATCAATCAGATCGTTCAAGGAGTCATCCATGGTTGGTTCTTCATGTGGGGGAGAGAGTGCTTCAGGAACTGATTCCACAGATTGATTCAGTATAGGAATCCCCCCTTCAAGATGTGGAATTTGATTATCAAATTCTTGAAAATACTTTTCATGTGTGAATCTATCCAGGCAATCAAGTTGTCGCTCAATAACATTGTCAGTCTTGGAAGATTAAAGGAATATTACATCTCTTGCTATTAGAAACTTCTTGTTGACTTCATCATAGAGACGATATCCTTTGGAGGTATTGGAATACACCAAGAAGATAAATTTTTTACTTCTAGCACCAATTTTATTCCTTTGTACCTTGGGTTTCAAAGCATAACAAGTGGAACCAAAGACCTTGAAATTCTTTACCAAAGGAATGTGGCCATACCACATTTCATAAGGATTTTTGTTTTTGATTGAATTTTAAGGACACCTATTTTTTATGTATACAGCACATAGAACTGCATCAACCCAAAACATCAATTTTGCATTCTTAAAAAACATCATGGAGTGAACCATATTTAAAATTGTCCTATTCATTCTTTCAGATACACCGTTCTGTTGGGGATTATAGGGCACAGTTGTTTGATGTTTGATCCCATGTTGAAGAAGATATTTTTCAAATTCTTTTGAAGAGTATTCTTTTCCACTATCAGTATGTAAAGAGACAATGTGATTTTGTGTATTATTTTCAATCCATGCATGAAAATTCTTGAATGTTTGAAAAACATCAGACTTTTTCTTCAATAAGTAAACCCAACACATTCTGGTGTAATCATCAATAAATGTCATCATATATTTATTTCCATCTGTAGAAGAAACAAGCATAGGGCCACATAAATCTGAATGAATAAGCTCAATTTTTCTATGTGCTCTGGAATGTGAATCATGAAATGGTTGTTTGCTATGCTTTCCTAGAATACAAGCATCACATTGCTTAAGTTTCCTAGGAATTGTAGGCAGTCCATTAACAAAAATTTTCTTCAAAAATCAAAGGTTGTCATAGTTTAAGTGTCCAAATCTAGCATGATATAAAAGACTTGATGGGAATGTACCTTCATCATGATGTGAAATGAATGCAAAGTTTTGTGCATGAACATAGGAACCTTGCAGCTTCAAGAGTCTTCCTTCTTCTATTACCTCCATGACAAGTGAGCGATCTGATGCTTTTCTGACCTCAACCTTGCCATCAAACATGTGAATGGAGTGTCCTTGTTGGCGGATGTGGACCAAGGACAAAAAGTTTCTCCTCAACTCAGGGAGGTATAGAACCTCATGTAGAAGATGATTTGAAAGACCAGGAAACTTAAGCCTGATTGTGCCAAGCCCTAATGGCTTGAGTTTGGATTTATCTGCAAAGTATACTGCTCCATCAAATTTGTCAGTAAATTCTTCAAAAATATCTTTTATAAATTTCATGTGACATGTTTCTCCTGTATCTAGCAACCAATCATTTCTCCAAGAAGTAAATGAAACATCAAACAAGTCTTTAGTTGCTTCATTGTTACAATGTGCTACAACATAATGAGTAGATTCAGGTGCTTTACCTTAGTCTCTGTCATGAGTTTTACCTTTTTCTTGATTCCTTTGCTGCTCAATTTTATCCCAAGAAAAATTACATGTAGATGCATCACACCAGTCTTTATTGCAGCATATGCAATGAAGATCAGATTTTTCAATTTGAGTTTGTCTGCCCCCTCTTCCTCTGAAATTTCTTCTTCCTCTTCCTCTTCGACCACCTCTTCCTCTGGAAGAATCTTGAACATGACTCTTTTCTCTATGTGCAAAGCATACAGCCTCTTTAGAAGACAAAGGGGTGGTCATCTTTCCAAAAGCTTTCTCTCTTTCTGTAAACTTTTTCTCAAGGGATTCAAAAGTGATTTTCACAAGGTTTCCACTTGCTTGCAATGACTCAAGATAATGTGAGTGAGTGGGATACAAAGCCTTAACATATGCTATGAGAGATATTTCAACATTTGTACCAGTGCTCTTAATTTCATGCATGATAGATCTTACTTCTGAAGCTAAAGCAAGAGGATCATCATTTTTCAATTCCAGACTGAACATCTTAATCATTAATTGAACAATTTCAAGTTCTAAATGTGAGTCATAGAGTTCTTTTATCTTGCTCAAGGCTTGATAGGAATTTGAAAATGGTGTAATATGGCGACTCACCTCTTCATTTATGGAAGCTGAAATCAAGGCATAGGCCTTGCAGTTCCTATTTTCCCAAATGGTGATCTCCTTCTCTAAAGTGGGATTTGCTAGTGGAAGGTCTTCTTCTCCTTCACAAATTACTCCCCACAGCTCATTAAAAATGAGAGTGTACTTGATTTTCTGAGACCATTCAGGATAGTTCTCCTTTCCAGAGAGAACAACTCCTACAATAGATATGAGAGAATGCATTCTTTTGAAGGAAAAAAAATACTTTGCTAGGTAAAAACTCAATTCCAATTTCAATTCTGCAATATTTCTTTTTTTGTAAAAACTTTGGAGGAAAGAATAGAGGTATTATCTGGGGGAGGTGTTTTCTGTTGGAGTTGATTACTGGGGGAGGTCAAATTGTAAAAGAAAATTAAATTGATATTATGGCCAAATAAATAAAAAACACAGACAATCTGTGTGGGAGGGGAGAGGAGGGAGGCCGAGTGTTTGAGGGGGCATGCGTGAGCAGAGAGGGAGTACAGGTGAGGGGGCGGGGATCATGAGAGGGGAGGGCGAGGGTTGAGGGGAGGGGGAGCGTAGGTGAGGGGGAAAGCGTGAGTTGTGTGAGGGGGCGAGGGGGAGTGAGCGGGTGAGGGGTGAGCGGGTGGGGATCTTTGTGCGGGAGTGAGTGGGGAGAGTGGGTGAGGGGGTGGAGAGGGAGGGGAGGACGAGGGGTGAGGGACGAGATTGCTATGTAGAAGTGAGCAGGGAAGATGGGGAGGGTGAGGGGGCGAGATTGCAATGAGCGGGGAGGGGAGGAGAGGGGAGGGAAAGGGGTGAGGGACGTGATTGCAGTGAGCTTTGTGGGAGTGAGTAGTGAGGGGGTCGAGTGCTATGAGGAATGGGTGGGCGTGCAAGCAGAGAGCGAGTGTGAGGGGATGGCATTGTGAGGGTGGGTTGGGAATGAGTGAACAGTAAAACAAACTGTACAGTAAATTTAACTGTGCTCAGAATCTGAGCAGAAATTGCACACCATCAGAAAGCGCACAGTGGTGTGCAGAAACAAAAGGTAGAATGTGCAGAAAAAAATGTAGAATTTGCAGTAAAAAAAAAACTCATAATTTTCCAGAATTACAGAATGGTAGGAGTAGTAAACAGAAAACTGAATGCACAATGAAAGTCTGCAAAAATGTAGAACATGAGGGAGTTACACCAAAGGCAGGAATGCCAAAAATGGAACTGGCTCTGATACCATGTCAGACCAGGAGGTAACTATGCAAAAATTATGTGGAATCGACAGAAACACATCACAGATACCTTCCACATCAACAAAGGGACTCAAAAAATCCAACCCAACCACTCAGGCATCTAGACCCTAGGTCTCGCCGAATTTTTAAGCATTCAAACCCCCAGACGCTCCCACAATATAGGCATGGGTGTGTCTGGGAGGCTCTAGATTCTCCCACAAAATATGAAATCATGTATCTAGGGACTTTCTTCGAGATACCTTTGCTAGTGTCCCCATTTTTGAGCCACTTTTTTAGGTGCAAAGCCAAGCATTAGGAGAATTTTGAGGTTTAAAATTGGCCTCCTAAGAAAAATGTACAACCAAAATGAACTTTATAAGAACTAATAGGATTCAATATGATGATGTCAACCATGGGGGATGATTCACCAATTTTGGAGTAAAAAAGTAAAAAGATTAAAAAATAATAAAATAACAAAACTAATTTTTCAACTCGTATTTTCAACTTATCTCCCTAAGATTTTACTCAAATTTCAAGAGGGGGTACTCATTGGATGCAAAATTTAATTCATCATCCAAGGAGTACCCATGTTACATACTTTCGATGAACCCTACTACACGAAAAATGAGAAATACATGAAAAAATGTGTTTGCAATCATGTTTTTCATGTATTTCTCTTTTTTCATGTAGTAGGGTCAATCAAAAGTACGCAACATGGGTACTCTTTGGATTAGAAATAAAATTATGCATCCAACAAGTGTTTCCACTCGCAATTTTAGTAAAACCATAGGGATATAAGTTGAAAATACAAGTTGAAAAAATATTTTTTCCTGTTTTCCCTCTAAAATTTGATGATGTAATCTAATATTATTTTATTATTTCCACCATTATTTTATAATTTCCTTTGGAGGCCCATTTTAGACCTCAAAATTCCCCTAATATTCACTACCCAGAATTCAATGATGAGCTGAGGCATTAAATATAACAGTGAAAAAATGGTGCAAAAGAAAATAATGGAATAGTGACTTAATTGGACTCCTATTAGCCATGACAAGCATCTCATCAAAACATGTCACAATTATGTATTCTACAAGTTTAAATAACAAATCTTAACATAGGGGTCTCATACTTATTTGAGCATCTCTAAGAAGCATTGTTTCCTTACATCATTAGGTGCAACATCATCTATTAGGTCATAGATACATTATTTATTCATTTACAAATGAAAACACGAGGACAACCTTACATCATCACTATTAGAATACATGCTCATAACTAGCAAATTAATAACAAAAATACCAGGGATACATCAGCCATAGGATCCACATATAAACAAGCACATTTCCACATAAAATTCCAAGGAAATGAAATTCTCATTAATGAATGTAGAAACCAACCAAGGATGGGATTTACCAAGACCCACTCTATGGGATTTACTGTACATCCCATCCCAGGACTACTAGGCCCAATGAATAGAAATACACCTCTTGGATTTACCATATATCTCTCCATTCACTGGAAAGGATTCCTAGGCCATCCAAGACAAAATCATGGCTTTACTATAACCTACAATCTGCTTCAGGGGTTACTATGCCAGTGGCTTTACCGTAATCCACAGTCTGGTTCATGGATCACTAGGCCATGTCTTTGTCCTTTCAAATATTCATCTCACTCACCTTTGAATCCATACGGAAATCTCGCTCAACCAAAACATGAGAAGCCACCACATCAAGGCTATCGGGAAATGGAAAGGCTAGGCTAAAAACATTGTCACACCTCTAAAAACCCATGTCATGACATAAAATAACCACGTCAAATACCATGCATGCCAAATCTAGCAAGGAAGACACACATGCAAATAAATACCTGCAAATAATCTTGTTTTATCTTCTTGATCCCGCTATTCCTTGCTTGTTCCTTCTTTCCTCTTACCTTCTTTTCCTTTCTTGATCCAATTCCAAATTTCTCCAAGAAAAATCTAAGTGCCCAAGAGAGAGAGAGAGAGAGAGAGAGAGAGAGAGAGAGAGAGAGAGAATAATGAGGGAGTTCCAAAACTGAACTAACAAAAGGTACCAACTAATACTAAGAAGCCTTTTTATTGATGAGACCTCTATTTTCTTCATTTTCCATTATTTTCCTTCATTTTCCTCCTCACATGCACCCTCTGACCTTTCACCTCCATTTTCTCATAATTTCCATTATTTTCATAAATATATGTGCCAAAATTCCACTTTGCCTTTCGAAGGCATTTGTAGTTGCCTTTGCCAATTTCATTAGCCATATAGTAAACCAAATGAACACCAACTATGATGTTTTTCCCAACATTAAGCTTGGAATAAGTGTGACATAAACTTTGGTTATTAGTTTTTCCCTTTTTAACTTTTATTACATGGAAATTTCACTAGGGCTATTACAGAACCCTCCCCCTTGGGGGGAATTTTATTTGTTGTTCAATCACAAATATACATCATAAAAACTACTAAAACGAAAAAATACTACCCATGGAGCTTTATAACATAGCTCAATGCAATATTTACAATGATCAGCCTGCTGAAAAGAATACCAACATGACAACATAACAACATGAAAACTATAATGACATGACATGCATCCCACTTATTAGAGCTTTATAACATAGCTCATGGTGGTATTTACATCCATTTACATATGTACGTATATCAAAACATCACACCAAAACATATACGAAACATCATACCAAAATTGCTTGGCCTCAACCAGCAAACAATGAATGACACATATCCTGCATCTAATCCGCCATATTTCATGTAGCTTTATCAGGCCCAAAGTGCTTCCATTACACATTAATTTGCTCTATTGCTCATTTCTAGAGCATGAACACCTTTTTCTACAATATACACTGAGGCTCCGACTAGAATTCTCCATTTGGATCAACCTACAAAAAAAACCAGTCGATCACATGATCAACATCTTTAACATACTTCTTAAGCAATGATATATGAAAAAAATCATGCAATTTCATTATGGAAGGTAGTGCAAGTGGATAGGATATTGTTATGATGCTCTAAATCATCCTGAAAGGTCCAGAAAATCGAGGTGCCAACTTGGCACATGATCCAATCCACAAGGAGATCTTCTTCATCTTCATGCACAAGTACACCTATTACCCAACCTAAAACTCCTTAAACAACCTATCTTGGTCTGCATAAATCTTCTGCCTATCACACACTTCTTTCAAATTCTTCTAGATTACCCTCATTTGATGTTCCATTTCTGCCAACATGTTTGGTCTGATCAATACCCTATTAACCAGATCACTTCAACTGATGGGAGTGTTGCAACTTTGGCCATAAAATTCCTCAAATGAACTCATCCTCAAGGATTCTAGATACCCATTGTTGTAGGAAAACTCTACCACTGGAAGATAATATTACCACTTCCGTTGTTGATGGATCACATACATCCTCAAAATATCCTCCAATATCCTATGGACCCTCTCATTCTGTCCATCTGTCTGTAGATGATAAGCTGTGATAAAGGCTAAATCGGTTCCCAAACCTGAAAAAAACTCCTTCCAAAACTTGGAAGTGAACTCATCCTTGTTTGATACAATCTTCTTTGGAACACCATGCAATTTGACCACATCTCTGATGAACACTTGTGCCACATCGCTAGTTGAATATGTAGTCTTTAGTAGAATGAAATGTGAAACCTTTTTCAACTTGTCCACAACAACAATGATGGAATCATGTTGTCCTGGGAAAAATTGTGTTGAAATCCATGAAAATTACCTCCTATTTCTACTTTGGAATGGTAATCAGCTGAAGTAGTCCACCCGGATGCCTATATTCTTCCTTAACCATTTGACAATCCAAAAACCTAGCTACGAACTCTACCACATAATTCTTTAGATTCAGCCAATAATAGAACCTCTTCGCTATAGTCAATGTCTTCTAATAGACTGGGTTACTCGAATATGGTTTCACATGAAACTCCCTCAAGATAACCTTCTTGTGCTCACTGTTTTCTGACACATATATTCTATATCTAGACCTAACCGAAACATATGCTATGAGACGGTAATCCACATCATGTACACCTACACCTCTACATGTACTTGTACTCCACTGCAACCTATGCACAATCTCCATATACATGTCATCTTTCTGACCTGCTTGCAAGACTCTATCTTGTAAATATGTCCCACAATAGCTCGTAGTTGAAATTTGATTCACCTGTACCCATATGATAATACTATTTGTGAAATTCTTCTCCTTTCCCTTGATGTACCTGATCTCAAAGTCAAACTCACTGATCATTGCTAACCATCTAGCTTGGCATTCAAATTCAGCTGGTAAAATAACTATCTCAATCCAATGTCATCACTCATTGGTACAAAACCCCTTCCAATAAGATAGTTTATCCACATCTTCAATGCATGTATGATCACTACTAGCTCAAGATCATGTGTCAGATAGTTCTTCTCATGCTCATTTAGTTTTCATGACTCATAGCATAACACCTTTCATTCTTGCATAAGGACTCCACCAAGTCCTCTCTTGCAAGAATATATAAATATTGAAAACTATTTTTCTAGATATGAAATCTTTATCACTAGAACATGTGTCAACAACTCCTTAAACTCATCAAAACCGACCTCACACTCATAGTTACATTCAAAATTCTTACATTTAATCTATAATGATGTATTACGATAAGCAATTTGTAACAAGTTCTAGATGAACCTCCTATAATAACCTACCAACCCCATGAAGGATATCCCTCATATATATTTCTAGGAGCTACCCACTCCATGATGGCCCTTATCTTTTCTGGATCTACTGCAATGCCCTCCTTGGAGAAAACATGTCCCAGGTAATGTACCTAAATCTAGAAGAAACTACATTTTTTGAGCTTAGCATACAACTAATGCTTTCTCAACAATATCAACACTACTACCAAATGCTCGACATGTTCTTCCTCATTTTTATAATATACCAATATGTGATCAATGAACACAATAACAAACTTGTCCAAATAAGGACTCAACACACTGTTCATCAAACACATAAATGTGTCTAGAACATTATTCAATCTGAATGTAACTACAAAAAACTCATAATTCCCATACCTACTCTTGAATATGGCCTTGCATGTGTCCTCTTCTTAGATGCATACCTGATGGTATCTTGATCTGAAGTCAATCTTAGAGAACATTGTTGCTCCCTTCAATTGGTCAAATAAGTCATCAATTGTCAGCAACATATACCTATTCTTGATGGTCACTTTGTTCAAATTCCTGTAGTCAATGCTCAATATGAGAGTACCATCCTTCTTCTTCACAAAAAATACCGGTTTGCCCCATGGAGATACACTTGGCCTAATGTATCCTCTATCAAGCTTCTCTTCCAACTGCAACTTTAATTCTACCAACATAGGTGTGCTCATCCTCTAAAGTGATTTTTATGTTGAATCTTCCCCACGTACGAACTCAATAGGAAATTCTACCTCCCTGTGAGGTGGAAACTCTAAAATATCTACAGGAAATACATCATGAAACTGTTGTAGAACTAGGTACCTTCTCAAAAAATTTGCACCCTCTACTTCCTTACCTTTGTCACTATAAATATGTATTGCGAACAACACACACCCTTTCCTGTGACTACACGTGGCCTACATAGATGTCACCATCCTAACTTGTGTGGCTTTCCTTTTTCCCTGTAAGACTCTTGGTTCCCCATTCCCATCTAAGCACTCAATGGATTTTTCATAACAATCCACCTTGGTCCTACGAAAGTATATCCAATCCATACCCAATAGCATGCTATATGATCCCAATGGAAATATGTTCAAGTGCACTTCTATATACATGTCATTCAACTCAAATGCACAAACTCTTACCCAATGGTGATCTCTTTTCTTTGTACCTGTAGCCAACTACACTAACCAAGATTTTGCATGCATTTATTTATTCAAGCCACAATTATTAACCAAGTAAGGACTAACATAGCCATAATTAGATCCAGGGTCAGTCAAAATAGAAATAACTTGATCACAAATCTTATCATCCATCTCAATGATATATTCATGGTGATATTCCTGCTTGTTTTCTATGATTGCATAAATACGAGGAATGTTGTACAAAGCATCCTGAACAGTTTACACCTCCTGTGCACTATATATTTGAGGATTACACCCCTGATTCTATGAAAAATCTCTCCTAAGGTGTTCCTCACCACATTTCCAACACTCCAACCATCTAGTACCATTACCTCTATGATGGTGCTTTTATCCATGTTCATGTCTAGCTACATTAAACTTCTTTTGTGATGCCAAATTTTCCTTCACCTCTGCATTTTGGGGCTTTGATTTTTCCGGGTGCCATTTACCTTTACATTTGTATTTCCCTTTCCATCCTTGTTGAGATTCATTCTTACGCTTTAATTTTCATAGCATTGCTTCAATTTCCTAATGAATTCCTCAAGTGAACAAGGCTCATCATATTGAGTCTGATCTCAAAATGTTAATGGAAACCAGTGACAAATTGTTGAAATTTATCGTTTTCATCTTTAAGATATGGTACATAACTCAATAACTACACGAATTTATTTTTTTACTCTTCATTTTTCATTCACCCAATATTTATCGCATAAAATTCTTTGGTGTTACTATCATAGTACCTTTCTGACAAATACTTCTTCCTGAAAAGCCTCTTGAACTCATGCCAACTCAAGTCCTCTATCTTGATGTCTTTGACCTACTTTGCATCTTCCCACCAAATGTATTCTTTACCTTACAGGTTAAAGATATAAATTCTAGCCTTCGGATTATATGTATACTCCTGCAACTCAAAGAACTTGTTCTTCACAAGTATCCAAGCTTCTAAATCTTCTAGTTTCTTCAAATCTCCATCAAAAGTGGGTTTCTTTTCTTTGTCAAATTCATCCAAAAAGTATTCCTTGTCACTCCTGTAAGGATTATGACAATGATGATCATGATGTCTATCTCAACCAAAACTATAATAGTACCTGTATTCATCACCCCTCAGCATACAGGGTTGACATTTTTCCATAAACCTGTGCTAGCATCCTGGATTTTGAGCCACTTTTTTAGCCCCGTAGCCCAGGTCACTATCCAGAATTCAATGACAAGCTCAAACATGAAATATAATAATGAAACAATGGTGCAAAATAAAGTACTAGAATAGGGAGCTGACTAGACCCATACTAGCCATGACAGGAATTTCGTCAAACTTGTCACAAATATGTAATTTACAAGTTTAAATAACAGATCTGAACATAGGGATATTATACTTATCTGAGAATCTGTAAGAAGCATTGTTCCCTTACATAATTAGTTGCAGTATCATATATTAGGTCATATATACATTTTTTAATCATTTAAAAATAAAAATAGGAGGAGAGCCATACATCATCACTATCAAAATACATGATCATAACTAGAAAAATATAAATATAAATATTAGGGATACATCAGCCATAGGATCTACATATAAACCAATACATTTACACATCAAATTCCAAGGTAATGAACTTCTAATTAATGAATGTAGAAACCAACTAGGGTTGGGATTACGACATTACACCTGACCATAGATTGGCTAAGACAAATCTATCTTCAACCAAGCACCCCCATGCCATATTCCAAGCATGAATTTGGGACTCATAACTAACCAAAAGAAATAACCAATCATGGATACTATCGGTGCTCTCCATCTACACCATGAGTAATTTTACTACCCCTTAGTCTCTCAAGCTTTATCGTAATCCACAGCCTTATCCAAGGATCACCAAGCCCTACACTAAGAACCACTCTCTAGGCTTTACCATACATCCCATCTCGGGGCTACTAGGCCCAACAAAGAGTAATTCGCCTCTTGGATTTACCATATATCCCGCCATTTAGTGGAAAGGATTCCTAGGTCCATTAAGTCACACAATATTTTCTTTATGATAAACCACAATTTGGTTCAGGGGTCGCTAGGACAGTGGATTTACCATAATCCATGATGTATTTCAAGGATCACTAGGCCACATGTTTTTCCTTTCAAATATACACCTCACTCAACCTCAAATCCATCCAGAAATCCAAATCAACTAAAACATGAGAACCCTTCACATCATGCCTATCCAGAAACAAAAGGGCAGGCTGAAAACACTCTCACACTTGGAAAAACCCATGCCATGAGAAAAAATAACCACATGCAATACCATAGATTCCAAATATAGCAAGGAAATCACACATGCAAATCAATACCTGCAAAGAATCTTGTTGTAGCTTCTTGATCCTTCTCATCCTTGCTTGCTCCTTCCTTCCCCTTGCCTTCTTTTCCTTTCTTGATCCAATGCCAAAGTTCTCGAAGAAAAATTTGTCCTAGAGTGACGGAGAGAGAGAGAATAATGAGAGAGCTCCAAAACTGAACTGACAAAGGGTACCAACTCATCCTCATAAGCCTTATAATTTATGAGGCCTTTATTTTCTTCATTTTCCATTATTTTCCTTCATTTTACTCCTCACATGAAACTTGTGACCTTTCACTTCCTTTTTCTCCTAATTTTCATTATTTTTATAAATAAATGTTCGAAAATGCCAATATGTATTTCCAAGGCCTTTTCCATTTCCTTTTCTAATTCTCATAGCCATAATGAACCAAATGAACACCCACTAAGATGTGTTTCCCAACATTCAACTTGAAATAAGTGTCCCATCAACTGTGGTTATTATTTTTGCCCTTATTAAATTTTATTACATGGAATTTTCACCAGGGTTGTTACAATATATATATATATATATATATATATATATATATATATATATATATATATATATATATATATATATATATATATATATATATATAGAGAGAGAGAGAGAGAGAGAGAGTCATTATTAAATGAAGGTTTATATAATTTTTCATATAAAACAGTTTGGTTTTATTTTCATACTTTGGAAAACTTAAAACATAAAAAATTTATAACTTTAAGATTCTAAGCTTATATTATCAAATTATATTTGTATGTGATGGACTTGTTATACATCCCACCTTGTTTTGGTTTATGCCATATGAAATTTTTTCTTTTTTTGGAAATATCAAACATGTATATTTCATTCACTTAGGGATACTATGTTGTTCTCTTCTTGTTATTGCACTGAAGCTTCTAGATTTATTTGCATTGATATTTATGTCGTGAGATTTCACTCAATTGATGATAGGGATGGTAAGGTTTTGTTCTAACGGTTCAATTTTCGGGAGTAACATTTTGGTAAATACCCAACCCTTCATTGCTTGTCACTCCTATTTTCATTTCTCCATTCTTCCATTGGGCCTCTACAATGTGCAAAAACCCCTAAATTAGTCAGCTTTCTATTCTGGTTCTACAATTGGACATGCACTGAAGGTAATGTGACACCGCAAATGTATTTTTATAAGAGCAATACTTTTTTATGCTTTTAGGGTTGGTTTTCTTATATGCAGAGGAATTCCTTGCATGTTCCTAATTCTAAGAGCTGGAGAACCAGGACTATTCCTACATGGTTCATCAAGAGCCAAATTGTCTATGTTATCCCTTCTTCTCCAAAAGTATTGAGTTGTTTTTTTCTTTTCCATAGAGCGTTTTTTAGGGTTAGTTCATCTTTTTTTTTTCTAATTTTATCTTAATATGTATTTTTTTCTAAGTTAGGTTAATCTATTAACAGAGGATATAATTTACATCATGGCCGAAGCCAAATCTTTTCCCTGACCAGTCTTGAACATTTTTGAAACATTTGCACTGCCCTCGCAGGGGTACCATCAGTTGATGCCTCTGAAGATAACTTCGATTACAACATTAAAAAACAAAACTATGATCCAACACATCAAGATAAGAAAAAATGAGCATGAAAGAATTGGCTGCTAGGCTCGAAAACCAGACAAGAAAAGAGCAGTTACTCATCCGGCGGTTCTTCCACAATTCGGCACCAGAGTGCAGACATATCTCCATATTTTTTTAACAGGTCCATGATGGGAGCAGCTTCAAGCATGGAGGGTCCTGGATCTCCTTGCACCATCTCCACATCATAAACCCTGCTCGCTTGTGCCTCCTTGCCCTGCGCATGCATCGACCCCGCCTGATGGTCCGAAAACTGGGCTTTATATTTACTCATACCCACCGAACAAGTGCTTTGTTCTTCCGCATGGGACTCTTCATGGAAAAAAACAATAATTGAGGTCGTGACACGAGGGTGGTTTAGAGAATAGTTGAATGATAAATGCGTCGTATGAGGCATTGGAGAAGGCAGAGTGGTGGGGATTAGAGGAGCTAAGGAGACCAAACGGTGGCCAGTTCCATGAAAACGACCCCTCCCACTTCTGGTGTTAGGATAGTGACCCGAAAAATAGTCACTGGAATGAGAAGACATCTCGGAGGTGGAGCTAGAAGGAGTGTGCATGGGTAGGCTTCTGGTGCTACCCCTGCGGCAATGCATATGATGGTGTAAGCGAGGCATTGGCTTAGTCTCTGCAGAGGGCACGAGAAGAGGCGGAGGGGCAGGAGTGACAAAGGCCTTGAACATTTTTGAAACAGTTGCACTGCCCTCGCAAGGGTACCATCGGTTGATGCCTCTGAAGATAATTTCGATTACAACATTCAAAAATAGAACTATGATCTGACACATCAAGATAAAAAAAAAACAAGCCCGAAAGAATGGGCTGCTAGGCTTGAAAACCAGACAAGAAAAGAGCAGCTACTCATTAGGCGGTTCTTCCATAATTCGGCACCAGTGTGCAGACATATCTCCATATTTCTTTAACAAGTCTGTGATGGGATCAGCTTCAGGCATGGAGGGTCCTGGATCTCCTTGCGCCATCTCCACATCATGAACCCTGCTCGCTTGTGCCTCCTTGCCCTGCGTGTGCATCGACCCCGCCTAATGGTCCGAAAACTGGCCATATTATTCCCAATCATCAAGATAAGTTTATCTGGTTTTTCCCATTTAGATCTTTATGGAAAACAAAAATAATGAGGCAAAGACACGAGGAAGCGTAGAGAATAGGGCTGAATGTGAAATGTTCCCTGAACATTTTTGAAACAAATGCAGAACGTTCTCAAGGTGGGTACCATCTGAAGCAGATGCCCAAGATAATCCTGATTAACTTTCAAAAAACAAAAATATGATCTCAAACATCAAGATAAAAAAAACAAGCCCTGAAAGAATGGGCCTGCTGAAATTAAAACTGCACAAGAAAAGAGCCATATCATCTAAAGACAACCAAGAAAACAGCAAGACTTTAGAGTGTTATGATATCTCCATATTTTCTTTAACAAAGTTCCAGATCCTTTCCAGGATGGGAGCATCTTCAGGCATGGAGGGTCCTGGATCTCCTTGCGCCATCTCCACATCATGAACCCCTCTCGCTTGTGCCTCCTTGCCCTGCACGTGCATTGACCCCGCCTGATGGTCCGAAAACTGGGCTTTATCTTTACTCATACCCACTGGAAAAGTGCTATGTTCTTCCACCTGGGGCTCTTCATGGAAAACAACAATAATGGAGGCAGTGACATGAGGGCAGTTTAGAGAATAGTTGAATGAGAAATGAATCGTATGAGGCATGGGAGAAGGCAGAGCGGTGGGGATTGGAGGAGATGAGAAGACCAAATGGTGGCAAGTTCCATGAACACGACCCCTCCCACTTTTGGTGTTAGGATAGCGGCCCAAAAATAGTCACTGGAATGAGAAGACGTATCGGAGGTGGAGCTAGAAGGAGTGCGTAGGGTTTGGCTTCTAGTGCTACCCCTGCGGCAACGCATACGATGGTGTAAGCAAGGCATTGGCTTAGTCTCTGCGGAGGGCACAAGAAGAGGCAAAGGGGCAGGACTGATAGAGGCTTGAGGAAAGAGAAAATTCAAAGAAACCAAGGCAAACAGACAAAGGCCAGAGAGAGAGAAGTGCAGATTATCACCAAATTCTAAGCAGCAACTTAGCGAGCTTCTTCTACCTGTCACAGTGCGCACACTGGGGAACCCAGCTACCGGAGAGCCCCTAAAATTCATCGACGGAGGAACGTCTGAAAAACCAGGGAAATTCTCCATATTATCAACTCAAATGAAATTGCATCGAAGAACGCCCAACATTAATCTCTCATTGATGAGAGTCAAAGACCGAAGCATGGAAGCGCATGTGAAATCGCAAAGGGGGGTGGAGGTCTGATCTCGAACAGCACCAGAAGTTAAAGCAGTAGATACGTTGACAGCGTTTCTTAAATTCCTACCTCCAGCCGTGACTTGGGTGGGCAGGTGTCTCCACACTGTGCTACACCCAGGTCCCATCGCATTAAACTCTGCCCAGTTCACCCGCATCCAGGAATTCTCTCTTAATATGTTTTTTAAATGGCTATTTTGTTATTTCAGTATGGCACTAGTCTCATCTTTATCACATATATATTTATAGGTATACCATCCTTTCCCTATTTCAGAATCTACAATTTATGTTCTTCTTAGCTTTTCTCAAAATATATACAGGGTTATAACATTACATTCTCCTTTTGTCCCTTCATCTATAGGTTAGAGTTTTATTCGCCTGATTTCTTATGACAATGCATATCGACTTAATTGAATTTGACTCTCCTAGGCTTGAGGTTCTCATTAATTTTTTTTTTCTCCTATTTTCTTTGAGGAATTCACTATGTTTATTATGGGTTTTCAACTTATTGGTGAAACCCTGTCGTTTTCATGTTTTCATTGGTGAAGGTCATCACAAATTTTGAACACTACCAGGCTCATCCTGTGGGTCCTCTCAAGCTTGGAATGAGCCAGGGAAAATTTTAGGGGCTAATATTCATAGGTGGGCTAATTTTATATACTTTTTCTAAAAAAAAAGGATTCGTCAATTTCCATTTTTTCTAAAAATAATTCACCCATGCTTTTTAATATAAATTATTTAACCTTAAAAATCGCCAAGATATTATATAGACCAATTTAATATAGTCATAGATCTAGATATTTTTACAAGAATATCATCAAACATTTCACAAATTTTCTATTAAAGATTAGTAAAATTCACCAAGGTTTCTAAAATTTAAGATAAACTTACATCGTTAAAATTTTCCCTGGAATGACCTTTATTGTGATTATTTTCTATACAAGCTGCATGACTAGTTGTAGAACTTATCAAATTTAATGTATACATAATAGTTTATTTATGTCAACTCTCTCACCTACAAGTGTTTTTGACAATTTTATTTCACTGGTTTGTAATACCATTGTTGGCACCATTTTTAGATATGAATTTTCATAATATATATGTGGTTCCTGAAATATTTTCTTTCATCCATGAACTTGTATCGACTTATACTGCATATTTTTCTAAAGCTTGAATTGCTAATTTAATACATTGTTTAATGACATTCCCCTATGTGACTTCTGGTTTCGAATATTGGTTCTATTGAGTTAACTCTATTTTCTAGGATTTTATTTCTAGTGGTAATTCATTATTGATCATTATATTTATGTGACTCTACTAGGTTCTTTATAATTAACAGTTTGTTTCTCTTATTTTTTTTTAAAATTATAGATAGTTTTCGTATTTCTTGCAACTTATGGAGAGATATTATCAAAGGTTACCAAAATCACTATCATGTGTTCCTTTCTAGACTGTAAAAACATTTAATAGTTATTTCTTATAGTTATACATGTTCAAACTTATGAATTTCTACTCCATATGTATTTTTATAATAATTTCTTATTCTTTGTTTTGTAAGCATAAACTTAGAACAATTATGTTTTGGCAGTTCTAGTTTGGTCTAGAGTAACCTGTGTGGGGTTGTAATCATGCTTTCCTTCCCTCTGGAGACCCTTCTTTTGAGTTCATAACTATCTCTAGGTTACTGGTGATTACCTAGCTTGGATAGAGATAGTTATAGCCAAACCTTTACCATTTATAAAATTCATTGCATAGTAATTACGTAAAGAATTTACATCTCGAAAGAATTAAAAGAAAAGCATAAATTTAGTACTTATTTTATTAAATCAATTTAGGTTGCCACGAAAATCATAGGGGAAAGGATATTACTCCACCCAACCAATGAGTATGGCATCCACAACCAGTACTCCCTTTGGGCCAGTTTCACTTCCAGATTAGTTTTTTAATAGTAACCCTACCAGGTCTAACCCAAGACATTCTTTGACCCCTATGAGGTCTAGTATAGGATTTCAATTGATTACACATGTTGTTACACCAATTTTTGGTCATCTAACCTGCTACTATTAGATGGACCAAAGTACACCATGTAAGACCAATTTTACCCTAGTAAAATTACTTTCACTATGAAAAATAACTTAGTAATACATAATTTATTAAGTTGTTTATGGTCTAAACAGGAAACCCCATGAGGAATAATTGAATAAATACTTATTTGTTTGATTTTTCTCAAGGGATAATTAATTAAACAAAAATTTAATTAATATTCCTGATAATATTTAACCCAAAACAGGAAAATTAATTAGATAAATCACTATTTATCTTATTTATTTCTAGGAATAATTATTTAAAACATTATTTAGATAATATTCCTTGTTAAATTTGGCCAAATCATTTATAAAGAATTGAATAAATCACGATTTATTTAATTATTACTCAACCACATTCTTAAAATAATAAATAAATCATTTATTTATTTATTATTTACAAAAAAGGGATTTGACCAAATTCAAATTCTTTTTCCCTCCAACAAAAATAATAAAATATTCCATAAAAGTTGGATCTAGATTTGGTTAATAATATTTTAATTATGCACCAATATGTAGACTAACTCAATATTTTGTTATAAATAGAAGGGTTTTCCCATTAATTCACTACCTTTTGTTGACTAAAGATTGCTCTGGATCTATACTTTTGGTCTGAGTTTATTCCTCCATCATTGTCATATTTTCCTATCTTTTTTCTTGTGAACACCCCTTGAGTTCCATTTCTGTCTAGGTTTTCTACCCCATCAAGAGAGATAGATCTTAGATTTGAAGTGATGAGGACATACAAGAACCTATCCCATTGAGGGGGACTGGTAACATCTTTCTATGTTCTCTTCCCAGGTGTCACAAATACAAAAATTCTTTAAAAAACATTTTTGTCTTGTTCATTAGATGCATGGAGAAACTCTTGCTTTTATTTGTTGTTTAATGTCTTTAACTACATAGATATGGATTTATGTAGCATTTATTCTGATCACTAACTACAGATCTAAGGAAATTGGCTTCCATCGTTCATGTTAGGATTGTTTGTTATGCATAGTTAAAGTGATATTTTTTCATACGCTTGCGATTAGAATTCACACTAACAACTAGCGAATCCACAAGGGTTTATAATTATGACTGCTATCATTTTTCAAATCCCTACATGACTAACTGCTTGAACCCCTAGGGTTTTTTTTCAGCTTCTTATTTTGCATTTCTTGATGTTGTTTTTAACCTTTACAACCCTAAAATAATAAAAATTATTACTTCCACATGTTTCTGGGCCTATTGCATAAGTGACAGCTATTAGCCAAAGTTGAGATGACACTTTTTTCTGAAACCTGCTCCCGATACAGTCAGAAATGTAGGTCACACTTTTTGGGCCAAAACCTATGACCTCAACCTTCAAGGCATAGAAAAAAACCCAAAAACTACGACTTCATCAGAAAACAGGTCAAAAACTGCGACCTGAACTTTTTGTAGGAATTTTTCTGTGATTTTTTTGGGTTTGTCTCGTCTACTGTTCACAGTTGTCTAACCTCCCTCTCCACCGATATTGGACATGTACTTGCTCTATTTTACTTTTTAGTGATATGGATTACAGGTTCATTAGGATTTTTTGGTCAAATATATGGATACTGATGGACACAAAACTGAAAAAGAGTATTGCTTTTCATCCACAAACAGATGGAAAAACCGAAGTGGTGAACAAACCAATTGTGCATCTATTGAGAGGATATTGCAAAAAAAATCCTAACATGTGGGATGAACAACTGCATTACATTCAACATGCTTACAACCAAGAAAAGAACTCTTCAATACAAACCTCACCTTTTGAAGAATTCTTTTTGATATTGGAAAGGTGAGGGAGTTGTACCCTCATCTACTGAATAGGTAATCAAGTCTTTTGGGGTCCAAATGCTTCCCAATGGGGAGGAATAATTAGGAGTGTAGAAATTATATAACTAATGCGTTATACATCCAAGATTATCCTGATCACACACTATTTTAACTTCATTCACAATACAAAATCTATTCCACCATTGATCAGGCAACATCACCCATGCAACACCCACGATCATTCTATTCTTTCGCTCCACGACCCGATTCTGCTGTGGGTTATGAGGCACTATGAGCTCTCTTCGAACTCCTTCTATGCTACAAAAGTCCTTGAATTCGCCAGAGATGAATTCATCACCATTGTGGCTCCTAAGAGCCTTCACCTACTTCCCCGACTCTTCCTCAACCAGTGCCTTGAACTCACAGAACTTTGAGAATGTCTCACTCTTCTTCTGCATGAAAAGATCTAGCACTTCCAAGAAAAGTCATCAACAAAGATCACATAATCCCTGTGCTTTGCTGTCGAAGCTACTGAGAAAGCTCCACACACGTCTGTGTGAATTATCTCAAGGATCGTCGTGGCGTGACTATCCTTCTCGTGAAAGGTGGCTTTCACAAATTTTTCCCAAGGTACATCCCTTGCACTGATCTGACTGCAAAAGTGTACCCTTGGGAAGCCCAGTAGAAATCTGCTGCAAAATTTTCAAAGCACCATGGTGAAGGTGGCCCAGTCTCTGGTGCCACAACTCGCCCTCATCCCAGCTCACCACTCCTTCTGCCTTGCCTGCCATTGTTGCGCAGCCATCTACCTGCAATTGATAAAGGTTCTTAACTCGAACCCCTATCCTCCAGGTTTCACCAGTTGCCTTACTACACAGTAAATCCTTTCCCTCGCTAAAGACAACATCATATCCCTTGTCTTCCAACATCACCACAGAGATCAGATTCTTCTTCAATCCTAGAACATGCATGACATCCTTTAATATGAAGGGTTTACCATACTCCCTCTAAAAGGAAATGGTTTCGATACTGGTCACAATGTATCTACCATCATCGCCCATCTCGATGTGCACTCCAAGATCTTTCTCATCCAGATCAGTAAACACATCTTTGTCTCCGGTCATATAAAAAGATGCACCACTGTCAAGAAACCACACTGATCCCATCACACTTGAAACCAAGCATGCGATCAGCAAAAAATATAGCTCAAAATGTGAGGCTAAGGCCTCTCTAGCTGCAGATCCAGCAGCCTGCTTATTTTTCTTCCTCTATGGACAATTAGTGGTGTAATGTCTGTGTTGGTGATAGTGAAAGCACTTCACCTTGGACATGTCCTGCTTCTTGACTTTCACATTGGATTGAGAAGAATTTTTATTACCCTTTCCCTTCCTTGCTTTGGCAGCCAAAGCACAATTTTCTTCATCTTCATTCTTTGATGAAGATCCATCCCTGGTACTCCGCCTTATCTCCTCCTTCACAAGATCTGACCAAAGTCGCTCCCATCCTGGCAGTTTCTCCCGACCATTGACAGAGTCTTGATAGGAATGCCAACTCTTTGGAAGCCCAAGGAGAGCCAAGCTCACCAATTCCTCTTCACCTACAGTAACCCCCACACTTCCCAGCTCATCCCTACATTGGACAAACTTTGTGAGGAACTTTGGTATACTATCGCCTTTCTCCATTTTTATTTTCCTGAGTTTTCTTTGAGCACCAACTTCCTCTAGTCACTCTTGCTTTGGAACAAGTCTGTCAACGCTTTCCACATCAATAATGGAGAATATTTACCATGAAGGCTGGACACTATGTGATCCTTCACACCTTCCAACAGAATTCTTTGACACTTTTCTGTCTTCTTTTGCCATGCATCAAGCGCGGCAGCATCACTAGAAGCTAGTTTAGGAATATCAGCATCTATGAACTCCTTCAACCCATTATCCTCCAGCACCGCCTCCATCCTGTCCTTCCATGCAATATAATTTGAGCTGCCCTCAAAGGAATAATCCAATCATAATTTGTTGAAAGACATTTCAATGGAATCTCAACTTCAACACCAAGAAAACTCTGCTGCAAATTCGAATTCCACCAGCAAAAAACTCAACTGTTTCAATATTCAGCAATTTCTCCAATGATCAATGCTCTGATACCATGTAGAAATTATATAACTAATGCATTATACATCCAATATTCTCCTGATCACACACTATTTTAACTTCATGCACAATACAAAATCTATTCCACCATTGATAATCACATGTGGAAATTAAATCAATTGCATGCACACATGAAACCATAAAAATTCACACACATTAACACAGTGATTTATGGGAAAGCTTAAAGCTGAAAACCCCCAACTATATGTATAATATATGTCATAGAGATCATGTAACAATCATCATACAAAGATTATCACAAGCTCTCAATACAATCCAATCGCTACACACTAATCAGGTCCTGATCTAGCAAATCCATGCACTGATCTCTGCCACCTGCTAGCTTGCCTCTACTATGAAATCTATGTTGAAGAATGGCTCTGAATGAAATCCAATCCACCTGGCTTGCACTACACAATCCTCATTGGCATCTCCATCAATGTGTGGTGCAAACTCATGCAACACTATAGTCACAACTGATAGTCTATCTTGCCCTTTCACCTATCTCTCCACTGGTCTCCACTGAACTGTCCATGCACTGTAGTTAACTAATGTATTCTTCAGTTGATTAATGAGTTAATATTTAGTGAATTAATTATTAATTAATTCACACCACTCTCACTAGTGTATCAATCAGTTAGACTAGATACAACTAGCTCAACTGTGTCTAACTGAATTAAACTAAACACAACTCCACCTCAATCATCACAATAACTCCACCAAACTCTATCACATGAGTTCTAACTGAAGTCCTCCATGCAATAGCTCTAGTTAACCCTCAGGAATAGCGTAATTCCTTCTGTCAGCTCCTGTGCCACATCTGTGCACTTAACTAAAGTGCTCCGAGAGAATAAGATAGCGTTTAGAGTCCAAATATTATTAAGAGCTAATAATATTCAGCATATCTATTTTTAGACTGGCAATCTAAAAATAGATTCCGCCCAATATGTCTAAAAATAGAAGTCCATATATTTTTCCAACTTGACCAACCATTCACAAATAGCATCCTACAACTCATAGAATATGATCGACATGTCTAAAAATAGACTTGTGCCAAAAGAAGCCTGCGGGCCCACTTAGTGAAGGCGACTCTTTTCACTAAGATCATCATCTTGTTGCATTCTAAACAAGGAGTTCATAAATTTTTCTCAAAATTCAAACTTAAAGGATTGAATTGAAACTAGGATGGTTGTGTAGATCTCATCTTCCTGATTCTGGCGACATGAATTATTCCAAAAAATGATTTCGTATGAGTAAGATATTGCGTTCTGATCAAATATGGCACAAACAGGATTTATGGAGATGCGATTATTTCAATAGATAACAAGTATCAGAGTGAAGGATGAACGATGGTGATTAGATCATAGAAGTAGCAGTGGCAGATCAATGAGAGAGATCTTATCGCAGTTGAGAAACATCGCACATCACACAGAACAGAGTTTAGCATTAAAGAGTTTCACAAGTTAAATTATATAGCTCACGATGCGACGAGGAGGACCACATGTTGGCGAAGGTCCAAGCGTTATCACACTTCACAAGCAATACGATTTAATCTTTAATTGTAAATGTGCGGGAGGCCAATATGCGATAAGTGGAACTTGCAAAATATGTGATGAGACATTTCCATCACAACTTCGCATTGCTAGATATATTGTTAAATCGTTAAAGTTATTTTTTAAACCAAGCAATCTGTGAAATTGTATGTTTCTCAATATGCGCATATTTTGCGATCTATGATATTTTTCAATACGATATTGTGACATTTCCTGGGTTTTAAGTATTATGGGAATTGTATATTAAAGAGTTTATGTTGGCCACAGTCAGAGCCTAATTGACGTCAACAAACCACAATCCACATTAAACTGCAGTCAAGAGTGGATGTTCTGTTGGGTGTGGATCCTGATTTATTTCCTGATTCAGAGATCCTTGTTTTAGCTGGATGTATACCCCAGGAAAATTGTACACCCTTGCACGTGGGGGGGTGCAGGGAGGACTTGTCCCCCCTGTGGGGTCCGGGGGCCAGCGGTCCCACGATGGGGGTTTCGGGGGCAGCGCCACTGAAGCCAAAAATAGATGTAAAATTGCCTTGTAAAAGTATAGTAATTTTTAGTCAATCTAGGCCATTCATTAGGCATATGATCTGACGGTAGAAGTTATGTTTAGTTTAGGGTTTTTTCCTAGAAGGCAACCCCTCGTTTTTTATGAGGGTATTGTATTGTGGCTATGTAATGTGTGTGTAGTCTCTGAGTGGGAAATAGATAGGGAGACTGTGAGAGAGAATAGAGGATATTACAGCAGATCTACTTTAGGTTTTGTCTCTTCTTTTTGTTGGATAATAGAAAGGAAGGATTGGCTGTTTGGGGTGGACGTAGCCCAAACTGGGTGAACCACGTATATCTGTGTCTCTATGGTTTTATGTGTTTTGTGTGTTTGTATTTTCCGCATATTTTATGTGTTTCATTGCTCTGTAATATTTAATTTTCTAACACGTTCCACTATCTATCAAGACATTAACGGTTGGGGTGCACATGTGGCCATCTTCAACTTGTACATAGAAATGCACACAACTTTATTGGCGGAGGGAATAGTGCGGAGGGAATAGGAGATTTTCATTATTTGGTTTTTCAACCTAATTTAACTCCAGTTAACTGGAGTTCTCCACATTTTTAGAGGATTTTTCCTAGGAGATATTGGGAAAAAGTGTAGGAGGCTCAATTTTCGACCATTCAGAGTGAATGAAGAGTCATTCTTGACTAATTGGAGCATTATGAAGCCATTGGTGTGGATAAAACAACCATTAGAGCATTGTAGCTACATGTAATTTCAAAATTTTGAGCATAATGAAAGATGGAAAAGCCATTGGGAGCTGGACCAGCAGGTGTAGCCCAGGTGGGGTGAACTGCTTCATCATTCCTGCTGTGTAAATTTTATGTGGTGACTTATTTCTCTATTTTACACTATTGTTCAATGTTTTTAAGACTTATTTTATGCTTATAATTCACTAAATTTCATCTATAATTCATGGAAAAACTCCTTAATCCTTATGCAAACTAATGAACCAATTATGCACATGTTTTTAAAGCGGTGTAGCACGTAAAGCTGTCAGTCATTTCAGATCCTCGACTCCTAAAATGTATGTTTCTGTGTGTCACTCAAGAAAATTTCTTATTTAGCCCTACTTATTGCTCGAGTTGGAGATTTATTAATTCAGATAACATATTTAATTCTTTCAGCTATTAGAAACTTACACTCTTAACAAATATGCATAATTGGAAATTTCAGTAGTGATAAAAAAATATCTGTTTTATCATATTGGGAATCTGTCTATCCATTCATCTCTAATGGATTTTAGTAGGAAACTTCAAATTATCGTGATCCAAATTTTCCATTTTATCTATTTTAAGATTATAACTGTATCTTTAAAGTAAACCCTCAAAATTTTCATCTTCTCTTTGCATCCTTTGAAATACTTCATCCTTTCTATTATGATTCATGTAGTAATCGTTGTATTTTAAAAAGGATGCATTTTCTATCTCTTCCCATGTTCTAAAAGAGTGCGTTATTAAGCCCATGAACCATTTCAATGTTGCATCATTAAGGGTTGTTGGAAACAATTTCATTTTTTAAGAATCGAGTAAGTAATCATATGATCTACATAAAACTTCAAATTCAGAAAGAAATGTTTCACGATCGTCATTTATTAATCCATGTAAGTTAGGAAGGACAGAGGGTGAGATATTCTTCATTGTGGCAGAAATATTTTCATCAAGCATAGGATATCCAACAGGATCTGGTTCTACTTTTTCTTCTCCTCCTCTTCCCCGTCATTTTACTCCACCTCTTCCTCTACCTCCACCTCCTCCTCCAATCCTAGTTCCACATCCTCCAATTCGTAAATTTTCATCATTCACATTATGTACTTCCCCAGGCATTGTAGACTCCTCATAACTAATATAAGGTTCCAAAACTGGATTTGTTTATTCCTCTTCTAATTCTTCTAGTTCCTCAATCAATGGTATATTATAATAATTTTTTTCTTCCACAATTGCTTCGATTAATTAATTTAGTGAATTTCTAGGTTAAATTTCGAATCTTAATATCTCAAGAAGTTTATGTCTGCCTGCAAAGGATGGTATATGATTTTGGGTGGATGGTGTGGCACTACGAGGTCTAGATGGGGTGAGTGGTGTTGTTGGAATTAAGCTTCTACCTCTAGTTACAAATCTACCCCTAGAATATTTTCTCTACACATATCATTTTTCTATTTTTATGAATTTTTTTTTAAGAGAGAAAAAGGCTCCTATTTACACATCCCTAGCAGCAACACCAAAATTTTTTGTAAATTTAATGTTCTTAAATGGCTATCATAAATTATCGACCGAAGTTGGTAAAATTGTGAAGTGAAAGTTCACTATATATGCTAGAAGCCCCAGGTTATTGATGTGATGGTTATATTCGTAGAGATTTATTCTAAGCATGTTTTTAATCCTATGTATTTAATGAAATTGATAGATTAAATTACAACTAATTGTTTTTTTTAAATCAACTTTTCAAAGATCAATTAAATTCTATAAATCAACTAAGTTTTTTTTTTTAACCTGAAACAAATCTGAAGAGGCCTTAACTAGTTTATCTGTTACTATCTAAGACTTTTGACAATCTAACATAGGAAAATGTAATCAAATTCTAAGAAAAGGAACTTGGATGTTTTTATGTCTTTAGAAATGAAATGTTATGTAAATGAGACTGTGCAAAGAAATGAATAAATCACTATTGTTTTGGCCATAAATCACAACAAAATTAGAAAGAATTCTGATTCTTCTTCCAAAAAGTAAATCATCAAATCACCATTGCTTGAAGGGAACTCATTGAAATTAGAAATGAAATATTTCAATGTTCTTGAAAATAAATCACACGGGAAAAACTAATCTACAATAAACCATTGTTGCATGGAAATAAAACTAAGATTACTTTTGCATTGAATCAAATCAAAACGGAAAATGAATCTACATCAAATGACAAAAACAAACCATCTAAGAATCTACTCTAAGTAACAAAATGAAATTCTGGAAATGACTACAACATTTAACACAGTAAAAGTATAAATTGAAACTACATCAAATGATAAAAACAGATCTATGAAAAATATCTAAATTTAAAACATAAATGAAATAGAACCTTCTCTGTTTCAGCAGCCATTAACAATATATGGTTTTGAATCTAATCCAACACTAGATTTGAATTGATTATTCAAAATACTTCTTCATTAAAGCAAAGAACAAAACATAGTCTTTATGAATTCACAGTCGTATCATCATTCACATTGTCAATAAATTTTTTGGTCATGTATTTATAAAATCTTGTTCATTAACGATTTTGAGTATTTTATGCCTATTGGTCTAAAAAATTAAACTTCTAATAGAAAATAAGATTGCATTTCTTCATGCGTTGCTTCACAATTTGCTATTTGGAAAAGAAAATCGTGAAGCGTGATTCTTCTGACTCTCCATTCGCTTGTCCAACATTTTCTTGACATTTCCTTTGACTGTGCATCTGGGTGATTTCTTGCTTGATTTGGGTTGGATGGATAGGAGGAAATCCATGAGAGGATCATTCTCCACCTCTCTGCATACTTCCTTGCTCAGTTGGCACCTTAGAACACATCGAACCATGGCAGTGGCTATAGAAATGTGGATTTGTTGTGTTAATTCTGTAGCTAGCTACACATTTTAATCTAATAATAAGGAACATTTCAAAATATGAAAAAAAGTTCATTAAAATACCTTACCAAGTCAAAAATTGCAGTTTAACACTTTTTTGAGCTGATGGTGATGAGAGAAAGAAGGAAAGATGGGCGAAAGGAAGTTTCAAGAATGAGGCAATCATGAGGCTCTACAGTTACATATATAGCTTTTTATAATAGTTGGCTCTTGTTTTATCTAGTCCCACTCCTAATGGTTTATGTTCTCTTTGATTCTTTTTTTTTTCATCTATAAAACTCCTCACATCATAAAAGGTAATTTGTTATCATTTAGGAGTCACAATTTTTTATGACCCTTGCCGTGCATATGCATTTTCCATGCATAATATTTTGAGGATATGTTTTCTATGTTATTTTGTCTTGTATTTTCATATGCCACCTTATAGGTAGCTAACTCATTTATCATGGGCCATATGCCAGTTTTTATCATATTGATAGTTAAATGTGTATATGTCTAATATTGAATGCATTATTTACACTTAAGTGGATATGGATGTTTCCTTGCAATAAATTTTTCATTAACATCTCATTGGTCATTTGTACAAAATCCACACTTTCACTAGTAGTAAGCGAGCTTGAAGCCTCTAATTCCTCTTGAACCAATGAGACATTTCCTCATCTTAGGAATCACTTTTAATTTTCTTACGAAGTTAGGTAATAAGGATGCGGATATAGGCATTTTATTATTATTTTTTCTAACCATTCTAATGTACACTAGATGAGCTAGAAGCCTTAGAGATGACTTATAGGAGACTGTGAAAATATGATGAGACAATTCACAAAAACAACATAGATAGAGAAGCATTAAATGAGTAGGAAGAAAAGAAGGAAATAGAACCTTTCTATGGGGACATGATGTAAGTAATTGATAGAGGAACCAAATGAGGTGATATATGATAAATGTTTTGAAAGAGGGAAGTCTAAACTATCACCATCAAAAGGACAGAAGAATCTATATGTTAGTGCATACCACGATACTAGGGTATTTGGTTTTCATAATGTAGCAACTAGGTCAATTGTGCTACCATACACTAAAATCATGTCTAGGATAGTTACCAAAATATAAATTGATGACATACTCGTTAAAAATAGAGATGTTATGAGTTTTAGTTCCCCTAACCATGGTTGGATATAACATGAATGGCTTGTGAAGATTATTCTCAACTATCATCAATTACTAAAGAGCCAATGAATTTCAAAAAATAAGTTTAAGTTGTGATGAGAAGGTTTATACCCAACAAAATACCTTAGAACACCAAATAGGATAATTGTGGCCTTAATAAATAGGATAAATGAGGAAGATGATGCAACCCTTAAATGTGTATATGTACAATATTGAATGCACTATTTAAACTTATGTGGATATGGATGTTTCCTTGCTCGAAGATCTTCATTAACATATCATTGCTCACTCGCTCACTCACTAGTAGTGAGCGAGCTTGAAGCCTCCAATTCCTCTCAAACTAATGAGACATTTCCTCATCTTGTGAATCATTTTTAATTTTTTTATGAAGTTGGATAATAAGGATATGGACATAGGCTCTGTATTATTTTTTTTCCCAACCATGATAATGTGCACTAGATGAGCCACAAGAATTAAATATGGTTATAGGAGAATGTGAAAATATGAGGAGACAATTCACAAAAACAACGTAGATAGAGAAGCATTAAATGTGTTGGAAGAAGAGAAGGAAATAAAGCCTTTCTATGGGGACATGATGTAAGTAATTGACAAAGAAACCAAATGAGGTGATATATTCTCGATGTTTTGAAAGAGGCAAAGTCTGAAATACCTTCATCAAAAGGATATAAGCATCCAAATGTTAGTGCCTACCAAGATACTAGGGTATTTGGTTTTCATAATGTGGCAACTGGGTCAGTTGTGCTACCATATGCTAAAATCATGTCTATGATAGTTACCCAAATATACATTGATGACATACTGGTTAAAAAGATAGATGTTATGAGTTTGAGTTCCCCAAACCAGGGTTGGATCTAACATGAATGGATTATGAAACTTACTCTCAACTATCATCAATTTCTAAAGAGCCACTGAATTTCAAAAAATAAATTTAGGTTTCGATGAGAAGGTGTATACCCAAAAAAAATCTTAGAATACCTTATAGGATAATAGTGGCCTTAATCAATAGGCTAAATGAAGAATATCATGCAACCCAATTAAAAGAGGCTTAGGTACCTCTAATGTATCAAGTAATGAAGGTCAACAAAATTTTCAACGAAGTTGTAAGTTTATTACCTCCTTGATGTAACACCCCTAGTTTATGTTTTCTTTCAAAGCTAGACATTTGAACTTTGATCCTAAGGGGAGTGGACCCCAAATGGATAAGTATTTTAGTGGATGTAATTAAATATTTCATTTTGGAAATTAAATAAAATAATGCTGTGCATATTGACCAATGAGAATTGTGAGATCACTTGCTAAATCCAAGAGGATGGATAGAGGCAAATAATTCCCCAAAAATCTTTCAAAAAATCCTTGAAAGAATTTATTTCCAAATTAGATTTTGAGGAAAATCTAGTTTCCCCAATGAGGTGGAGAGTAGTTGGGAAGAGGTAAAAAGGTGTGAAAGGTAGAAAGCAGCTTTAAAAATCCCTAAATAGGGAAGCCTAGGAAAACAGGAAGAAAAGCATACTAATATTCTGGACGCAGAATTAGAAACAGGCTTTGGGGAGAAAAAGCTTAAATAAGCTATTCCTGAACATATTAAGAGGTTGGTCTGGAATGGAAGTGATCTCAGCTCGGGGGTGAGTTCTGGAGATAGAGGGACTCTACAGTTGGGAGGACTGGTCAAGTACCAAAGTGGTATGCTCATAGTGTTAGGAATGATTGAAAATCTATTTTTGTTAAGTGTAATGGTTAATGACTGTAACTGTATACTACTTGAAAAGTTTTGCTTATGATGGTGTTCCATACATTTACAGAATGATAGAGTAATTAAAATATCTCTATCCTGTATAGTTTTAGGACTCAGAAATATGAGGACAATTCAGCCAGAAACTCTAAACCAGTCCCTGGTTTAAATCTGGAGATTATGTTTCCTCATAGTTTATATCTATGTAACTATAATCTGTTTCTATTATAAATAGAATTAATTCAGTAAAAATTAGGGAAACCAAATAAAAACCTATGTGTAGGAGGAATTAAGTACATGAAGGGAAGAGCTATACATTTGTTGAATTAGCTAAGTGAATTACAGACATATAGATTTATAAATCAGCAGTGCATGTTTGTTTATAGATTTTCTACTATAATAAGTACTGAATGGAAGAGTATATAGTTTATTACTATAAACTCAATTGCTATATATATATACATAGGAAATAAAAGAATAGGACTAAACATGTTTACTAATCATGCAAACAAATGTGGTCTGAGAATTATATATATATAAAAACTAGTGTGAATATATTTCTTAAAACAAGGGACCAAACTTAACAAGTACTGGAAATTATAAATTATGCATGTGAACCTCTATAAAATGCATGCAGACTATACATGCTGTGAAAGATAACAAATAACTCACACATCAGATTTATATAAAATTCCAGTAGAAGTGTTAGCCAGAGCAGAGCATACTGCATATGTTATAAAATAAAATCAACCTGTCCAGAGTCCACTATTATTTACACCAGTAAGTAATATTTGTAAACTTGGAATCATGAAGCAGCAGTAAAGACATACTAATAGAGTATTATGACACATCTACTCTCATAAACCCGATGATAATAGTCAACAAATTGAAGTAGCTGGGAATACTCTTGTAGTACAAACATTTAATTGCAATTGAAGAAATAAAATAACATAAAATGATGAGGAAGCATAAATCTAAGACAAGATTAGTAATCTTATCAGTTTTACCCAACAATAGAAATAGATAGATATGGTCAAAAGACAACTATTTTCGTAAGCATCAACATGAAACAGTAAATCTGAAGTCCACATAGTATGTCAAAACCCTGTTCCTGTCACCCAGGAAGGGAATATGTATATATATCTATCTGAAATTCATATATAAATTCATGAACCCAAAATTTATAAATTATGACAGTCGTGTCTTAGGACAGATTAACTGAGAAAAATAGTCTCAGCGACCATATTAGCAGAGTCCTAGCAAGACAGACCAAGTCTAGGGAAATCCTTATTATTACAGTAGCAACGACAAAATTTATATGAATCGAGTGGTCGAAACAAAAACAATTGGTATAGTAATGATGTAAGAGTCTAGTCTCATTCTGATGCATAGGCGGTGGATACCGACCTGAAAGTGCAAAATGAAATGAAATTAAAATCGTATGAAATAACCATTTCACTGTAACTCTAAGAGTTGAATTCGTTTGGAATTCGATTTACCTGCAACACAAACAAGGGATAGTGAGAATACGAATCGATTGACTGATATGAACTATAATGCCAACAAATAAATGCAAAGGAAACATTTATAAAGGATTACCTTGCCGATGAGGAATTCCTTATCTCCAAAACGACCTGAAACAGAGATAAGCAAGAAAAATAAAACCAATTAGACCACCAGGACGTTCAAGGACGAGTGAGGAAGCCAGGGGTTGAATTACAAAACTGAATTGATTCTTTCCTGGGGTGATGGATTGATAGCCGTAGAGGAAGCAAGAAAAATAAAAACGTCACCATTCGAATAACCTCAGGAAATTCACGAAAGATGACGAGGAGTACGCCCTATAAAACAAACAAAAAAATGATTTAGTATTAGTATCCGACATTATTAACAGGAATATAAACATAAACAAATGAGAAGAAATCTCCACGACAGATGTGTTCAACTGATTGAGACAAATCCTCGACAGTAAACGAAATCAAATGAGGAAAATTCTTTAACCTCAGCTCTCACTCTATAACACAGAGCGTATTGTTATGAAAGAAGAATACATAGCCAGGCTCATTACACAGAGTGTAGGCTTCATCATTGAGTTAGCGTAATACGCATCAGTGCATACCTGAAAGGCAATACGATGAGGGATAGATGCGCTCGAATCCGGGGTGGGAAGACGCTTCGTTTCCTCCATCGTGCAGAGGCTCGACACTGGAGGACAAGCAAAAAAAATGAACAGCGAAAGAACCACTTCCATAATAACACAAAGATTTATATGCTCGTCCCATATCCAAACACCAACGAAAACCCTAATAGAAAGGAACAATCTCCACCGTCCAGGTGGCCTCGGATCCATGATCTATACACGGATCGATCTGGAGAAATTTCTATTTAATACTTAATAACTTAAAACATAAATGTAGATCTACGAAATCCATACCACAGTACCATCAATCGAGTCAAGTGGCCGGCATATTAAAAGAGCTATCTGGCGTGGCATGTTACAACCAAAACATATATGCATAGAACCTCGAGTATGAATATAGTAAGAACTAACAACATTGAGAATCAACAACGTGCCATCGAATAGGTGACGAGGAAATTGAAACAAGTTACAATGGCCAATTACTTTAGCAATCGTGCCAACGAGATATAACGAATGCGTTGAAATTCAAATGCACGTATCTCCACATCCAATTTATCATAAATGAACGGTACGCTAGAGATCAAGGACGTAATGATCACGCTCATAGTAGATTCATATCAATGACATGATTCATAAAGAGGAATAGACTTTGAATAATTCGAAATTCGAATCTAGGGTTATAAGTCTTGGAGTGGGACGAAGATATAAACTCAATGATTCATAAAGTATACATACAAGCCATAAGAGTATACTATTGAATGCTAAGGTATATGTAGGGTGGGCCTACGAGTATGGTGTGAAACCATTAAAGAACATATCGAAATGTAGGAGCAAGCTTATAACTATGGTAGGTGAACCATATACATATATGGGGATCAATATATATATATATATATGTAGTTAATATCTGCTACAAACATTTAGTGGGAAAACACAAATAAATCATACTTACAAGAGGAATAGAAGAAACTAGGAAATCTATTCCATAGTAGATCCAAAATGGTAAATTTTGACAAATAGAATTGAATAGCTATTGTTAATAGAAATATAGCAATAAACTCAAAATATCATTGAACAACTATGGTCAATATAAGCACAGAAATAAACTCTAAATAGAGAAAAAAAAATATTTGATTGTGGGAAAGAGGAGACATTACAAATGGTATCAGAGCCCATGTTACAAAAAAATTGGGTTGTTGTTGTGTGGTCACTACGTAAATTAATTATTGTTGAAAAAAAAAATTAAAAAAAAAAATATTATTACTCATCTGTATTGTTTAGTGTATAGTGTGGTGCTGAAACAGACAATTCCCATGGCTGGAAGTGATGAAATTTATGTTGATCTGCGTGAGGAAGATAATACACCAGATCCTAACACTCCGGTGATGGCTATGTTGCACAGTTTGCAACAGGAAATGGCTGAGCTAAGAAGCCAGAATGACATTTAGCCAGTGAGGAGCAGCAAAGGCTCATCAGAGAATTAACTTCGCGGAACAACCAAGAGGGTGAAGGTTCCAGAAAGAGGAAGAATGATGATTATGAGGATGATGATGCTGTTTGGCATCAGTATAAGCAGAAAAAGGAATTACAGGGGGAATTCCAAAAGATTAAACCTCCCTCCTATGGTGGGGAGAAGGAGGAAGATGCTAAAGCTTGGTTTTTGAACATGATTAAGTATTTTCAGGTCTGTGAATATGAAAGCAATCTGAAGGCCAGACTAGCTATCTACCAGCTACAAGGTAAGGCTACCTTATGGTGGGAGGAGACGAAAATGGTTCACACCATTGATGAAAAGACAGTTACTTGGGTATATTTCCAGGTTAAGTGTAAAAACCGCTATTTAAACGAACGTTATTATGATGATAAAGCAAAGGAATTTCATGAGCTCATACTGGGACAACTTAATATTGATGAATTTGTCACTAAGTTTACAAATCTGTTGAGAATGTCCCTTACATCCGTGAAGAGAAGGTAAAGGTGCAAAGGTTTCTGAACTATTTGCCTACTGTATACAAGGAGAGAATAGAGTTTTATAATCCAAAAACCATGGATGAAGTGGTGAGAAAAGCTAGATTATGTTACCAGCAGCTCAAAGGCAAAACTGAACATGGAAAAAGTTGGGTAAATAAGTGTGATTTCAAAGGGAAGAAACAGAAACCAGCTTATTTGAAGAACTTTGGCAGGGATCATCAGCTGAAGAAATTTAACAAACCCAAAGAAAGTCAAACTGCTCAGTCCCAAGTGGGTTCAAAACACATAAATGGAGACAGTAAGAAAGAAGACACAGTTAAAATGAGGGAACCCTTGAAATAATGGGGATGTGGAGAACCCCATATTTTGAAGGATTGTCCCCACCGAAACATTCAGATGATTATCAGAGATCGAGAAGCCACCACAGTAAATGACATAGCAATAAATATACCCACTATCAGTGCAGCCTTGGAGAATCGACAAGCAGAACATCAAGCTACCATGGTGGAGATGGAAGGTAAGATTGCTGACCAATATGTTACTATTTTGATTTATTCGGGTGCTTCTTTGAGTTACATTAGTCCAAAAATTGTAGAAAAATGCAATCTCAAAACTGAAAAATTTCAGCAGTCTTGGTTGGTCCAGTTAGCCACTGGAACCAAGAGGAAAGTAACACATAAATTACCCTGAACAGCAATTAAATTAAATGATTTTCATACAGAAGTGAATTTGAACATTCTGCCCTTAGGCTCATATGACTTGCTGATAGGAATGGACTGGCTGGAAAAGAGAAAGGCTATGATGAACTGTTGGGATAAAAATCTACAATGCATAGATGAAGAAGGAAAACCTTTTATTCTCAAAGGAAAACCAAAACCCATCTCTGTAAGACAAATATCAGCACTGCAATTAAAAAGAACAGCTAGGAAAGGATATCAATTTTATGCAGTACATGTTGAAGAAATAGGACAGCAACCTGAACGAAATCTGCTGGATAATTTGCCAGTGGTGAGAGAGTTTAAGGAAGTTTTTCCAGATGAGATTCCTCATCTTCCCCCCAAAAGAGAGATTGAATTTTCAATCGATCTGGTGCCTGGAACAACACTTGTTTCCCAAGCCCCTTATAGAATGAGTCCCCCTGAACTCATGGAGCTGAAAATGCAATTGCAAGAATTGTTAGATAAGGGTTATATCAGACCGAGTGTGTCTCCTTGGGGAGCACCGGTGCTGTTCGTGGAAAAGAAAGATGGAACCTTTAGAATGTGCATTGATTATCATCAGCTAAATAAGTTGACAATTAAAAATAGATACCCTCTACCTTGAATTGATGATCTTTTTGATCAGGTAAGAGGAGCTTCAATATTTTCTAAGATTGATCTAAGGACTGGTTATCACCAGCTCAGAATTAAGGAGGAAGACACTAGCAAAACAACTTTTCTAACCAGGTATGGTCACTACAAATTTGTAGTCCTACCTTTTGGTTTGACAAATGCCCCTGCCACCTTTATGTGCTTAATGAAAAGTGTGTTAAATAAGTACTTGGATAAGT
This sequence comes from Pinus albicaulis, assembly GCA_034641835.2. Taxonomy (NCBI): domain Eukaryota; kingdom Viridiplantae; phylum Streptophyta; class Pinopsida; order Pinales; family Pinaceae; genus Pinus; species Pinus albicaulis. Next base: position 1,215,550,961 of record CM076580.1, on the reverse strand, counting down.
TCGTGCTTGTGTTCATAGACGATATTTTAGTTTATTCAAAAAGTAAGGAGGAACACAAAGAGAACATGAGAATAGTGTTGCAAACTCTGAAAGAAAACCAGTTATATGCCAAGTTCAGCAAATGTGAATTCTATAAGGACAAGATCCAATACTTGGAACATATTATTTCTGAACAAGGGTTGGCTGTTGACCCTAAAAAGATAAAGGCTATTAAAGAATGGCCTATGCCAACTGATGTTTTAGCAGTGAGATATTTCATGGGGATTGCAGGTTACTATCACAGATTTGTGGAGAGATTTTCTACCATAGCATATCCTAGAACCTCACTCCAAAGAAAGGGTGTCAAATTTGAGTGGACTAAAAAGTGCCAAAACAGTTTTGAACAATTAAAATTGAAACTCACCACAGCCCCTATATTGAAAATTGCAGATCCTGATAAAGAATTTATTGTATGTACAGATGCCTGTAGAGAGGGGTTGGGAGGAGTCCTTTTGCAGGAAAATTCGGTTATTGCATATGAATCTAGGAAACTAAAGACACATGAACAGAACTATAGTGCATATGATTTGGAGTTGGCTGCTGTTATTCATGCCTTGAAGATGTGGTGGCACTACCTTCTTGGAAAAAAATTTACATTGATGATTGATCATATTAGTCTTAAATATTTCTTTTCCCAAACTGATTTGAATGCTAGATGGGCCAGATGGTTGTCTTTTCTGAGTGAATTTGATATGGACATAAAACATATCATAGGGAAAGAAAATAAAATTACGGATGATTTGAGCAGAAATTCTTGCCAAAATATAAATAGTATTGGAAGTAGTGCTAATTTTGATTTAGAAGATTTAGTGAAAAAGGCAGTAGACTAGGATCCAAATTATGAAACACTAAAGGTGAAACTACTAAAGAAAGAGATGACTGATTACACTCAAAACCAAAAAGGGATGATCTTCTACAAAAACAGATTATATATCCCCAATGTGGAGTCCTTGAAAAGAGAGTTCCTAGATGAATATCACAAACAACCGTATGCAGGGCATCTTGGATATCGGAAATTGTTAACAGCTTTGAAAAAGAAGTTGTTTTGGCCAGGAATGAAAAGAGATGTAGCAGAATATTTAGCTAGATGCATGGAGTGTCAAGTAGTTAAAGCTGAGCATCAGCATCCTACTGGTCTTTTAAACCCTTTGCCGATTGCAGAATGGAAATGGGGCACAGTTTCTATAGATTTTATAACGGGGCTACCCAAAAATAAATACCAACACGATTCAGTGATGGTAGTAGTAGACACTTTAACAAAAGCTACACACTTCATACCTGTAAAGTCTACTTTTGGAACAGCCCAAGTAGCAGATGTGTTTCTAAAAGAGATAGTAAGATTGCATGGGGTCCCAAAGATGATTGTTTCAGATAGAGATGCTAAGTTCACAGCAGCCTTTTGGAAAGGTCTATTTGGAGGTATGGGCACTAAGTTGAATTTTAGTACTGCCTATCACCCTCAAACCGACGGTCAGACAGAGAGAACTAATCAGATTTTGGAGGATATGCTGAGAATGTATGTGATGGATAGGCCATCAAAATGGGAAGACTACTTGCATTTAGCTGAATTTTCCTATAATAACAGCTACCAATCATCTATTAAAATGAGTCCGTTTGAGGTACTCTATGGAAGGAAATGTCGTACTCCTTTGAGCTAGAGCCAACCTGAGGTTAAGCTAATGTTGGGACCAGATGCTTTACAAGATATGGAAAGAATTGTTAAACAAATACAAAGAAACATCAAGACAGCACAAGATCACCAGAAAAAATATGCTGATAAGAAGAGAGTACATCGAGAATTTAAAGTGGGGGAACATGTGTATTTGCGTATTAAACCCAAAAAGAGCACACTTTATGCTGGAAGTTGTGCAAAACTGGCTCCTAGATATTGTGGTCCTTTTGAAGTATTAGAAAGGGTGGGACCAGTGGCTTACAAGCTGGCCTTACCGCCCCATGTTTAAGTTCATGATGTGTTTCATGTTTCATTATTAAAAATATATATACATGATGCTTCTCACATTTTTGATTGGAATGTGATACAGGTGGAACCAGAAGGGGATTTCCTTCCAGAACCGCTTCAAATATTGGAGCGGGAAGAAATTGAATTGAGGAATCAAAAGGTAGCAAGAGTAAAGGTGCAGTGGAAGCACTTTACTGTTGAAGAAGCTACCTGGGAAAGAGAAGCTGAAATGATGGAAAAATATCCATTTTTTTTTTTAAAATGAACTCTAGTAATTAGATATTAACACCGAGGGCGGTGTTTGCTTTTAGAGGGGGAATATGGAACACCCCTAGTTTATGTTTTCATTCAAAGATAAACATTTGAACTTTGATCCTAAGGGGAGTGGACCCCAAATGGATAAGTATTTTAGTAGATGTAATTAAATATTTCATTTTGGAAATTAAATAAAACAATGTTGTGCAGATTGACCAATGAGAATTGTGAGATCACTTGCTAAATCCAAGAGGATGGATAGAGGCAAATAATTCCCCAAAAATCTTTCAAAAATCCTTGAAAGAATTTATTTCCAAATTAAATTTTGAGGAAAATCTAGTTTCCCCAATGAGGTGGAGAGTAGTTGGGAAGAGGTAAAAAGCTGTGAAAGGCAGAAAGCATCTTTAAAAATCCCTAAATAGGGAATCCTAGGCAAACAGGAAGAAAATCATCCCGATATTCTGGACACAGAATTAGAAACAGGCTTTGGGGAGAAAAAGCTTAAATAAGCTATTCCTAAACAGATTAATAGGTTGGTCTGGAATGGAAATGATCTCAGCTTGGGGGTGAGTTCTGGAGATAGAGGGACTCTACGGTTGGGAGGACTAGTCAAGTACCAAAGTGGTATGCTCACAGTGTTAGGAATGATTGAAAATTTATTTTTGTTAAGTGTAAAGGTTAATGACTGTAACTGTATACTACTTGAAAATTTTTGCTTATGTTGGTGTTCCATACATTTACAGAATGATAGAGTAATTAAACTCTCTCTGTCCTGTATAGTTGTAGGACTCAGAAATATGAGGACAAATTAGCCAGAAACTCTAAAACAGTCCCTGGTTTAAATCTGGAGATTATGTTTCCTCATAGTTTATATCTATGTAACTTTAATCTGTTTTTGTTATAAATAGAATTAATTCAGTCAACATTAGGGAAACCAAATAAAAACCTGTGTGTAGGAGGAATTAAGTACATGCATGGTAGAGCTATACATTTGTTGAATTAGCTAAGTGAATTACATACATATAGATTTATAAATCAGCAGTGCATGTTTGTTTATAGATTTTCTACTATAATAAGTACTGAATGAAAGAGTATATGGTTTAGTACTATAAATGCTGTGAAAGATAACAAATAACTCAGAGATCAGATTTATATAAAATGCCAGTAGAAGTGTTAGCCAGAGCAGAGCATACTGCATATGTTATAAAATAAAATCAACCTATCTAGAGTCCACTATTATTTACACCAGTAAGTAATATTTGTAAACTTGGAATCATGAAGCAGCAGTAAAGACATACTAATAGAGTATTATGACAAATCTACTCTCATAAACCCGATGATAATAGTCAACAAATTGAGGTAGCTGGGAATACTCTTTCAGTACAAACATTTAATTGCTATTGAAGAAATAAAATAACATAAAATGTTGAGGAAGCATAAATCTAAGATAATATTAGTAATCTTATCAGTTTTACCCAGCAATAGAAATAGACAGATACAGTCAAAAGACAACTATTATCGTAAGCATCAACATGAAACAGTAAATCTGAAGTCAACATAGTATGCCAAAACCCTGTTCCTATCACCCAGGAAGGGAATATGTATATATATCTGTCTGAAATTCATATATAAATTCATGAACCCAAAATTTATAAATTATGACAGTCATGTCTTAGGACAGATTAACTGAGAAAAGTAGTCTCAACGACCATATTAGCAGAGTCTTAGCAAGACAAACCAAGTCTAAGGAAATCCTTATTATTACAGTAGCAACGAGAAAATTTATATGACTCGAGTGGTCGGAACAAAAACAATTTGGTATAGTAACGATGTAAGAGTCTAGTCTCATTCCAACGCATATGCAGTGTATACCGACCTGAAAGCGCAAGATGAAGTGAAATTAAAACCGTACGAAATCACCATTTCACTGAAACTCTGAGAGTTGAATTCGCGTGGAATTAAATTTACCTGCAACACAAACAAGGGACGGTGAGAATATGAATCGATTGACTGATATGAAATATAATTCCAAAAAATAAATGAAAAGGAAACATTTATAAGGGATTACCTTGCTGATGAGGAATTCCTTATCTCCAAATCGACCTGAAATAGAGGTAACCGAGAAAAATAAAAATCAGGACGTTCAAGGATGAGTGAGGAAGCCAGGGGTTGAATTACAAAACTAAATTGATTCTTGCCTGGGGTGATGGATTGATAGCCATAGAGGAAGCAAGAAAAATCAAAACGTCACCATTCGAATAACCTCAGGAAATTCACGAAAGACGAGGAGGAGTACGCCCTATAAAAAAAACAAAAAAAATGATGTAGTATTAGTATCCTACATTATTAACAAGAATATAAACATAAACAAATGACAATAAATCTCCACGACAGATGTGTTCAACTGATTGAGACAAATCCTCGATAGTAAACGAAATCAGATGAGGAAAATTCTTTAACCTCAGCTCTCACTCTATAACACAGAGTGTATTGTTATGAAAGAAGAATACATATCCAGGCTCATTACACAAAGTGTAGTCTTCATCATTGAGTTAGCGTAATACGCATCAGTGCATACCTGAAAGGCAATACGAGGAGGGATAGATGCGCTTGAAGCTGGGGTGAGAAGACGTTGCGTTTGCTCCATTGTGCAGAGGCTCGACACCAGAGGACAAGAAAAATAAATGAACGGCGAAAGAAACACTTCCATAATAACACAGAGATTTATATGCTCGTCTCATATCCAAACACCAATGAAAACCATAATAGAAAGGAACAATCCCCACCATCTAGGTGGCCTCGGATCCATGATCTATACATGGATCGATCTGGAGAATATGCTATTTAATAATCAATAAGTTAAAACATAGATGTAGATCTATGAAATTCATACCACAATACCATCAATCGGGTCAAGTAACCAGCGTATTAAAAGAGTTGTCTGGCGTGGCATGTTACAACCAAAACGTAGATGCATAGAATCCCGAGTATGAATATAGTAAGAACTAACAACATTGAGAATTAACAGCGTGCCATCGAATAGGTGACGAGGAAATTGAAACAAGTTACAATGGCCAATTACTTTAGCAACCATGCCAACGAGATGTAACGAATCCGTTGAAATTCAAATACACGTATCTCCACATCCTATTTATCATAAATGAACGGTACGCTAGAGATCAAGGATGCAATGATCACGCTCATAGTAGATTCATATCAATGACATGATTAATAAAGAGGAATAGACTTTGAATAATTCGAAATTCGAACCTAGGGTTATAAGTATTGGAGTGGGACAAAGATATAAAATCAATGATTCATAAATTATACATACAAGCCATAAGAGTATACTATCGAATGCTAAGGTATATTTAGGGTTGGCCTACGAGTATGGTGTGAAAACATTAAAGAACATATCGAAATGTAGGAGCAAGCTTATAACTATGGTAGGTGAACCATATACATATATGGGGATCAATATATATATATATATGTAGTTAATTTATGCTACAAATATTTAGTGGGAAAACACAAATAAATCATACTTACAAGAGGAATAGAAGAAACTAGGAAATCTATTCCATAGTAGATCCAAAATGGTAAATTTTGACAAATAGAATTGAATAGCCATGGTTAATAGAAATATAGCAGTAAACTCAAAATATCTTTGAACAACTATGGTCAATATAAGCACAGAAATAAACTCTAAATAGAGAAAAAAAAATTGATGTTAGAAATGGTGACCGTTACGGTAAGGGATAAATATTATAAACCCAAGGCATGAATAAACTTGAGGGATTAATATTATAAATATAAGGGATGAATAAACCCAAGGAATTAATATTATAAGCCCAATAGATTAATGAACCCAAGGGATTATATTATAAACCAAAAGGATTATAAACCCTAGAATTAATATTATAAATCCAAGAGATTAACAAACCTACGGGATTAATATTATAAACCAAAGGTATTAATGTTAAACCCTAGGAATATAAACCCTAAGATTAATATTTTAAACCTAAGAGATTATAAACCTTATGACAATGATTGTCATATTGAATAATATTATAAACACTAAAATTAATATTAAACCTTATGATTAATATTATGAATTAGTTCATACTTAGATACTCATGGATTAATATTTGAGACAAAAATATGAATACTCACATGATCAATGAGGTAATCATCAAAAAAAATATAATTGATTTAATGAGTCATATCTACTTTCAAAGTATGAATTAAAAACCTTAACATTATAGGCGAGGACAACGTTGATGCAAGATGATGAAAAGTGTCATGCTCAAGAATAAGCTAATTACTAATATTATAAACCCAATGGATTATTAAACCCAATAATTTAATAATATTATAAACTCAAAGGATTAATAATTCCAAGGGATAAATATTATAAACCCAAGAGACTATTAATATTATAAACCCATGAGAATAATATGAAACCCTATTACAATATTAAAAAACCTTAATATTGTAAACCTAATATTGAACTCAAACTTTGCAATGTATTAATGTGAATTTGAATAAATGATAATGCAATGAAATATTGACACCATGATTGTTAGATTGATTTTCATAATGAAACAATGTTTGTCACAAAGCTATGTTGGGCAATTTTTTTTGTAATTCCAATGTCACAATTAAACCCATATTATGATTAGCATGTGATTAACATTAAACCCTATGATTAATATTTTTATCGAATAGTGATTCTTCATGAAATATAGTACAAGATGATGATAAATATGAAAACGGCTTGACAACCGGAAATGATAAAACTATCAACCTGAAAGCTCACAGAGGAAAAGCTCAAACGAATCACAGAAAAGACGGATGGCAATTGTTCTGAAAACTGCAGTGAATGAAAGGCCTACATACGACTTCTTCCCTTTCTTTTCTTGACTGTATCAAATCTGGAATTGAATGAGCTAAAACAACATGAAGATCAGAGTTCTCCATAGGGGGGATCTCCTTATCTGAGTTGGAAGAGGAGGTCACATGGGAGCGCTTCTGAGTAACGGCATTATCAGGTGGGTGCGCCTGAGCATCGGTGGGGATGTCCATTGACTGATTCTGAACCGAATCTGCATCACTTCCATCATCTTCTGAGCAAGAGGAGTCAGAGTCCGCTGCAGGAGGCGGAGAGTATGGAGCCCATCGTTTAGAATTGGGCTTGGAATTCACCTTTTTCTGTTTTGCCGGGAGAGCTGGGCAAGAGTTCTGCAGATGCCCTGTTTGGTGACAGTGTCGACAGCGGAAGGCAGTATTCTCATAATCTAGAGTCTGAGTCCATACAAAGTCGTTTATTTTGAGATTGATCTGATCTGGAAGTCCCTTGCTTAAATTTAGTTCCACACATATTCTGGCATATGTGTAAAGACCTTTGTTTTCTCGCCAATAATCTCCCATCAGAAAACTGCCCAAGGTGTTGCGTATCGCTTTATAGACTCTAACATGGCATAGATGGACTGGTAAGTTGGGAAGCCTGATCCAAACAGGTGTCTTGGTGATGATAGCAGTTGCGGGGTCAAAATCTGGGAACCATGGAGTTAAGAAGAGCCCTACTGTTCCCATGAACCAGGGACCTTCTTCGATAGCCTTTTCATAATGATTGATATTATCAAACAGAAATATGAAATATCCTTTTGAACAGAAGCTGACTTTGCAATGGTGAGTCCAGTTAGCATGGATCCAATCATAGAGTTCCTTTGATCGCGGCCACAATCCATTAAATCTGCATATGATGGCTCTTTTTGCTAAATTTTGAAGATCATTTGCAATTTCTACATGGGTGAACTCAACAGTGGGAACCTCCTCAAGCTTGTCCACTAGAAAAGGCTTAGGAGCTTCAGGTGGTTGAGTTGCTTTCTTGGTTGTGTGTGCGTGAACTGCATCCTTGTAGGAGAAGGCAGGAGCCGAGGAGGTTTGCCCAGGAGCTCCACCTCTCAAGCGAAAGGATAACACAACTAAAGCATCTTTCTCAATATTGTAGCAAAACAGGGGTAAATGGTTTTCAAGTTGTTTACCTTTGTAAAGCAGTCTCAGGAGTCTTGAGGGAATTCCCAATCTGAGGTCAAGATCTTGTAGAAGGTCATGCACCAGATCCATGGCATGCACCCATAACAGCTTCGTTCCCCTGGAAGGAAGAGAGATCTGGGTCTGGTATTGTGTACCCAGATTTGGAAGGCCATTGGCTATGAGAGCAGCTGGCTGAATATCGAAACCCTCCTGAAGCAACCACCTATCCGGTTTGCCCTGCTTCTCCGAGAGGTAGAGACTGAGCCGTTTCAGGGGCCCTGCATAGGTTGGGGCGGCAAGAATGCTGGAGCCTACAGCCATATTCTGGCCATCAATGACGTCCCCTCTGCTATCCGAATCTCGGTGAAGGGAGGCAATAGAAACTGGTAAGCGCTTGTAGAAATGACCTCCAGGAACAGCGAAAGCTTTCTCAATGGATCTGCGACTTGGGCGGAGAAAACCACCAGATGCGCCCACCGTGAAGGGCGCAGAGCAAGCAATGGAGCCGTAGACTGCAGGAATTATGTATGCGTTCCTTTGAAGTCTACAACCCGAGAAATGATGACCACTTGGAGCAGCGGCTGAGGGAAGCACATAGCTTACTGTGAAGTCGACGGCGATGGCAGAGCCGAACAGGGCAGGAGCAGAGGTAAAGTCTTTGTCGGTGACGGCCAGGCATAAAACCCTAGCAGAAGCCATCTCCCTCCGAACTATTCCAATTACCCTATGATTAATATTAGGAACCTAATGTAACAATATTAAACCTCTATACAAGACCCTAAAGTTATAAAACCCAATATAATAAACCCTAAGATTATTATTATAAACATTAAGATTATAAATCTTAATTTTAATGTATTAAACCTTAGGATTAATATTATTAACCTTAGGATAAATATTGTTATCCCTAGCCATCAATTAGAAGCCTCCATGGTCAACCATGATCATCCACTATGGTAAAAAATATGTCACTTATAGATAGATCATGATTCCCAAGGTAAGTATGGTTGACCATGGTTGTCATGTTAACTATTGTCGACTATGACGCCGAAGTTGACTATAATTGACCATGTCAACAATAGTCGACCATGTCAACAATAGTCAACCATAGTTAAACTTTATTAATGTATAGCTAGTATAAATCATAAATATGTTATGATCATATTATTCATTTTCCCTTTTTAATTTAACAAAGGAAAGAGTTACACACACACTCACTCAAATGAGTTAGACTTGTTTTGTCATGTGGTATTGAAAATCCATAGAATTGGCCCATCATATTGTAACAAAATCTAAATTATATAGATAAATAATCTTCATTTTATAAATTGTATAGTTAAAATAATTGCTACATGCAATTTAACATGTATATTTAGTTAACTCACATATTTATTCTGTTTATAATTAATAATAATAATAATTTAAGATAAATTTATAATTTATTTACTGACGGAGGTGTGGTGTGTTTGATTTGTTATTTTTTTCCTATTTTTTATTTATTTTTAGTAATATGAAATATAGAGTGATATAAACATTTTGATGTTTATTAATGTTTATTGGCAATTTGAGTGATATAAATATAATAGTTATTATTAATATTTAATTTTATTAATTAAATAAATGTTTCAAAACACTTTATTTATAAGAGGAATATTTTCTTTAAATTACATTATTTTATTACTATTTTTTTATAATAACATTGAATTAATACATTAGCATTAATGATTAATGTTTAAAATATTCACAAAATTATAATATATTTCACTATATTAAATATTTAAAATTTGAAACTAATATTAATTTAAAATATAATTATTATAAATAATAAAATTCCATTCAATTTTAACTAAATTATAAATACAATTTAGTTAAAAATTTAAATTTATGAAATTACAAATTAATATGCTTTCGGTTTATAACATTTTCCAAGAAAGGAAACTTAAGCGAGATGAATTGTTACAAATTACAATGGACTAATATTTACGAAAGTATTAATATAATAGAAAATCAAATTAACATTGAAACGTTTCATAAGTTCAAAAAAAATATAATAAAATTTAATCAGAAATTTGTGTTTTCTTATGTAATTTGGTGCAGAGATGATTTATGCACCCATAGGAGTTGGACCAGATGTCATGGGTAATCACTGTGGACAATAATTTATGCACCCATAGGACTTGGACGTCACTTAGGAAAATGTTATTATATTAGATCTTCTCATCACATGTTTGATGAAAACAATTTATTTTCTTCAGCATAAAGAATTATTGACAGAATCCACCTTTTCCACCTTTGTGGCATATGTAATTGGTTGGAAAATAAGAAAAATCTAATAAAAGTTCTTGTTTCAGAATGGTTAATATAAATCTTATTATAATTTTATTTTATATGTTAAATTATAATTTAAAAAATATGTCAATGATATATATTTTGTTTGAAATAAAAAACTTCAATAATTAAAAATACAATGATACTATTTGTTTTTGTTGTTCAAAATCTCCTCATAACTATATTTTCTTTGATTAGACAACACACTATGTTGTATTTTAAAAATACATGATCTTTTATTTAATATAAAAAATTATTTTAAGTGCTGTTATTTTAATGATTGATGATAAATGTTTAATATATTCACAAGATCCAATTATTACTGTTATAATTTAAAAATACACAATAAATTATTTTAAGTGGTGTCATTTTACTCAATAATAATAAATATTTAATATATTACCAAAAACTATTTATAATATATTTTATTATTATAAATATATAAAAGTGAAAATAATGTTAATTCAAAATATTATTATTATAAATGATAAAATTCAATTCCATTTTAACCAAATTATAAATACAATTTGGTTAAAAATTTAATTTAAATTACAAGTTAATATTTTATGAATTAAAAATATTTTCTAAAAATAGAAACTTACCTAAGGTGAATTATTACAAATTATAGGTGTAACGACATTTATGAGGGTATCAATAAAATAGAAAATGAGATTAACACTAAAAAATTTCTTATTTTAAAACAAAAATGTGTTTTATTTTGCGAATTCGTACAAAGAAAAATGTTTTTTTATTTTGTGAATTCGTACAAAGATGGCTTATACACCAATATGAGTAGTCCACAATATTTTTCATGGTATAATGCTTAAAATATATATCATATATTTTGTATGCTTAAAATTAAAGAAAAAATTCAAAATATTAAAATTGATGTATATATTTTTGTTGCTTATGAAATTAGACAATTACATAATTATGGAAGAGGTAATTATCAAATCTTCACACTCAAAAAACTGATTTATCTTCTTAGCATCCTATATCATAATTAATATGTGATTTTATTTAATTTTTTTTATTGGAATGGAAAATATTGATAATTTTATTTAACTTTTTTACTCTTTTGAATTGATACAAAATTTGATGTTTGTGAAATTTGCGAGAAAGATGAAGAAATGTATAAGAAATTATATCAGCTCTTCTTATTATTATAGTGTGATGAAATAAATTCATTATCTTCACTACAAGGATATTAGTAAAAAATGTTTTAGTGGATCAACCCTTTTGGCACATGTAATTTGTTGAAAAATGAAAGAAAGTTCAATAAAAAAATTTGGTTTTAGAATGGTAAATATAAATATTATGATAATGTTTTTTTATATGTTAATTTAAAAAATATTTCAGCGCATACATGATTTGTTTGAAACTAACTATCTCTTAATACTTCAAAATACAATTGTATCATTCATTTTCATTGTCCAAAGACATACCATTCTCTTTGACCAGGAAGCCAACTATATTGTATTTCCATAGTATAATATATATCATATATTTTGTATCCTTAAAATTAATTATTAATGAACAAATTTGAAAAATTACAATTGATGTATATATTTTTATTGTCTATGAAATCACCCAATTGGGGGATTATGGAAGAGGGGAATCTATTCCTTGTGAGATTTTCACACTCCTAAAACACATGCCCTTATGAGTTAATATTCACAATTCTTGTAACATGCATACCATAAAAGCTTAATATATTTATTAATTTAAATATTTTAAATAATTAGTTTATAAAAGCTTAATATATTTACTAAGTTAAATATTTTAAAGAATTGGTTTATAAAAGCTTAATATATTTATTAATTTAAATATTTTAAATAATTAGTTGAAAACAAGAACCATAGTGAGTTAGTTGTGATTATTAAGAATCAATTATTACAATGAATAATTGAGCTCGCAATAGAGCTTGTAGTTGGGGAGGTTCAGTAAAACTTGCAACAGATGAATTGGTTGTTAAGCGGTATGTATGGCTAATCAAACTTGCAACGTGGAAGGGGTTTTAAAAGCATATTTTTTCCTGGCGCATGAGGGGGAGGAAAAAATTTCTAGCTTGCATTTTCTTTTGCTGATGGAATTACACTACCCACAACTCTCTATGTCATTATCATACTTTCCATTTTGATGAGAGATTCATTTGCAGGATATTTTCTATTAGCATGAAGAAGAAATTAAGAGCTTAACACGAGTAAAAGCTTTACTAATGTGAGTGTTTCAAAAAATAGTGGTTCCAATCTTTTTGAAAGTACACCTGCTCCATAATCGAAAATACACATGCTTCGGATGGAAAGGGTGTATGCGTTGTTTTTCGGTGCTTTTGAAATCGTTCTCCAAATATGTCTTTGCAATCTTTCTTCAAAGATCTCCTGTCCTCACCAATCATGCATGCCACATCTTCATGAGGGCCATACACGTATTATAAGAGGAAGCAACTGTGAGAGAAGGACGAATTGACTTAGTAAGTCTTTGTGTTTTGTAGCGTTGAAAGGTATGGTTGAATATCCTATTTTATTTAAAATGATTTCTTTGTAATACCTGGTTCTGGTGCACAAAGATATAGTTAACATCATGATTTCTCTTGGAAATATTTTGCAGATTTGGTAAGAATTATTGTAATTTATTTGGAAAATTATGCTTGATGTGTGTGCATCAATGTATAGAAAATATTGCACATTATATTTAAAGAAATAGGATCCATGCTATCCACACTATTTTTTCTTCAAAATTGAGATAGGTTAAAGAGGGTAATTCGTGTATATTTTCATGGGTGGTGAAAAAGAAAAGTTAAAAGTTAGTTAGATTAATTTTATTGGAATGGTTTCCATGAATTTGTATGCAAATGTTACCTATGTTTTGATTTAAAGACTGCATGAGTGCACAAAGATTGGATAGGAGTTTTGTGAATGAATGAATGGAAAATAAAGATTATTTTTATAAAATATGCATATGAATCTTGATCATACAATAAAAAGAATGCATAAAAGTTTAAGTTAACCTTGTGAATGTTTCTTAGGTTTTATGCATAAAATATGGTCATCTATGGTTATTTCCTAAAAGAGAAGCATGTGAAAACTACAAGTATAAAGACAACAAAACTAGGTTATGTTAACTTCATGTTGCAAATGAAGTATGCATTAAAGAAGAGTTATTATGATAAGCTCTTGCATGCACAAAGAATAGTGATTGTGTTGGAGATTTATGTTCTTTGCATGGATAGAAGATCTAGTGAGCTATATCCATCACAAAAAAATATATGTGAATACATTATGCTATCATAGTATTATGTTAGTTTCTTTCGGAATAAGAACATGTATATGCATGCAAGATTTGTATTATATTTCATTGGAAAAATATACTATTGTATGTGGGAAATGATAGCATGTTTAGTTAGCCTACATTGATAAATATTCTTTGGAAAAGAAGATGGATTACATGAAAAAAACCCATATTAATGTGTTGGTTTCCTTGGAATATGTATGTGGGTAATGTTTGTATAATATTTGGAAAAGAATACATGTATTTGTATGTTTTATTAACTAAGTTTTATGGAAAATGAAACATGTTTTGCATGCCTTATTATGCTAAAATTTCCTCAAAAAGGAAAAGTGTGTTTGCATGCTTGATTGTGTTTTGCATGCTTGATTGTGTTAAGAATTCCATTGGGAAGATTCTTTTGGAAACTATATGAATTTATATGCATAGGAACAACATTTGTTGTGTCAGATTTATTTACATGCACCAAAAGTAATAGCTTAAGGGTTAGTTATTTTGATTAAATTTATGTAAATCACATGCACAAAGATTGTAACTGATGTATTAGTTTCTTTTAAAGAAACTCTTGGCAGATGTAGATATTGTCTTGCATGATTGTGTGCTTACGCGAGGAAAATATTAGTTAATGTGATTGTTTATAACTAGCACATATGCAGTGTTGTTAAAGGAAGCATGTCAAGATATTTTACTTTCATGTCATGAATGTACATGAGTAGATGGAGAGGCATCACTAGTAAAGATTTATGAAATGGTTGATTAATACTTTATGAATCTTGACATCAATGTATGTTGAAGACAACATTAGCAGGGAATGATGGTGACTAGTACAAAGGAAATATTATGCATAACATGGTGGCAGGTAAATGATTATCGGTTCATGTAGATGAGTGCGAGCTGCAGGATGGTCCATTGTACGATGGTCCATTGTAGGTACATCCATGCCACCAAGATACGAAGATATGAAGATATGAAGATTAGTGGGTAAATGCTATCATAATTATTGTAATGGATTTAAGCTAGATATTTGTATATTTCCTTGTAAGATTTATAACAATGGTTAAGGGATGGTATCCCTTATAATCCATTGAGTGAGGGGTGAACACCCTCACGAGTGTTTAATAATAAAATTAAATGTTTGCTAGTTTTCACCCTACGGGGTTTCGAGGGTTTATTTGTGTTCAATGATGTGATTTATTATTGTCTCATATTAATGATGTTGATTCCTTTCTTGTTGTGATGTTCATAATGTCAAGTATGTGATGACTACATCAATAATGAAATGAATGCAAGGTTACATCATACAGTTTTATATTAATGTACTACAACAGTAGTTGTTAATGGTTAAGCAACTTACTATTGTTCTACTAAGCTTACATTATGAAATGATGAACATTTTATCTAATGATTTGTGAGTAATCTTTAATAGTGATTTGGATAGTTACTCGTGGGTAATTTGTATAAAAAAAATTAACTCCTTTCATTTCCATGTGAGGTTATCGGGGTATGTTACATTTCTTTATTTAATATAATAAATTATTTTAGGTGGTGCTATTTTAATAAATAATGATTGATGATAAATGTTTAATATATTCACAAAATCCAATTATCTAGGTTGTAATTAAAAAATACATATGATAAATTTATTAAGTGGTATTTATTTTCTCAATAATTATTATTCATAAATTTTTAATACAATAACAAAATGTATTTCACAAATAAATTGGAAGTGAAGACATGGTGCAAAAATTACTCACAACTCAATTTTTATTATTCAATAAAAAACCCGAGATACATGCCCACGTAAATAGTGTTTTATGAGATCCAACAATTTCTAAAGTGAGAGATTATTGTTGAGAAAATATCTCAACAATTCAATCCACTAAAAAAACCAATCCTACCTATATACTAATGTAAACATTATTCCAAGTGCCTCCTTTAATGCTTACATTACATCATTACAGATATTAATACAAAAATGAAAAATTGAAATTCACATGTAACATGTGTATGACTGGTCTTCCTCGGTACTTATCCCCACTATGAAGTTTCCTAGACAATGCTCTTTTCACTACCACAATTTTCAAGATTCCCAATCAACTCATTTAAGATGTAATTGCCTATGACCATCTTTGATGAACTTTGTATAATTGACGCTTCTTGATCTTCCAAAGGACAACCTCGATATTGGACTGTATCCAAGAGTCAATTATAAAGCTGACCTTTCTACACACATGGATCTCATAACATATCTTATAATTGATTCTCTTAAATACCGAAGCACAACAAGATCCACCAGTGTATAACAAACTCACACAATTAAATTAGTGATACATTCTCTCGACAGTAAAGAGCGTCGAGAATCACTAATTTAATTAGATTTCATTGTTCATAAATTGGTTCTTTGTCGTACAAGGTTTATAAACAGTAAAATTTACAAATAGGAAATCCTAGACATGACTATATTCCTTGAACTTATACATCACATCCAAAGACATCCTAGTTACAGCTTCAAATTAGTAGCTTTTCATTGACAACAACGATCTATTTTTTTTACGATAAGAGAGATAAGTGGTGAGCCATGGTATTGCAACAGGAGTGTTGCAACTCCTGAGGGCTACTCAACTCTAATTATCAACCCTGTGTTTGTACAAACTTATAGGTGGCAGTGCTATATGAATAGTGCTATATGAATAGTAGATGGATTCTACTCATGCAAACCTCAACTAGATCTTCTGATCACTAGTACTTCTCGGCCGTTCCTCCTAATTGATTAAAGTGAGATTAGCTATTGTAATGGAGAGAAATAATTCTAATCAGTGACAAACATAGTGCCTATCAAACTACTACTTGAAATTTACAATGAAAGAAAATCATAAACAATTAACTAAATTGTATAAAAGGAAACTATTTTATATGTAAATATCCATCTAACTATCCCTTCATTTGCAGTGAAGAAACTATTATATCTTCACACAATTCATAAAACCATGAATTAAACCTCTATATACTTCTTCACTTAACTTTTACTTGCATGTAAACTATTGTCCTATTCAAGCTAATTATGAGATGAAATAAAACACTAATTCCTAGTTTGTTTTTGCAGCAACAAAGGAAGAAGATTTTGAGTGGCCTAGGGGTCTCTTGTGGTCATGATATTATATTTGGAGGTGAAATTTCATCCTATCCTAGGTTCATAAGGAAACAATGAGAAAACATAGAGTGGAAATGATGTCCTACAACCCTGCTACAGGAAGTTGCGACAAAAAGTCCTCAAGTGCTAAAGAAAGCGGGCCGAGAATGATCTAAGGGTGAAATGGATGGAAATAAGGTGTTGAAAGATGGGAGATGGTGGAAGTAGGTGGGTGAGGGGTAAGAAACACCTCCAACCAAGTTCTGGACCCTTGGAGGGCTTGTTTTGCACTTGGATGGTTACTCATGGTGTTGATGAAGATGATTTCACAAAACATGGTTTTAGTGGAAGAATTGGATGTTGGAGGGAAGAAGGATGAAGTCCAAGATGACATTGATGAAAGGGTTCATTTTCCTACAGCTGTAGACAGTACTACAAACATTACAAACATACATGAATGAATGATTCACAAACTAAAATGTTTAAGAGTGGAAAATATGAGTTGAATAGAAACTCTACTTAACCTATGCTAAAATATGATCTAAGCACAAATCAAACTTCTAACTTACAATAATAATATAATTAACATGATAATCACACTATTTAACTTTCCAAGAAATCATAAAAAAACCATTTTTGGACTGTGGTTGTAGATCCTTCTCCTTATGCTCCCGTGAGAGAGGTGAGAAAGAGAGGCTAGAAGCACAATTTTGATATATTTTTTCTAGTACTAGAATGAAAGGAAATTAAACATACCGTTGGAACATAAAAGCAAATATAAATACACAACAGGGACTTAGCCAATGTATTGGGTTCTAACCCAAAATCATCAACTCGATGAGACTAAATCAGTAATGGATCAAATATCTTCTCATTATCATTGAATCAAAAGGTCTAATACATCATATGATAGTAAAAAATAATACTAAATCAGATTTAAAGAGCTACCTAGCTAAATAAAATTTTTGAATCCTATTCAGCTTGTATACATGATTATTTATACAAATGGGTAGCTACCAACAACTCCCTAAAAAGTAGGAATACGGTCTCCTTGATCTCGAGAAGAGTGGAGCTTGGCTTCTCATAACTTCTACTTGCTTGGCTTCCTTTGACTACGAGTTGTTGGGAGAGGTCTTTGTGTGATATTGGGTTAATTGAGGGAGTCAAGGAGGTGTAAAACCCTCCTTCAATCTCTCCTTGTTGTCTAATATGATCCCTTAGGTGGATAATGTCTAAAAAATGGCTTCATTTCTTGCAATTAAATCATATTAGGCTACATTACATAACAAACATCTTTCACCCTTCTTACTAAGCATAATATGACAAAAATGTAAACAAATGTGGGGGAGAGATAGATTAATAAGCGGAATGGTGGCATTGTAACCCCTTAAAATGTACCTATTGATGAGCCTCATCATCACCCCCTACTAAAATGGTTGCTCATCCTCTGAGAAAATTAGTTCTCCTTGTTGATCTCTTTCAAATCCCTGATGGCCTCCATGACATCCCAAGGTAGATCAAAGTGATTGCCTTCTAGTGGGTGGAATCCTACATTCTTTTCTACCTCATCCCACTCCTTTTTTTTCCTATGTCTGATCTCTCCATTCTTACAGCCCCAACAACAAAGGTGGATTGAGCTTCAATAATATCCATTATATCATCATTATTTTCATAGATTTTTTGTAGAATGGTGACATCTCCAATGCATTCTTCATTCTCTCAGGAGAGTGGTATTCCCTCTGCTCCATGCTAAGTGGTAAGGTATGCCATCTCCTTTGGCATGCCTACAAACTCTCTTATCCTCATAAACTAGATGTATCATCAAAGTGTGAGATGGATTGCTCTTGTGTTTCAATGTATCTAGGTGCTAACACAACATCATTTGAGATTAATTTATGGTTACCAATGATCCCTCCGGGTCTCATTAGTTCTGCCTTGATTTGTAGAGGTTCTCTCTCTTCTCTGGACATTACTCTTTTGACCTATGCTTCTCTTTCTTCTTTATGTCTTAGCCAGGATGCTAAGGCCATTAATTTCATATCACCCAATCTGGAATTAGGGTCCAAATTGTTCATATCAGTTAATATGAGACCATTGTGTCTATAAAATTCATTCATTCTATTCCTCCCTCTTACACTAGGATCTTTGTAGAATTTAATGAATTGTTTAAGTTTTGAAAGGGTAGGGAGCCATGTTGAGCTAAGTTCCTAATTTGGAATTGTAACTATTTCTCCCTGACATAAACTACATATAACTTTGAAGGTCGTCTATACTGCATGGCCTCCATGTAAAGTCTAGCCATAGTGGCAAGTTGGGTGTATTTTTCTTGTAGTTTCCCCTAAAGCCTCATTTTCTCTATTTGCACTTCTTGAAATTTATCTTTCACCACAAATTATCTGAGCCTTACATCAACTAGCTCTTTCCCCATTTCAATGAGTCTTTCTTCCATCAACCCCACATCTCCAACATTCTTTGACTTGGTGATCTGCATCCATATGTGGGTGTGTCCTCTTTCTATTTCTAGCTGATATAGGAGGGCTATTTTGAATTTTTCAGGGATTAGTCTACCTCCCTCAATAAACTTGTAATAAAATTCCAAAATAGGTTGTGGGGTGGGTTCTTGGAACTCTATGATTTTTTTTTCAAAGGTATTTGGGGATTTTGTTTTCTCTTGTAAATGTTGTTATTCAACTTGTACCCCCTCTTTCACATCTTAACCATTTATTTGTGCACTCTGTCCCTTAATTTGTGCATTATTGTCCTCTTGTTCTGTATTATTCTCTTCCTGTAGCACTTCCTATCCTTCTTATAGCGTGATTTTTTTTTTCTTTCTTGTAGCATGCGTTTTTCTTCTTGTAGCACTCTCTTTCCCATTTTTTTGTGGTTTATGGGTACTTTTGGTTGCTTGAAGGGTAATTATCTAGTGGTGGACCTCCTTACATAGGATATGGGAGTATTAGGTTTGGGCTTTGGAGAGGTGACCTCCTCAATATTTCCCTCATCTAGCCCCACCTCCTCTTTCTTACTTGGGGAACCTTCAATGGTAATTGGCACTTTTGTGGGAGTTTGGGGTGTTCCTTAATTCACTTGAGTGCTCTTACTTGTCTTAAAGTAAAGAGGGGCTTGTCTTGGTATTTTCTTCTTAGATTTAAGAGGAGTGCCAAAGGTAGCTAATGTGGCATCTACCTCATCCTCAGTGTTCCTTGGTGACATACTAGTTTTCCGAGGGGATATCTCAGTTTCTATTGGGTCATTGGTCTGTTTAGGACTCAAGGCCCCCTCTTCTATTTTTTATTCCTTTTCTTCCTAATCATATCCTCCTTTTGTGTATGCCTCCTTTGCCTTTTCTTCCTCTGTTTCCATCCCTACTTCTTCTGATATCCTCTATGTCTCTTCTTCTTGTGTTCTGGTGTCTCTACCCCAATGCTAGATGCATGGATTTACCTAGGAGTAATGCTTTGGGTTCCTATCATTGTCTCTTTGTCCATTTCTATGAAGTTGGCCCATGGGATATGGATTCCTAAATTGTTTATGGCATCCTCCACTATCATATTAATATGACCATGATGGGTTAAGTGTCGATGCTTCCCTTCTCTAGATTTCTGGATCATGTTCCTAATGGAATGGAGGAGGAGGTATCGTCAATTTTCTCTGATCAAGAGGAAACTCTACCTTGAATTTGAGCTCATGCAATAGTCTAAAGTGGTATCCATACACTACATGCAATCTTCCCTCAGAGGAGATGTATTTTAAAATGTGATAAGCTATCTCTTCCCATGGATAAGGAAATATTTCTCTCCTAACCCCATTCTTATCTTCCATATGTCTCTCCTTGGCCCTAAAAAAATTCGTCTTTGTAGTGACACTAGTGGATTGTTCTTCCCTATTGCATTTGATCCCTAGAGGTAGTGTGGTTACTCTGTTGATAACTACAGGACTTATTTTTATGGATAACCCCCTTACCACAATGGTGGCAATGACACCTGATTGTGAATTTAAGGCCATTAAAAACTCAAAAGTAATGTCATCATCACATCCTTTTAGTTATTCAAATAAGCCTAGTCATTGAAGTCTCCTAAAGATATTTACTATAGGAGGGTAAAAATTAATTCTTTTAGTGTCTAAGGTTTCTCTTCTATTGAATCCACCCCCAATATCTTCTTGTTTTTCTTTAATAAGTGTCGAAAAGGTGTTTCTTTTATGGCCTTAGTGCTCAATTCAGTGGTAGAAGAGGGTCACAAATCTCTTATCACTCCAATTCTATGTATTTAGCCATACTTTATTCACACAAAACCTGTCAATTTCACAATTTGATGACTACTAACTGCAAAAATTAAAAAAAAATAGTGTGAAATTATGATGGAGATATGAGGGTGGTGGCAAAATAATTCTTATAATTGATTCTATGAGATGAAAAATGGCAATTTTATGAACCAACTGGACCTTTTTTTGCTGGCATATACCTCCTCTACCTTCATGTAGCACTCCTTTTCCTTCCTGTAGTAGTTATAATCTTCCTATAACAATTACAGTCTTCTTGTAGTTATAAACAAGTCAAGGTTCGAATCTCCTCGATGGCTTAAATTTTTTTTCCTCTCCCTAACTGTTCATGGAATGAGCAAAGATGCGAAGGAAAACACACTCAAGTACATTATAATATGTTATTTTGAGTTTCCTTGGAGCACTTTGCTAATATGTCCTTCACATGATGTTTCCTCATTTGGATCATTGGTCCCATGTAAAGTTATCATTGTATTCTTCCTCATAATCAACATCCACTCTTGGTGATCATACTGCAACTGATGTGACAACTCCACGTTGCATGAGGACTTTGCCAATCACCTTTAGTTCAACTGGCTGAAGGTGGACAAGTTAACTGGCCACATTCAACTTATTAAAGCTTCCCCTCTCGACATTCATTCATTTAGTCAATTACACATAGGGAGAGGATGACAGAATGTCATACCTAAGCCTTACCTCATTGTAGAATTGTTGTAGGGGCTTGCATATTGGATTTGGACCATTGGAGTGGCATAAAAAAAAATTTATTTGCTGCCTGAGTTTTTACTATGTATCTCCATTATTTTTGAGGTGCTTAGTTGTATTTTTTTTATTTTGTGTGCAAGTATCTTGCTGAGGCTTTAAGTATATGTTGTTGGAAGAGAATCCTTCTTGGAGTGCCCCTGTTTCCTTTAAAGTCACCTCACAAGTCTTCTCTACCTCCTTGGATGACCAAAAAACCATTATAGATATTTTTGATGTTTATAGATGACCTTTGCTACAGGAGGATATTCTCTTCCTATAGAAGCCTCTTATTTTCAATTTTTAGACGTAAAATATATATGGGGTGATGAGGGAGAATGTGGAAAATATTATTATAGTGATAGGATGATGAGGAAGTGGTGTGGCCTTGGAAAAATGATGTGAAGGAACTCTGTGTTTATGCAGAAAAATTCTTTTACAGATGTGACAGAGTGAAGGGTTTGAGTGAAAAATATCTGTGAGTGAGATGGAGGATTGATGAGAGGGTGATAGGTAATGGTTTTAATTCCCTCTTCATGATTGTTTTGAGACCACAAGGCCCTTGGTGACTTCCCTTTTATTTGATCGTCCCTCATGTAGCTTTCTAGTACCTTCCTATAGCACCAGAGAACTTCCTCTAGCAATACATGAACTTCCTGTAGCACCACAGAGGGTTGTGAAATTTGATTTTTAAGCTCATAGGATGGTTGAGAGGGATGACAAGGCGAGTGATGGTGTTGGATATGGAGTGAATGGATGGAGGAGTGGACATAAATTGGAGAATTCCTTTGCCTTGTGCCCATGACATGCCACTTTTCATAACCCTGTAAGACGACAAAAAAATGTTAGTAGTCATGGTGTTATGTCCACTTCTTGTTTTTGTTTTTCTTTTCTTTCTTTCTCTTTTAATACCAGTGGGATTCCTCATAAGAGGTTTTAAACCCACAAGCCTACCCTGATTTCCTCAGAGAGGTTTTCACTCAGGTATATTTTTATTCTTCTTCTCTTTTGTTTTGCTCCAAGACTGCCTCAAAGGGTTTTTCAATCCTGGAGTTGGCCTTGATGCCTCATGGAGGCTTTCATCTAATATTATTTATTTATATAATTATTTTTCTCTAGGAGGGTTGTGGAGTGGAAGCTACGAGGTTCCAAATTACATTTACTTCCCTAATGATTGTATCAATTAACTCTACCTTAGACATGAGCCTCTTGTATACTTTTAGCCTATAACCATTGAAAAGCAGAGGGATCCACTACTCATCAATGGTTCTAATATAAACATCCCCATTATCAT
Source organism: Pinus albicaulis (assembly GCA_034641835.2). Taxonomy (NCBI): domain Eukaryota; kingdom Viridiplantae; phylum Streptophyta; class Pinopsida; order Pinales; family Pinaceae; genus Pinus; species Pinus albicaulis. The sequence continues at coordinate 1,215,527,606 of CM076580.1, read as the reverse complement.
GCCATTTCTCTATCAGGTATGGGCCAAACCATATTGTTATCGAATTTCCTATAAATTCCCTGAACTTGTAGTCATATAGGAAAGCCCAATCCCCTTCATGGAATATTTTCTCCCTAATGTGCCTATCATGCCAAACCTTCATCTGAAATTGTATAACTTCAGTGTGGAGGATGGCCTACATCCTGAATTTATCTAAGCGATTCGGTTTAAGAAACCTTTATTTCTATGCTCTTGTGGCATCTAAATCCAATTGGGTTTCCATTCTGAGAGTGTTGTATTCAAACTCAATGGAAAGCAAATCTTTCTTCCCATAAACTAGATCATATGAAGGGAATCCAGTAGTTTTCTTCCAGGTGATATTATAGGCCCATGTTTCCTCGACTAATTTGTCTTCCCAATATTTCATACTGTTTCTCACAACCTTGGTGAGGATGTTTTCCAGTGCTTTATTGGTAACCTCTACTTGCCCATTTTCTTGAGAATGATTGGCAGTACATGTTATGTGCTTGATATATGCTACCTTAGGAGAGTCTCAATAAAATATCATATGAACTAAGCTCCTTAATCAGTGACTATCTCGCTTGGATACCCAATTTTGTAGAAAAAATTATCCCTTAAGAACTCAACCACTTTTCCTTCTCTTGTTTCCCTAACATCCTTTATCTCAATCCACTTTGTCAAATAGTCAGTGCATGATATTATGTATTTCTTTTTTCCAGATGGTGGATTAGTTGGCCCAATGAAATCCATACCCCACTTGTCAAATGGATATAAGGCCACTTAAGGTTGTAGATGCATTTCATCCCTGGGTGTGGGTTTTACCATCCTATGACACTGGTCACATCTATTGGTATGCCTTCTTGCATCCCGATGGAGAGTAGGCCAATAGTAGCCATCTTGTAAGGCCTTAAAATATCTCCTCTTAGCAGCAAAATGATCCTCATAGGGCCCATCATGACATGCTGAGAGCATTTAAAATACTTCCTCTTCCATAACACATCCCCTTAGAATCTGATATGGTCCTAGTTTGAAAATATTTCCTCCAATCCAAGTGAAAGGGGTGATCTTTCTCACAATTCTGCTCTTCTCCCTAGATGATGGATCTGGAGGAAGTATCCCAGTAACTAGGTAGTTGGCTATGTCATCAAACCAGGGAGAGAGTACTACGATAGAAAATAGGTGCTAATCTAGAAGTTGATCATGAATCATCCCTTTATCATCTATAGGAAAAGTGAGTCTAGAAAACCATCTGCAACTACATTTTCTTTCCCTACCTTATCAATTATAGTCAAATAAAACTGTTGTAAAAATAATAAACACCTAATAATTCTAGCATTCACATCAGTTTTATCCATTACGTATTTAATTATTTCGTGGTCAATATGCATAAAATTTTGGTACCAAGTCATATAATCTCTGAACTTGTTCAAGGAGTGGACAACCGCTAAAATTTATTTCTCAGTGACAATGTAGTTCAATTGAACCTTAGACATATTTTTACTGATGAAGTAAATGGCATAGGGTAACTTATCATATATTTGTCCCAAATTCCCCCCCATAGCTTTATCTGATGCATCAGTATGGATATGGAAATGCAGAGCCCAATTGGGACCTCAAAGTATAGTAGTAATGGTCAACTTCTCTTTTATGATTTCAAAGGCCTCTTTACAACTACTTGACCAACATAATTTTGAGTCCTTGGATAACAATCCAAACAATGGTGAAGCCACCTTGCTAAAATATTTGATGAATCTCCTATAATAACTGGCCAAGCCCAATAAAATCTTAACATCTCTCTATTTATGAGGAGTAGGGACCCTTTTTATGATAGAAATCTTGTTTGTGTCTACTTGTATTCCTTCCTGAAATATGGAGTAGCTAAGGAAAATACTTATCTTCCTAAGGAATTGACACTTCTCAGGACCCAAGGAGAGATTCATTTCAATGCATTTACTTAGAAATTTACCTAGATTAGAGAGGGCCTCTTGGAAATCACGCCCATAAGGAGTGAAATCATCCATGTAGATTTTCACAGAGTCATGAACAAGCTCAACAAAGATTCTCAAAACTGCCCTTTGGAAAGTGGCATGGGCATTGCATAGGCCAAATGGGAGAATTCTATAAGAGAAGGTACCCCAAGGACATGTAAATGTAGTCTTGTCTTGGTATTCAACGATGATCTGGATCTTATTGTAATCACTAAATTCATCCAAGAAAGAGAAGAACTTCTTTCTTGCAAGACCATATAAGACTTGGTCAATGAAAGGTAAATGGAAATGGGATTTATTTTTTTCCTTGTTCAACTCTTTGTAATCAACAAAGATCCTCCACTTCCCATTCTTCTTTGGGAGAAATACTAGAGGTGACACCCATTCACTATATGATATGGGGTATATGAACCCTCCATCCAACAGCTTTTGTGATTCATCCTTTACTACGTCCTTCAAGGTTGGGTTCATTCTCTGATGGGGTTGGAACATAGGTTTGCATCCCTCCTTGATGTAAATATGGTGAGTAAAGATAGAGGGATGCACCCCTTTCATTTCTTTATAATCCCAAGAAAAAGCATCTAAGTTCTCTCTCAACATCTCACACAATTGTTCTTCCTTCTTAGCAGAGAGAGATGGATTTATCTTTAAGTTTTTGGATGGAATGAATTCTACAATATTAACAAGTTCAGGGCTTGAGTCAACTGAGCATAGCTTGGTACAAGAACTGGTTCCCTATTCTTTCACAATTTCATCAAGTGGAATGGAATTGGGGCGTTGGTTCTCAAGGATATGGTCAATGAGGTCACCTTCATCAGGTTTCCCTCCTCTGATAACAACATCTAAGGTACATAATGGGTATAGTGTTGCATGTTACACTTCATTTTCTTCCTCATCCTCCAACCACAAAGGTAGATCATGTTTAATATAAGGTTGAGCAGGAGGATATAATATCAGTTTTTTTGATAAGGGCCCATTCCTAATGGTCTTGTTTCAATCCCTACAACTGATATAGGCATCAACAGTGGAAAACCAAGGTCTTCCTAAGATAATAGGATAACCATTAAACTTGGTTTTGGGTTGAAGTACCAGAAATTTAGTGTTATACTACCCGGATTCAATGGAGACCATAACATCCTCAACAACTCCCTAAGGAGATACTGTGGATCTATCTGCAAGTTGTTGCATTATAGTGGTCTTTCTTAAAGGTCCTTGGAGGTTGAGCTTCAACATGGTTTATTTAGTAATCACGTTGTTGGAAGCCCTAAAATAAATCAATGTATGAGGGTCAATGATACCATTAATGTGCACACCCACTACTAGACTTCCAGGGTCTAGCTATTTAGGAAAATCACTCTCCCTAGCATAAAATCAGATAATTGACCAACAACATTGATGGTGGGGTGTCACTCTTCTTTCTCCCATGATTTTAAAAATATTTCTCCTTGATAATCTTATTACAGATGGGAACATCCTTAATAGCCTGGAGAAGGGGTATATTGGCACACAAATTCTTCAATTCTCCCTGAAGTTCAATCTCTTCTAGGGCATGTTGGATAGGATGGATCAATCTCTCAGGAAAAGGAGGTGGATTTACTTGAGGGGTACTCCCTTTTCCTCTTCAATCTCTTCATTTGGATATGGTGGCTGGTTATGTGGGATCACTCTTTAAGACCTAATGTTAATATCTTGGATCTCCACAGCATTGGAAGGGTAAGATGTCTCTCCACTGTAGACATGTTAGGTATGTTTGTTATTCGGGTTTAGATTAGGTTGAGAAGCCATCTGAGGTTGATTAGGTGGATTAGGATGAGTGATTTGTGGTTGAGGTTTGGGCGGAGGTAGTAAATTAGGAGGTTGATTGAGTTGAGGTCTCCACCCTTGTGATGGGTTACTCCATAGAGGAGGTTGAGGAGCATATGGTTGAAGTGGTTGATTGACAAGTTGAGGATGATATGTAGGAGCATATGGAAAAGAAGGAGGTGTGGGCCATGATGGATGATTAGAGGAGTACCAAGGCTACAAGGCTTTGTTTGAATTGCAGTAGGAATAAGGCGCACCTTACATGCCTTATTGGTATGGCTGAGTTCCTTGAGGCCTCCTTTGATTTATAAAGTAGAGTTGCTTTGGTACACCTTCCACCCCTTGGTATACATCTTGTATGCAAATTAAGGAAGGGAATTTTTATTTTGCATGGTTTTGTTCATAGACGAAGCAGAATTCTATGAAATCCATTGGGAATTCATTCTTACGGTGTCTTCTCGTGCATCTAGAGAAAAACAAAGCTAGGGCTCTCTCTGCATACTCTTGTTTCCTCTTGGTCTGCATGCTATCTATTTGCAAGGAAAATGTATGTATAATTTCACTCTTGAAATCCTCTAACTTGTTCCCTATATCACTTTTGATGGATGAGGTGGAGGAAGATGTACTAGTCAAGCCTTGGTTACTTCTACCATTTTTTCTAGTTGCTTCTAAATGCAATTTTGATGACATCATAAGCCAAATAATAGAGATACCCTATGGATTTCATGTTGAGGGTCTCCAAAAATTCCTCCATGATCCCTCGGAGAAGAACTGACATGAGTGATCCATGATAAAGGGTGAAATTAGCCCTCTTGTAGTTAAGTTGAAACCTTTCCTCATAGTCTTCTAAATATTCATCAGGCCATAAAGTAATCCTAAAAATTTCTTCATTGGTTTCTTTGGACCTACAATAGTATGTATACTTGTTATTGAATAGCTCTTTCATTTGGGCCCAGGTAGTGATGTTGTCCCCAGGAAGACCCATGAACCAATGCAAGGCTGCATCATTTAGGGTAGAGGGTAACAATTTCAACCTTTTTCCATCTCAGGCATATTCATAAGTCCCACATACAACAAAAAAATCAAACATGAAAGTGTCAGGGTCCTTAGAAGTTAGGCCATGGAAGTGTGGAAGGGTTGAAGGGTTGATGTTTTTCATCCTAGTCTCTCCATTGGTTTATCTTATGAGGAAGACCTCATGGTTTATATTCCCATCCATAGTTGGGATAGGTGAAATAGGTCCTTATTCTTCCCTACCATTTTCTTCAAACATTTCAGGGTACTCACCTAGAGGGTATTCTAACTCATAGTCATTGAAGAAGAATGAAGGTTGACTATGTGGGGATGTGGGGGTTTTTGGTAGAAATTTTCATCGGTTATCCCTACTCCCACGAGGCATGAAATAATTTTGTTTTTTTTATTTTCACTTTTTCAAAATATATGAAAAACAAAAACATAAAACAATGCTTAAGAAGAAACAAACATATACTTAGACACCTACTAGGAAATGGCACCAAAAAGTGGTGAGCCATGGTATTGCACCAAGAGTGTTGCAATTCCTAAGGTCTACTCAACTCTATTTATCAACCTGAGGTTCATACAAACTTAGAGGTGATAGTTTTATGTGCACAATAGATTGATTCTAATCATGCCACCCTCAACTAGGTCTTCTGATTAGTAGTACTTCTAGGCCATTCCTCCTATTGGATTAAATTTAAATTAGATAATGTAATGAAAATAAATACTTATAATCTAATACAAATATATTTCCTATCAAAATTCTACTTGCAATTTATAGTGAAAGAAATTCTTAAACAGTTAATGTAATTGTAGAAATGGAAACTATGCTATGTGCAATCATTCATTTAACTATCCCTTCATTTTCAGTAAAGAAAATATTCTATCTCCACACACTTCATCAAACCATGAATTAAACCTATATCTTTTTCTTCACTTAACTTGTACTTTCATGTAAATTGTTGTCCTATTCAAGCTAATTCTAAGATGAAATAAAACACTAATGCCTACTCTATTTTTGTAGCAAGGAAGGAAGAAGCTTTGGAGTGGTATAGGGGTGTCTTCTGGTCATGAGTTCATATTTGGGGGTAAAATTCATCCTATCCTAGGTTCAGAAGGCAACAAGGATCAAAACCGGAGTGCAAATGGTGTCCTACATCGCTTCTACATGAAGCTTCTATAGGATCTTTGTATTACTATAGGAAGTCCTGAAGTGCTATAGGAAGCAGGCCAAGAAGTATCTAAGGGTGAAATGGATAGAAAGAACGTGTGAAATGTGGGAGATGGTGGAAGTAGGTGAGTGAGGGGTGACGAACACATCCATCCAAGCTCAAAACCCTTGGAGGGCCTCTTTTGCACTTGTAGGGATACTCATAGTGGTGATGAAGATGATTTCACAAAACACGGTTTGGGTGGAAGAATTGGAGGTTGGAGGGAAGAAGAATGAAGTCCAAGATGACAATGATGAAAGGGGTTTGTTTCCTATAGTTATATACAGTCTTGCAGCCACTACACACATCCATGAATTGATTATTGACTAACTAACATGTTTAAGAGTGGAAAAGATGAGTTGAATATAAACTTTACCTAAACTATGCTAAAATATGATATAAGCACAAATACAACTTCTAAATTACAGTAAGCATATGATGAACATGATAATCACACTACTTAACTTTCCAAGAAATCATAAACAAATATTTTTTGACTATGGTTGGAGATCTCTCTCCTCATGCTCCCATGAGCGAGGTGAGAAAGAGAGGCTACAAGCATAGTTTTGATAGATTTTTTATGCTACTAGAATGTAAGGAAATTAAACAAAGTGTTGGAACGCAAAAGAAAATATAAATACACAAGAGGGACTTATCCAATGGATTGGGCCCTAACCCAAAAGCATTAACCCTATGAGACTAAATCAGTAATGGATCAAACATCGTCTCATTATCATTGCATCAAAAGGTCTAATACATCATATGACAATAAAAAATAACACTAAATCAAAGCTCAAGAGCTACCTAGATGAATACAAATTTTTAATCCTAATTAGCTCCTTTACATGCTTATTTATACAAATGTGTAGCTACCAACATCTCCCTAAAAAGTAGGAATATGGTCTCCTTGATCTCGAGAAGCGTGGAGCTTGGATCCTCATAACTGCCACTTTCTTGGATGCCTTTTCCTTCTAGCTATTGGGAGGGATCTTGGTGTGATATTCAGTTTATTGAGGGAGTTAAGGAGGTGGAAAACCCTCCTACAATATCTCCTTGTTTTCTACTCCAAGCCCTTAAGTGGAAAATTTCTAAAAAATGGCTTCATTTCTTGCAATTAAATCATATTAGGGTACATGATGAGACAAACATATTTAACCCTTCTCACTAAGCATAATATGAAAAAAATGTAAACATATGTGAGAGAGAGATAGCTTAATAAGCTGAAGGATGACATTGGAACCCCTTAAAATGTACCTATTGATGAGCCTCATCAAAAATATTTTCTCATTTAATATTCAGTTGTTTCAAACGACCTCTCACTACAATATCATTCCAAGGTATCCCAACGTAACCAATGAATTTTTCTAATCCTACAACACATATGGAAAAAGTCCACATACGCCCTTACAACTCCACAATTTCAAGCCTCCTCTTCTTGCATGTTACATTGTGTACACAATAGATCGCATGCCCTTGTTTATCCAACTCTGATCAACAACGGTTAACACCACTAGATTTGCAAGGCGGTCAACAAAACAACCCTTTGGCCCAATCTGAAACACTAAAGAAGCCCCCGACATACACATTGAGAGGGGAAGTGGGAAACACAAAGCACTACAGAACCTAACCATCCTACTTAGAACAGTGCCAACGAAATAATTACTCGGTATCTTCAAAAAATGCATTCCTAGTATTGACGAGAGGCAACATATCCATATTTGAAACACTTTCATAGATATCAGTGACTTATAAATATCACAACAATCCCATTTGAATCGATGTGGGCATCTCAGCTTGAGGATAGTTGTTGTGGAATATGATCCAGATCAGCGTGAGCAGCTTTAAGGGCGACTTACAGTCCCAATAGACTCGTTAACAGGAGAAAACGGAAGCAGACCGAACGCACCAACACACTCGTTGAAAGGGAGTTGAGGTATAAACATCGTTTGCAATGATTCGAGTCTATTTTTCATTTTCTTAACCAATTGACTGATACAGGGAAACTTTAATTAATTTTTTAACTTCTCGGAACTGCAGCTTAATGAAATGTGCATGAGCTCCTTGGCAGCACCTGCATCAACATTTTAATAGTCATATCATCTATAATAGTGGCGACCATAAGAATCCCAATGATTACGGACAATGTCCTCTACAGTGATAAGCTTCCCGTCGTCAAGATTATCTTTTTTTAGGTCCGAGCTCCCTTCGGCGCTGGCAGGGACTATTGTAATCGATTTTTTTCGGTTTGATTAATTTGCAAACAAACGAAGCTGCAAACCAAGTAATTAGCCTAAAGTTTTAAAGTTATATTTTATAAATTGTGTTTTTACAACCAATAAGAAAATTTTCACCGCTATTCTAACCACTCAGGAATTTATAGATCTTATTTGGCCTCATATCGAGGCAAGATGTGAGAAAAACTTAAGATATGTTTCAATTCATTTGGAATATTTTTGTGAAATTGATTAATGCTAGCATTAATAGGCAAGAATTTTATGCTAAAATTACATGATGTTTATACATGCTCCCATCAAAGTTTAAAAGAGTGTCATCGAAGTTTCGTTCAAAGTGCCACATACACCGCCATGCATACATAGCCACATACACCGCCATGCATACTACCACATGAACCGCCATGTAGATGTTTGGTGTCACCTACACCGCCTTGGATCCCCGTGAAAAAACACACCCCTGCCAACCTGCAAACCTTTTATTTCAAGTGGCTGCCTTGCAAAAACACAATCGATGTCGGGTTGAGATATCTCTTCTGTTTGGGGATGGGATCTATCTTCTGCCACAAATGTATAAATCTTGTTCTTGACTTCAATTCAGCTGAAGCATGGCTTCTTTTTTTTCACTCCTCTGTATTTCATCATTGTTCAGAATCAATCCCCACACAACCTTTCATCATTGTTCAGAATCGATCCCCACACAACAACACTAGCTGAATTGGCATCCTATCAACAACATACTGCAAGATACTGCAACAACATATTAGCAATCGTATGAAGATTATTTAGTTTTCCCATCAGCAACAATCTCCTCTCTGCTGGGATTAGTCAATTCAAGGAGGTAGTTCGGATGCCACGATTAAACTACTTCTAGACTAATGACCAGAGGAAGTGACTCTTAATCTGCATCACATGTAAATATCACAGGTAAATATGAGTAAAAATCCTTATAATTTATGCATTTTGACAACAATTAGACCTGGAAAGTGATCTTGCATTCTGTCCTCTGGTTTTGTTAGGGTGACTGCAATTTTGTTGATTGTTTGTCATAGCATAGTTCGTTATTCTGAAGCTATTTGGGAGTTAATTCGCAGATCAGGAATAGCCATATAACACAGAGTTGTTAAAAAACAGAAATACCCTCTTTCTGCCTCACGCCTGTCTACTAATTTTAGTAAACGAAGATAAGGTGGTTTGTCTAACAAATACAAAGTGAAAATATTTCAATATCAAAAGCTTATTACAGTGGCATTCAACAAAATTGCAGAACATTAACAAGAATTCGTAAATCCCAGTGTTCCAAAGGGCTTACATTAAAATGTTCTGGAGTAGTGAAAACATTTCAGTATCAAAAGCTTATTACAGTGGCATTCAACAAAATTGTAGAACTAACAAGAATTCGTAAACCCAATTGTTCTGAAGGGCTTGACTATTTACCAGTTCTTTTCCAAAATGCTAAAAACAAACCCCTAACACCCATGGACATATAGAATCATTTCGACTTGTTAAGTCTCATCTACAATTTGAAAACTGACAGATAAATCACTGTTATTTGAAAATTGATAGAGAAAACGATATTACATACAAAATATCTTATGCCGAGTTAAAGAATCTCCATGCTGTGGTACCTTGCTACCATCACACAAAAAATAATCCTTGTCAAATCTGCTAGCATCAATCCAATATGAATTATGCTACCATCACACATAGAATGATTTCTGTTGATATCGTCAGAAATAATAGGATAGCGGTAGCTTCAAAAATCGTCATCCATCATTTCATCACCTTCTTATCTTGTCTTAATAAGACCTTACAAGAAAATAGAGAGGTAATGATGCAAGCGAGCCTACTGGATGACAGTAAACAAGGGGAAGAAGTTGCATCCTTCCAGAAACCCCTATTAGGGTCTTTTTTGTGGGACTTGAAGTAAGGTGGATAGATAGGCCTGACCGTTCAAAAAGTAAGGCTGCCTGTCTTGCCTCATATTTTCCAAACAGATTCACTCTCATCTCTGGGTAAAAAGAAAGGGCGCCCGGTTCCAAAAACATAATCACCAGAAAATCCATTATTATTTGAACCAGAATCTTCATCTCGATTACAAGCATCAGACTCGCATCAGGCCCTTCAGTTCAAGCATCCGACTCTTTCTTCCGATCACTATACTTAGGCTCTTCCTTTCGATCCAGAACATAATAATATCCCCTTTGAACACCTGGCTCTTCATCCTCATCTCGACCTGCGTCCATCGACACTACCTTTGTCTCTGCTGCTCTAGCTTCCTCTACCTCTGGCCCTACCGCTACTGCTGTTGCTTATTGCTCTGTTTCCTCTACTGAGGAACTTGGCTTGGCAGCACCTTTGTGACATCCAAAGATTTCATTTTTGGAACTCAAAGAAGCACACACCTGCATCAACGAGATTACAAAAAGACCAACATTATGATATCGTACTTACCAACACATGCACTTCTCTCTCCACTAACAACACCTGTGATTCCATTAACTCCATTCAATGACAAATATATTATTAAAAATTAAAAATCTAATGACTGATTTCTATTTATTTATAATTTTGTTTACACTTTGCAGTGGAAAAACGTAATAGGTATGAAGATCGAAGATCGAATATATCAGTTCTAATTATCGGCGTCAATAAGTCTGTCAGTTGGCCCCAAGCTTCTGTCCCTGTGTAAAACAAAATAAAAGATTTATATTGAAAGTTGGCCGGGAACATTTAAACTTTAGTTTGTAGTTGCATATAAGTTACAAATAATACATCTTAGCGAACTTTCTTATCAATGACAGTTTTTAAATAATGTAGGCTTGATAATATTGACGATGGTGCGATTAGTTTAATATGCGTAGTATCTTTGAGCAAGATGGTTACCACTCGTGCATATTATTGGAAAATAGTTATTTTCCTGTAGCATGACCAAGGTTATTTTACTCATTGGCAAATACAAAAGTAAAGGAATAAAAACATTCTTGCAAATTTTGATTTGATCTTTGCCTTTGTATTTTTTAACCTTTGGTATGTGGTTTTACTAGGATGCTAAAATAGTTCTGTTCATATTGTTTGGTATATGTTTTCAATGATTTTTGCAGAAAATATAATGGTTATAGTTAGAATTCATCGAAAAAAAAAAATTGTGTTACAAAAAATTTTGTTGATATTTGATGCAAGAAATAAATTCACCAGATAGTATAATTCACTATGAGGTTGAATACACTTGTAGGAATCATATAATCCAACACCAAATGGTTTTCTCACCTAAGGGAAACAGATGTGTCATTACAAAGCCTCAGATGGGTTGGTGAAGCCTTCAATTTTAAGTAAGGAAAAATCAAGCTTTGGTTCTCATTCCACCGTTAACTCACTTCAAGCTTCCAGAGAGGATCAAGCACTGCTCATAGGTCATAGGTCAGGCAATGAGAAGGAAAAAGTGGATCAAGCACTGCTCATAGGTCATAGGTCAGGCAATGAGAAGGAAAAGTCATAAATGAGTTCAAGCAAGCCTTGAAAATAGGGCAAGCTCTGCAATTCAGTCTAAAAATCAGTTCACAGGTGTTGTTCTTCAAACAAATGGAAAGTGGAGAGCACAAATATATGCAAATGGTGAGAGAATATGGTTGGGCACCCTTAACTCAAAAAAAGAAGCTGCCTTGGGTTATGACAGAGCTTCCATCAAGTTAAAAGGCAAAGATGGCCCCTGAAACCTACCAAACGAACCAATATCTGAAACAAAGCTATATTTTCAAAATCTCTTCAAAGATGAACAAGTTGTTCAAATGATCAAGGATCATTCCTATAATGAAAAAATACATTAGATGAAGCACCTTCTCCAGTTACATAAATCAACAGAACAGGGTGAACCTAATCTGCAACAGTTGGACAATTTACTTACAGGCTCATCTACAATGTATAAAGAACATCTATTTCACAAAGAGTTGACTGGTAGTGATATTGGTTCTCTAAACAGGTTTTTGATCCCAATACAACATGCTTGGCATCACTTTCCTACAGACATCCTGGACAATAACAAATAATTTTTTTTTAAATTTATAGATAATGAAGCTAAAGAATGGAAATTCACGTTCACAAAGTGGAAGGGCAGGAGCGGTTTCACCTATGTGCTCACCAGAGGATGGAGAAGATTTGTGAAGGCTAAAAAACTGGAAGCAAGGGATATGGTTTACTTCGCCAGTGACTGCAACATGGCAGAATGCACCTTTTACATTACTGTTTGTCGTTTTCCCAAAATAAAAATATTGCAGGGTTTTCATCCGAGAACCAATTTTACCTCTGAGACTGGTATCAATCCTAAGAGTTCTGTCCCTAATTTTTAGGTATTGTCATTTTCTATGCTATGCTCAAAAATTATATCAATGTATGTCCCGATGAAGGAACTCATGTTCAGATTTTGTGGTTAATTCTAGCTTCAGCCAACTTACCGAGGTGCTGCTCAGTAAAGCATGAAGGAATTCTGTCAAAGAGACCTTCCCGAGACATCGCTGCTACTCACGCTGAAAACATATCAGTAGGAAATTTATACTCCTTTTTACTATGGGGATATTTCTGCAAACGAATACTAAAAGGATAGAGAGCCTCTTGCACAACTCTTCTTCCCAAAAGATGAAAGACATACTAGAGCAAGTGACTTCCTCATGTTGGGTGCCAATTATTTAACAATATTTTAAAAAAAATATCATGGCGTTATTTAAAAAAAAACAAGGTTATTAAAAACAAAACAGAGTTATATTCTTACACCAAAATAACAAAACAAAACAATATTAAATTACTCTGTACAAGATTAAATTAGTATATTAGATCCATATGATCGTGGTTCTAGATAATAACGAGTGATTATTGCAGGGCCAAGCCACATAAATGCATTAGGTCGGTATTATTCACGAGGCAAGGATGAGATTTTCTAAGCTTTGACAATTCAAAGCAATAGAAAGACCCTTCAACAACATTGGCATTCACTCCGGTAAGACCCTCCCACAACACAAAAATTCACACTCACTGTCACTGACTTGGTTAAGACTCTCTCACAACACAAACATTCGCTCTGGTAGTGACTTGCTCTCTTTTTACTTAGCGGCAGGGCTCACAACAAAGACATTCGCTCTGGCAGGCACTTGCTTTCTTTTTACTCAGCGGCAGAGACTTGCTGCCTAGCAGCCTCCCTTTTTAAAGCTAGAATCGATATCCATGTTAAAACTGCCCAGAGCCCATCATTTTCTGCATATGGTCAGAACCAGTGCAGAAAATATCTTAACATTCATCTAATGACCAATGATCAAATTTGAAGGGCTCGTGCCTCCCTTGTTTAAAGCTAGAATCGATATCCATGCTAAACTGCCTAGAGTCCATCATTTTCTCGTATATGGTCAGAACCAGTGCAGAAAATCAGTGCAGAAAATATCTTAACATTCATCTAATGACCAATGATCAAATTTGAAGGGCCTGTCTTAATTTAATTAGAATTTCAATTAGAAGGGCATATATTCATGTGACACTTCCATAATGAAAAGCTTTAAAAAAATTTACATTTCATTTGACAAAATTATATTATCTGTACATTTCATTTTCAATCAAATTTATTCCTATAAAATAATTTAAGTTCTGAAAACTTGTATATATATTTTTTGTTTTGAGAAATGTTCAAAGTGAATGGTATGATTTTCTTAGTATAACATTGAACTAAAGAAAAAAGTGTACTAGCTCGTAAACTCACCAACAATTAATGAAATCGTCTATTAGGTGGCAAGCTTAGCAAAACACAATCAAAGCATAATGAAATTCTAATTAGAATTTGATTCAAAGTAAAATAAAGAAATTTAAGATTTGGTTCAAGCTAAAATTGTTAGTGAAAGGAAAAGTGGTTTAAAAAAATAAATCTATGAACATAGTGTTACTAAAACTTTCTTTTATTTAAGATTCCAAAACAAATATTTTACTTTTCATTTATAAGTATATCACAGATTCTTTAAAGGATCTCATAGTAAAGTTAAGTGTGGAATAACTGAAAAATACCTTAAATGAAAATCTTTCAAGATTTATTTGATAATATTCTTCATCTACAAAATTCAAGTATCCTTCCACAAGCCTTTTACACCTACACATAAATATGTGAGTTCATTTAATTTAAATTGATTCAGATAATAAGAATTGCAATAAAATGTAATTATCTAGTTGTAATTTACACCTAAAAAAATTTCAGATGTAGTTCTCAATTAACACTTCTCTGACTTGGTAGAAGCCCTTGGACGGCTGTGACGTGTTCAATTTTGAACACTCACTACTCAAAGTCAACTATCACACAAAAAAATAAACAGAGAGCGCTCAATCACACAATGCCTAATCACACAGAGAGCGGTTGCAAACCCGGAAAAAATAAAACAGTTCTCACATACTCATTAATCTATATACAAATAACAAAACCTTTGATCTCTTTCATCTCTCTGGGCTCTCAGGGCTCTCAGACACAGATACCAACAAAGAAATTGGAAGAGAAGACATGGTCCACTAGTTACTTACAAATTAATTTTTATTTTTCAATCACAAATTCTACATAAATAATGTTTTATGAGATCTAACAATTTCTAAAGTGATTGATTACTCTTAGAAAATATTTCAACAAGAAAATTCACTTAACAAGCCAATACTACCCATATATTATTCTAATTATTTCACCATTTTAAATATATGAAAATTTGAGACTAATATTAATTAAAAATATTTTTATTATAAATAATAAAATTCAATTTTAACCAAATTATAAATATAATTTGGTTAAAACTTTTACTTAAATAGATATTAATATTTTATAAATTAAAAATTTTATAAATTAAAAATATTTTCAAAAATAGAAGCTTACAAAAATAAATTGTTACAAATAAATGTGCCATGATTTTTTAGTATCGATATAATATAAAATGAAATTAACACTAAAATGGTTCATCATTTTAAAACAAAAAAAAATGCAAATTAATAAAAAGATTGTATTTTAGTTTTTGAATTTGTACAAATATGGTTTATGCACCCATAGGAGTTGTACCAAATTTTGTTTCCATGGTATAATGCTTAAAATGTGTATCATATATTTTGTGTGTTTCAAATTAATGAAGAAATTCAAAACATTACAATTGCTGTATATATTTGTTTTGTTTATGAAATTAGTCAACTACAGAATTATGAAAGAGTTTGTTGTCAAATCTTCATACTCCAAAAAAATATCTCATGGTATTAGAGCACCATATATCATGATTAACATATGACTTTATTTAAATATTATTTTAATATAAAATATTGATAATTTTATTTAATTTTTTTCGTTTTGAATTTATAAAAAAATTGATATTTTTGGAATTGGAAATAAACATAAAGACATGCATTGGGTAATCACTATGGAGAATATTATATAAGCTCTTATTATCAGAAGTTTGATGAAAGAAGTTTATTATCTTCACCATAAGAATATTAGTAAAAAATGTTTAATTACATCAACAGTTGTGGCCAATGTAATTCAATGGAGAAATTTGGTTCTAAAATGGTTAGTATAAATATTATTATGATATTATTACGCCGTAAAGCGTACTTATTTGAAAACAACTTTCCTAAATTGCTACGTGTACCATTTTGAACCCTTGAATGTAATGTTAGACGATTCAAATCATATGGACCGAACGATTAAAATCAGTTACAAGAAATGAACATCAAAATAAGTTGCTCTGTCTGCAGTCGGTGAAAAATTCCTCGGCGAGCTCTCGTTGCTACGTATGGTCTGCAGGCCGAGAGCAGCACTTCATGGTAGTTTCTTAAGAATGTCTTCGAGAGTATAGCAGCCGGAGAATCTTGGACGCTTAGCAGGAGGTTCCTCACCGCCGGAGGCATATGATTCGGAGGGATTGGACAGATTACGCCATGCTGCTGCTGGAGGTCTCGATTTTCACTTAAAGAGCACTTTCCAATAACAGCAAATCGATAAAAATGGTGAGGAAATACTATAGGAGCAGCACAATAATGGTGAGGAAATACTACAGGAGCAGCACAACAATGGCGGTGTCGATACTGTTGCTGGCATGTCTGTGCGGGAGTTATGATGCTTCTACTCGCATTGGGGGGATCTGCGACGTTCCTAGGTTCGAACACAAGAAAGAGATTCAAGACATCAGACGCTTTGTTGTCGGTGTGTACAACAGGTAACAGGTCTCTGGGTGTAAATATATATCCAATTTCTGGTTAAAATTCTCTCTTTATTGTAATGCAATTGATAGTTAGGGTTTTATTGGCTTTTGGCAGAATGCCAGTATTTCGTTTTCCAAGGTAGTAAAAGCCCAGGAGCAGGTTGTCTCAGGTGTGCTGTACTACCTCAGAGTAGAAACAATGGACGGCGGAAAAACCAAACTCTATGCGGCGAAAATATGGGTGAAGTCATGGGAGAAATTTAGGCAGCTGCAAGAGTTCAAGCCTGTGCAGACTCTGCATCTATAACGATTTGTTTTGTCTTCATTTCTACCTCTTTATTTCCCCCCTTTTTTGTGAAATGAGGGTTTCCTTTTTTGCGAAATGAGGGTTTGAGGATTCATAGAATAAAAATGTAAATGATCTGGTTGGATGCTGTAGATTCTATGTTTGTGAATCTGAATGTCTTTTTACTAATGTTGTTCCCAAGTTTGGAGGCTATCAAGGGCATATCTATGGACGCAAGTAAGAGTAATGGTTATGGAATCAAATTTGTATTAATAGAGATCAAATTGAATTTAAATGTGATTTTGGGAAATTGTTCTGCTATAAAGTAATAGGAATGGAATGTGTGTATAGAAGTGATAACTATGAAGTAATGATTAGGGAAAATTCTAGCAGTGCTGGCAGAATTAGAAACAATGATAGCATATGTCATGTGAAAGAGTGACAAACTTAAACCTGCAATAGGGGTTCGAACACAAGAAAGAGATTCAAGACCTCAGATGCTTTGCTATCGATGAGTACAACAGGCAATAGGTCTCTACGTGTAAATATATATACAATTTCTGGTTAAGATTCTCTCTTTATTATAATGCAATTGACAGTTAGGGTTTTATTGGCTTTTTGCAGAATGCCAGTATTTCGTTTTCCAAGGTAGTAAAAGCCC